>CM067080.1:12379363-12979363 GCA_033980235.1 Diadema setosum
ATGTACGGTGGGTTCCAAGTGTTGATAAGATAAGTTTAGTTGTAATCTCTACGGCATTATGTAAGTTCTCCTTAGCATGGACATTATAAAATAATTATTTTCACCAATTTCATGTTTTATGTTTACAAGTGTAATTAAAAGTAGCTTAAGCCATTGACTGAAATAAAATTAATCTATGAGACTTTAATAGGCTAAAGAATCATTAACTGTCGACAGACGAAAAATAGAAGAAGACTATGAGCAGCTCAAACAATGATATTTGTATTTGTCGCCTCGCCACGATCATTCCTATGTAAACAAATAAACTTAGAAAAGACAAAAACAAAATCTTGGATCTTTTATATGCCGTTTTCCAATTTTATATCTTTTAATGGTGTCATCGTTAGGAATGTAAAGCACGTCTGTCTAGCCACCAGGGCACCAATGGTTTCAGACATTTATCATACTTGTTAATTTCTTCTTCTACCATGTCGAGTTCTTGCGCAATAAACATTGCAGGAGCGGCTGATCGGCTAAAATAGTTTCAGGGCACACGAAGGCGCATTTGAGTTGTTCATATCGTTTTTGTCTCCCATAATGATCTTTGAAAATAGGTTTGCAGCTTTGTTATTTTTCTAACTTGTCGAAGTAGGTCTCGACGGGGAACTATTTACGGGTATTAAACTTCGATCCAAGGGGGACAACATCTTCGCATAGGTCACTGTCATGCCTCGACTCGTTCGAACGCGTAGGACAAAGTCGAATCGAAATCGGACTTTGCTGCGTGACCGATCGCTCCCAGTAGGGTTCGGAATATGGATGCCTGTTGCACAAAGTCACGAGCCCTTTTTTTAAGTGCAGGATTTCCCTCGTTTCAACTGCATGCAACGTAACGTATTTACAGACAGAAGAGGAGGCAGACGATATATATTATGAGCATTGATAAGTCACGAGCTACCACCAACCCCAGCAGGAGCTAAAATCCCCAAGTGCACCTCATTCCCTGGCCACATCCAATCATTTCCACCACTGCGCATTTTGTGTAAAGACGTCTTAAAACTTATATGTTTTCCTTACATCATGACTGAATTAGTAGAAATATGTACTACACACAAAAAACAACAACAACATGTAAACTACAATCATATCATAGTCGAAATACGTATTTTGTGTGATAATAAAGAAGGAGTCAAGATGAAATAAGGTAACTCTTGTTCATAAGCTTGATATTACATGATTTTTTTTCAAATATGTAATATTTGAAAGTAATTTCTAATTAAATTGAATTGAATTGAATTGCAATGAATTGAATTGAATTGAATTGAAAAGTTGGATTTTACAATTTGATTTCATTTTGCAAATCTGTGATATCAATATTTATTTTTCTTTTGTATTTTCAGAGTACAACAGTTTATCAAATATTCTTAACCAGGAGTGAGAGCTATGTGGGAGGACATGCATTAATTCATTGATTTATTCCTCAATATATATGCATTTAGTTATTGATATACTCCTCAATAGAAAGGATAACGCTTGCTATTTTTAATCATTATAATTATGAACACAGGCAAGTACTTGGTAGATATTCACTTTCGACGGAATGATGAGGGGAGATTCCATGCCTCGGTGATTACCTCACCATTTGTTATCCGGGGAAAAACCCATTCAGGGCGACACGAATAGGTTACAAATTGCAATTTATACCATAGGCGTCGATAGTTTTGATAGATTTCATAATTCAAGGAATCCATATTCCGCCGCCATCTCTTTTGCTAGTCTGCGGCTCCCATGAGTAAAAAAAAAGTGCATCCATCGCGCAGATGACTTCTTCAGCGTGGTCGCCTCAAGAAGGAACATGGTTGTATTTTAGAGAATATAAGAAATGAGGTTCCAGGAGGTTAAGGAACGACTGCTGATGGGGAGATGGCGCCAATTTGCAAATTCAGGGTGTTGACGTTAGAAGGGGGACAACTCTGGTGATGGATAAATCGATACCGAGGAGGAGATAAGGAAGAGGGAGTGGGAAGGGGGGGGGGGGGAGGGAGGAGGGCGGCATACAGACTCTGGAGAAGGGGAGGTCTGGATGACCCTAGGCCGAGTGGAGAGGGGGGTGGCCCGTTTGCTGGAAGCTGACAATTGACAGATTACACGAGGAGACATTATACCCACTCGAAGAGTTTTGTGTGAGTCCAGAGGCTAGTGGTGATAATTGAGGGAATGGAGGAGGTGAAATCTTAAATCACAGCTTGACTTGATTACTCCCCCTTTTTGCATTGCCTTGATAAAGATAGACATTCGTGGTTATGGTACTCTAGCCTTTCGGTATCTTGGATGATAAACCACTCCACTTTGTTTTGCTCGAATGTGAAAACAAATGGAGAAAGATATTTTACTACTCGGTGATAAGTCGATAAAAAGAATGGAACAGCAAAATGCACAAAGAGTTAGCATGAGGATATGATAGACTTACCCACACTTATTTACATGATCAATAATGTCAAATAGTTTGCAGAAGGGATAATTTCCCCTCATTTTTGGGGAAAAAAGGCGGGAAGGGGTACAGTTGATGACCATTCCAAGAGATTAAAATGGAAGAAAGAGAGAGAGATAGAAAATAAACAGAATGAGAGAATGAGAGATAGCTACAGGAAGATAAAAGAGAGAAAGATATAAATAGATAGATACATAAATAAATAAATAAATAAATGAATAAATGAATAAATAAATAAATAAATTGATAAATAAATTGATACATAAATAAGTAAATAAATAAATAAACAAATAAATAAATTGATAAATAAATAAATAAATAGATACATAAATAAATAAATGAATAAATATGTATATATATATATATAGATACAGAAAGACAGACAGACAAATAGAAGAACAGAAAAAAAGAAAAAGATAGAGAGAGAGAGAGTGAAAGAGATGGAGGGGTAGAAAGATGGCGCGAGAAAAGAGAGTCTTCGTGCTCAACTGACAGTTTAAGTGACATTTAAATCTTTACACATCCATGACATCTCCTTCAAGTCCTTCTAGAAGCAAAATGCGGGGGAGGGGAGTGGCGGAAATGCCATTCCCCCTTTGTATATATATATATATATATATATATATATATATATATATATATATTCTACATTCTTTCTGCTTCTCCATCCAAGTAAGTGCTTCATGTGATTCTCAGGAGCTATTACCTGCAACTCTCTCGTTCAAAGAGGAATAACATCTCTCTCTCTCTCTTTTTATCTTGTTTATCTTGTTTTCCCATCTTTGTGAAGAACGTCACGAAACGAAAAGTACAACAATGTATCTATCCGTCCATCCATCTATCTATCTATCTATCTATCTATCTATCTATTAACATATAGATATATATATATACGTATATATGTTCATATGTTCATGTATTTATATATTCTCTATGTGTGCAATATAGAAAAATAGATAGATATATACAATGCACGAACGAACGAATAAAAGAATTAATAGAAACTCGTATGCATAGTTAAGTCATACACGCATACGTATGTAATAATATAAAAAGTGTGGAGGGAGAGGAGGTGTTTCGGCCCCAGTCCTATACCCTTCGTAACTACAGGACCCTGTAAATTAAAATTTCTTCAACCGTCAAACGATTTCAAGATGTTGATTTCCCTGTACGTATGAGTCTGCATCATTTACATTACCATGGCAACGCATCTGAAACAGCCTCCTCTCTTATCAAGGAATGAGTGTGAATGTGTGCGAGTGTTCGGAGGTACTAATTAAGTTACCCAAGCTGCATTTCTCAATTCAATTCAACCTAAATAGGAATAGAACATTAAACTGAATTGAATTAAGAACGAGAGGGAATCGCCGTTTTTTTTTTAATCAAAATGAGAGAATCGAAAATGCCTTCGTGTGCGATGTTACCAGTTACAGCTGCTGCTTACTGACACTCCTAAAGGGCGCCGTCTTACACACTCAGACACGAAATATTGGCATGAATATTTCATAACAGCAAGTGCAGCCTTCCGGTCGAGTTTATGAGAGTCACTACGAAATTATGTTCTCTCTGTGACTGGGCTATCATCCCCCCCCCCCCTCCGTCATAAAATTCAATGGCGTGATGGACAATTTGAATCATTTCGCCAGCCTGTGATGACAACGATTCACATTATGCTGACTTACAGCATAATGCACTGGTCATGGCGACCACCTGCCATTTCTGATTGTTCTTTTGGTTAATTTCAATTTCGTTAGTTTTTTTTTTTTTGTTTTAGTTTGCTTGCTCTCTTTGAGCGATGCCCTGTTGGTGGATGAAGAGGAGTCATCGCCCGCAAGTCCCCGGGACTATAGATGAAGAGGAAGAAAATACAATTACTCTCAGCCGACGTGACCTTTACTTTCCCGGTACCGAAGTTCCCTTGGATGTCACTGTGGTTTCGTTCAAAGGACCCTCTCTGTATTAGGGGATTCATTAGGCGGCTGTATTACGTTGGCAACCGATACTGACAGTGTTTTAAAGTTCCGCAGCTCCACGAGTCAGAGCCCCTTCCTCTGCAGAATAAACCCTGAATCTCAGAAAAGAATTGAATTTAGCCTTCGAGTTAGTTTTCGGTACTTAATTCTCGAGACGCGTTCTGATTTCTTCTTTTTCTGCAGCCCTATATACATCGCCTTTTGCTCTTTTCCTTTACTTTTCCTTCTAACTTTTTTTTTCTTTCTCAAAGACATTCCCACATCAAATATTTGCAAAGTTCTCTGCACTTTTGCCATGATTGTGAAAGTCGAAACCCTGGAGCCCTCAAGGAATGGCCTTCCCTACAAACGGGGCTACAGCCGACATCCCAGCCGATGGGGCGGCGGCGACGGTCAAACGAGACCACGGTCCTACGGGCAGTGTGCAAATATGCCCTGGTATAAACATAAAGGTAGCCTACATTTTTTTTTTTAGAATCAGTCTGAGCACAATTCTATTCTCCCATCTGCTTGTTCAATGATGGCAGAGTCTGTCTACTTCCACGTTTCACAATGAAATGATTAATAAGGCTTGTGATGTACATGCCGAACACTACACAATACGCGTCTTCCTGGCACACTGTCCATAGTGTCTAGCAGCCCAATACAGTTCGGTGGTAGTTTGTGCGAAAACGTACAAAAACAATGTGAAATGTTGTAGTTTTCATTTGCTGATGACACTTTGAGAACCTGTTATCCCATCCATACAGAATCAACGTGAATAAAATCAAAATAATCCAAATTTGTGTCATGCATAACGTGAATATTTTGTTTTCTATTTCTCATTAACTCGATCAATCATAGCCCCTATTCAATTCTCCCAAGAAATTGATTAGTGTCGAACACATTTTTCTCCTTTTTGCTCGAGAATTATGCTTTCGAAATGACCAGTAGTGACGTTGAAAGATATATTATGTTCTTACTTCGCCAGGGATGGAAATGAAAGGTTTAAACACATAAACACAAAATTATTAGCAACTGGGTTCCTGTTTGCATGCGATTTGATTTTGTATTTCCATCTGCTTTGATGCCTTTTGGATGTGAGAAAGAGAAAACAAAATGGCTGTCTAGATTCTTTTCTAAGATTTTCTGTCACTTCTGAATCTGATGCAGGGGAAAGTTCTAGCCATTTCTCACATTGCCAGATACCCTTTCACTCTCCGTCGTCTGTTTACCTAGCATGGGTCCGCTGCGACACTATATACGTTTCGCGCCTTCCCCAAAATGGGTTCCGTGTAAACATTGACGTTCGCCCCGAAACCCGCTCGGCACAGCCTAAGAAATATCGACTGGCCGGGCGATTCAACACCATCGCCCAAACGCCTGACTCGAAACCGTACCGTGGGGACCCGGCCCGTGGAGAAATCCGCTCGAAACGGGAACGATCAAGTTTGGTGGTATAGCTGAAGGACTCGCACACCCTCCAATTATGCAATGTTTTTCTCTTTCAACAGGGAATCGACGAGCTATATATGGCGCTGATCTCTTTCGTGATCAAGTGTAGCATGGAATCCGTAATTGAATCAAATCTTATGCTTTGCGAAGGAAATTCAGTGTGTCAAAAGCGTGTCGTGTCTTTTTTTTCTAGTTTTTTTTTTTGTGTCTTTTTTTTCCTATGTGGTGCCATAGCAGGATAAACCGACATCTCGTGGCAACTACGCGGCAACCAATACATCTGTATGCCGTTGGCGCATAAAGGCTGAAGCATGGAGACCTCACAAAAGAAGAAGAAAAAAAAAAACCCAGCCCATATACAAAGTTTCATCCCAAAATCTGACAAGGACGCCAAAATTTGTTCCAGCTGATTTGCTCCATGGGAGTGGGGTGTCTCAGCGGAAGCATTAGCGATATTATTTGACCTACACTTCCACCGGAATAGATGACAATTCATCATGCCAAGTCGTTACTTTATCGTAAACGCGGAGAGGAGATTTTGTTTCTGTTGTTTAAACATACATCTCTACCCAAGGACGAGAAAGACAACCTCCGCGGATTCCGATCTATGCTGAAGTGTTCGGATAGCTTTAACAAATCAATACGCGAGCTATCATATAGAACGTATCGTTTCTCTCAATACCGCGTTCACCAAGGTTCCTTGAATCGATTTGATTCGATTCGTTGTTTGTTTCTACTTACACAGACTTGCGTTATGCAAAAGATTTAACATAGATAAATTAACGAAATCATGGGTAAAATTGACGTTCATTGTAACGTGCAACGCTTGGGTAATCATTGCAGGCAGTTCTGAGATAGGAATGCTCACACTGAATATGGTATAATATCCCTGGTAAATAAAAAAAAAAGTAAAACCTTATCATTATTATGGTTTTGATATATCTTTTGTTATTACGATTATTATTGCTTTTATCATGATTATGCTGCTGCTGCAGCTGATGATGATTATTATTATTACTATTATCATAATAAATCACTATATTCATCAATGATATTAGTTCTATACTCATTATGAACATCTCCATCATCATCATTATAGATGTGCACGCAGGGTAAATAGATAAGGACACTTTTTGGCGTACATCAAATATGCTAAGAATCTGGAAGAAAATGAAGTCACTAAGAGCTCCAGTCTGAAATTAATAATAGTGTAATTCTTTCTGAGACCTTTGCTGGCACTGAATTGGCAAAGTTGGCATATTGGCAAATTTGTTGCCTTCATTCAGTGCCAGTATGTCCTTATTTTCTGTTTGCTATGCTTTCATGAGTCTCGAGAATAGAGGATATTCAGTGTGTTTACCCAAAATTAGAGCTCCTGCCTTCAAATACTTTTTTTTTATTGTATACGGCTCCTTTCTCTTTGCGTAATGAGTCTCAAAATCTTCAAAATACCCTATGAAAAATTAATTGGATTTCAGCAAGTTTCTACCTGAATATCGTTATTCAGCCTGATGGTAATATTTCAGAGCTTGGAGCATTTTAGGTAAAAAAAACCGACAAAACAAATAGACAAAGTCTGGATGAGAAGAGAATTGTTTTTATCACTCGTTGGTCTGTTTTTTTGAAAATGAAAGATAGCAGAAGTCAATATAGACAAAAGTGATGTTCTTGTGAGCTTCAGTCACTTATTATGTAAAACATTATTCACAGCGTCAGCTCATGTTTCTCCTGGATGTATGTTGATGATACGCGATGTGATAAGCTTATTTACGCAATCAAAATTTACATAAGTCATGAATTACTAGTACCTTTTTGAATTATGGCCTTCGTCACCTATGTGAAGATCGTAATGAGTGGAAGGACCTTACTCGCTGCCCAAACATCCATGATGTTCATGCAAAGCTTGGAATTGATTTAAAATGTAACATTTCAATTATCTACTTAACAAAAAGTGATGAGGTGGAAAATGATTAGGTCTCATCTACCCACACCACATAAAGTCCTGTTGTGAAGACATCGCTCTTTTAGATACCTTGTCATTTTCCTACACTAGTCGAAGGGGAAAGAACTGGCCGAACATCTCGTCCAAAGACGTTTCGCGTCGCATGCGGCTTTACAGACGGCTGTGTTATCACACTCTATGTGCGTTGATGGCGAAAACAATATCGTATGAATAGGTTGAAATGCATATCCAATACTCTAGTAAGTATGACTTGAGAGTTTGGATTTCACGCGCAATCGCCGTCAGGCGAAGCGTTCTCCGGACGAGTCGTACACCACTTGGTCCCCGCTGCAATGTTCCTTTACATTCAGATTGCGTCGCCCTGTACCGCACTCGGCCATAATAACGCCATCTCTAAAACCACTTCTCGGTAAGATTGATATGCACGCCTCCCATTTTGATAACTTTCCATTAACACAGGAGAGAAAGAGAGAGAGAGAGGGAGAGAGAAAGAAAGAGGCAGAGAGAAATGGAGAGTGGAAGAGAGATAGAAAAAGAAAAGGAGAGATGCGGAAGGAATTAATGCTGGTAAGATGAAAATCGAACGTGAGAGAAAGAAGAGGTGGAAAAGAAGAGAAAGGCAGAAAAAATGTCGGTCGCTGTTGTTTATTCAGCATCAGGAGTACATCGATTTTCTTCTTTCACTAGGTGTATAATCTTCTTTAAGGATACGCTATACTGATAGGACTTTTTTCCCCTCACGAGCAAGAAACATTCGACGATCGTAAGAAAAAGACATTGCAAGAGGATATTGTGCCTCGATGCCTCCATTTCTTGATGTGCCAGTGAAGGAAGCATGGAAAAAAAGAACCACTTGTTAAAAGATATATAAATAGACAGGATCGATCGTGGAAACGTAATTTCTCTTTGCACCCTAATTTGGATACTTCTCATCCTGAAATCGTGCGATAAAGTCAGGGAAAAGATAATCGCAAAGGAGGACTCTTTGAGAAGCGCAAAATACTGTAGAGGTTGTTGAGCTGAAAATTATTTTGCCGATACTACACTTTTTTTTTCCAGGAGTATTGCTGCACTTCACAATCAACAATTTGTATCCATTGGTTGAGATATGATAAACCTCCTGCCTTACAATGCTCTTAGACTATGAGAAGATCAAATCGAAATTTGCCCGGGAGGTGTTGTGAGAGTGGCGAACTGACAACTATAGTTGCGGTTGCAACATTCTAATAACATTGCGAAAATTGCATCGGAGCGGAGCTATGGTATCTTTGAAATCGCCAAAAGCAACAGAAAAAAAAAAAACACGCGGTAAAGACGTGGACATTGACTTGTACCGCAAACCAGGCACATCAAAATCTTGTAAGTGAACATTTAAAAACAAAATAGCGTGGGTTTCGCCAGCAGCTGGGTGCATTGCTTCTTGCAGAAGTACCAATCGATGGTAGAATCAGTGGCTAGTCTCCACGGACAGACACACGCTCGGTGTAATGTTACTCAGAACTGGTGTCAATATTTGCCATATCACCCCCCAAAGAGCGAGGTGTAACAGCTGCACATGCATGGGACTCTGCACGTATATAGCAGGAAATGGTACTGTTGCGATGTTTGATTTGTAACAGATAGACAGGACTTTTATAGATTCTCTCCGTAATTCCAGTGTACTTAGCACATCTCGAGCACACACACACACAACACACACAAACACAACCACGCACAGTGTTTTCCATTCCACGTGTGCGTGTAGGCGTAATTACGTGCACAACAGCAGACGCACACGTATATTCCCGAGACGCATCGTCATCGTCAGACCTTTTAAAACTAACTCTTTAGGGATAAATCTACAGTTATGATGTTCTGGCTCTGAACCTTGGAATGTCACCATTGAATAAATGAGGTCCCTCCAGCAGTCATTACACACATAAACACACACGTACATACATACATGTGAATGTCCTTTTGTACTTGTGTGTATATTATTATATGCGTCTGTGATAAATCATCATACTGAGTAACAATAATTTCTTGTTCGTGAGTCCTGAATAGTAAAGACTATTTAGTCACCACTTCTTCGATTTCGAACGCAAAAAAAGCAACTCACAATAGTAGCGCATTGCAGCCGCCCTGTCTATTTGGATCAAATTATCCCCTCCGCCATGATTTGGCTTCAAAAGATGACTCCCTGCGGGTGGTGAGGAAAGGGGGGGGGGGGGTAGGCAGCTCCTTCATCAGACGGAGCTCGGCCACAAGTGAACTAGGTTGTCATCCTCAGCTTCCTTCACGCCTGTCTGATCACGAATCGAACAAAAATACGACAGAACACGTGGAAATACAAAAGAGAAAGGGCCTTGAAAATGCGGCCGGTAATGCATACTCGTGATTACATTATCCGCAAAAAAAAAAAAAAAAAAAAATCGAGGACCTCGTTAAAAGCAACATGGTGGCTCTGATGTCCCATATGTAAAAGAGAGAGAAAAAATATTAATCAGTGAGTACGAAATGTAAAAAAAGGCTATATAGTGTATGTATCTATTACGCTGTCGTACACTCTACGTGTTTATTAAGCTGGATTGTGTCCAGTCTTGTGGCCTCTGCACATAAAGTGTTCTTCAGCGTTTGTTGTTACATTTTCAGTCCATTTTGCTCTCTCTTTCTTTCTTTCTATCGAGGCCTCTGCAAACAGAGAAACAGTGTTGCCATCTGCGCAATGCGATAAAAACTTGTGAGTAAGACAAAACTTGTAAGTTACGTTCCGAAAACAATCGCAGTGATTGTTGATTGGTCTACTCATGCAGATAGTTTCTGTGAAAATGAGAATTCTGTTTTGTTCGGGTATTTGTTTGTTTTTTTATGTGGAGTAAGAGTCGAAAAGAAGAGCACGTATTGATATTTTATAAACAGAAACCAATTAGAGCAATTGCTGGATGGATTGTTTTCTCTTTAATTGCCTATGCTGAGCAGAATTTAGAGTTTTACACGCAACCCGGTTTTTCTCGAAGTCCACGGTACCGAGCAATGCGAGTGTGGAACAGAAAAACAAAAGCAAAACGTAAAACAAAAATAGGACAACAGAAGTAAGATGATATGAATAAAAAGTGGGTCAAATTCTGTGCTCGTTGTTTTCTTGCGTGCCTTGCGATAGAAGGAGCCACATATGCTAAGCACTGAACGCAACATGATTACTCTATGTCGTCAGTTGAAACAAGATTGAGAGAGACGGAGGGGGGGGGGGGGGGGAGAGAATTCAGATCCGACGCTTTGACACGTGAGGTGTATGAAATCGATTCAAATTGCAGCTGAGAATATGTTCAAAGGAGACGGAAAAGTGTTTTCTCAGTTTACGACAAATGTTCATATCTACCATAGATGTTCATATCTACTACAGATAAAGCCCTTTTTTTTTGGTCCCAACAAAATTATCATAAAATTAATCCTCACTTTGCCTCTTCAATCAATTGGTTAAAATGCGTAGCCGTTTTGATAAGGCATCGCATGCCATTAAAGCTTGCAAGATGCACTTAAGATACCTAAATATCGAACAAAACAGAGACACAGCAGCAGAAAGACAGACACTACAGTGCAAACGATTGATGCTACATAATGTGTAGCTTTGAAAGAGAGGGGAATCAAAATTGAAACCACAAAATGCACGCATTTGTTAATGATAGTCACTGCATTCAAAGAACACCTGGAATGTTGCGCACGTTTGTTGTGAATAATAACATGTATATATCAAAAATTAGATAGCGTAGTCGTAGAACTGTCTCTTTTTAATTATATAGGGGATAGAGAACAGCAGGGGTACGCACCTTCTCCATGTGAAAATCCGCGGTTCTTCTTTCTGACAAACATATTTCAGACAGTTGGCTCCGGACACTGCCCTGCAGGAATAAATCTTACCTGGAAATGTGACTCATATTCACTGAACCATGGAAACCCCTTCGGGGAGTTCATATCTAACGTGGATAGCAGATTGCTAAAACGCGTGTTATTTTGTCGAACAGACTTGATCTATACCAGACCAACTTCTCTGTTTCTTTATTGAGATAATTGAGATAACACCGAATGGATATGAATCTTAAATATGGCGTGATTTTTTTATTTCAGTCGTCTGTTTTGTGTCTGGTAACATAAGTAATATAGCCAGGCAATATCCTAGGCTCATGCTGTCGGCCAATAACGATGCGCTGTTAGTGTTATGTTGCTATACAGGAAACTGTTTAACTGCTTTGTTGTTAAGCTCCCTTCACTCAGATCCACAAGCGAGCACACACTCAATGCACAGGTGCGCACACGCACATACACTTCGCACAAATCACCCACAAACAGACACGCGCGAGTGCGCAACAAGTAACCTAACACAAACGAACAAGCACGTCATCTGAAATTCTCTCTTTATCATACAAGAAAAAGAGAGAGAGAGAAAAAAAAGAATAAAAGAAGAAGAAGAAAAATAAGAAGAAGAGAAAGCAAAATATTATCATTATCATAAACAAAACTTTCTCTCCCTGTAGTCCTTTGTCTACGTGACTGAACAGGGAAAGACATCCCGCACAACGGACATGTGCGTGCACAAACGCTTTATATGCGTTCTCATAAATATACTTCCACATACTATAACTCGGCTCTGCTCCGATGGTATAGAGACGCCCAGACGGGCTTGCTCTTTCGTAATTCCGATATTTCCACCTCATTACGTCCATTGGCCTAAGACGCCCACGGCATGCAACTGCTCGGAACTACGATGTTAAGTAAAGTGTTGCTTTGATCCCAACTTCCGCGAAGACTTATGATGGCAAATCAATGTGAATTCGGTCATGTGCTTAAATTGCTCGACTAAGAAAGAATAGGGAGAGGAAAAGTCAAGAGCTGCCTTGAAACGCAAATCTGGGACATGACATTTTGTATACTCCAATTTCTTCATTCCGACTTGCCATGCGTGTTTAATGCGTAGGAAAACATTTGACAGTGTAAAAACAAGTATGTTCTGCCGGATGTTGACAACAAGATACTGTGAAATCTGTGAAATCAAGTTTCCACGAAATGGTCTAACAAAGAAAGAAGTGTATTAAAGTCCAATCGCAATCTACACTCTAGGGTTTCACCACGTCATTTTTTCTTTTTCTTTTGTTGTAACCATAGCTTATAGAGTCTTAGAAGGCTAAGAGAAATCCCAATATCAACAAGTTCTCCTTTAATATCACATCTTACCTTTCTTCCGGAATGATTTCATTTCTCAGTTCTTTTCTTTCAAACTTTTGTGTACACATAAGGGAACGATCTAGTCTAATCTCCAAGAAAGTTAGGGATCCGGACTCAAAATAATGATATTACTGTAGTCTAAGCAAAGTTGATTGGGCGAGAATATTAACATTTCATAAGCAACATTATGTCATATGTCTTTAAAAAAAGTTAAAGACAGAAGTGCTGGGCCGAAGCCGAAAAACAACTCCCTAAAATATATATTTTTAGGGGGCCTCCGAAATCAGTGATACAGCTCATATTTCATTTGTTGATAATCCTCCAGTCTCCATCTCTGCAGACCGAGAGATACATTCTATGGAATCTACAATTATGACAAAAGGTCAACGTTTCTTCGACGCAAAAACATTTTCGAAAGATCAGTTTTCTTTGGCTAAGAATTTAGGAAACCAATATTGCTGATGTCTTCATGCTGCCAAATGAACCTAAAAGATCAGTACGTAATGGCAAGAATGCTCAGGTAATATCAAAACCGTACGCTCTCGACTTTTGGTCTCATAATTGGACTTCCAATAAAATGCGTCCTTATATATGGCATATATCGTCATAGAACAGAGAATGAAAAATCGGAACATGGCGTCTGCCCTATACTATAATTGTTTCGCAAACCAGCATCCAGCAACCAGTTTTTTTTTCTACCTTATTATCTTTAAAATTCTTTTTCCTCATCAGCAGATGAGAAAATAGGTTATACATGTTAGAGGGAAAGCTATAGAGTTCATTTAAAGCGGACCAGGAAAACTTATGTTGATATCCCTCCGAAATGGAACATATCGTTCATGTCACATCGTCAAGCCAGGTAAAGATTAAGGTTGAATGATGACAGACCAGTAGCCGCTTTTTGACGCAAAATGTTCTTCTCCAAGGCAACCAGATGCTTACATTGCATTGGCAACCAAAGCTGCAATGTATATAGCGCTCCTTAGGAAAGAGAGAGAGAGAGAGAGAGAGATAGAGAGAGAGCAAGTGTTAAGAGAGGGAGAGATGGCCTGGAAAAGAGAGAAAATATATCAGCAACTTAAATGAGATGAACTGATAAAAGGATGCAATTTAGAATCAATATCGAATATTTACGCTCTGCACGACATGCACAAAGTATCTTATCTAATAAAAGAGCAAGAGAAAAAAGAGAGATAGATAGATTAGAAAAAGGAAGAGAGGGGGTGAGGAGGAAGAGACAGAGAGAAAAATAAGAAGAAATAATATTTTCATCCACGTGTGCAATCACGTGCGTCAAAAGTTACAATTTACAAACATGGAGGTTACTCGTTAAGGAGAATACTTTTTTTTTATCCCACATTCCTTAGCTACGGTTTCACGAGTTGGCTTCGTAACGTGTGTTGATGGGTCGATTGGCATTCCGACAAGACTGTAATCCCATCTACGTGAGAGACAAATACCCGAGCGATGAATATGCTCGTATCTCTACTCAAAATATTCATTTCCCCTTTTCCCCGAGAAGGGGAATGAAAAGCACCATACCTGTTTTTCCATTCATTGCCTTCGTTAGCATAATACCTTTTTCAGGTAAAGGCTACTACGCCCACTAACCACAGTTTAAAATCAAAAGAGGGAAAAGAATTCCTCTTGACGGTTTGAACATTTCAACATACACCCAGACAGACACACACACACAAAAGCAAAATACTGGACGATAAGACATGTGCCTGTAGTCAGCTTCCACGGTCAATTCCTTTACATGAAAATAATGATGTAACACTTTTACTCGTTATTCAAATATGAAATATATCATACCATAAATCATCCTCATAAAATATTGTAGCATATGCAAACGAGAAATAATAATTCAGTTCAGGTCAATTCAGCTTCATTTCTGCATTTCATTTGCAATACAGAATAACACAATTTAACAAATAATGTTGACATTATTATTTGAATATGAATTAATACGTTATGATTATGTAAAACAATATTGTACAGGAAAACATATAAAGTGGATATTTAAAACAATGTCATATTGAAGGTACAATAGTAGAGCAAACACCTCGAACATGATTTCGAAAAAATTAGAAACTATAACACGCATCCCGCGCAGCCCTCCAAGATTGGACGTGTACCCTACTGACTGCTTCTTTCTGATATTAGTGACCATCCAACTCCCTCACCATCCATCCGCTTTACTGACGTATATTATGTTGAGGTCCGATTTGTTATGGTATGAAATCCCCCTTTGTGATGTCATAGCAGGGAGAACATTGTGTTAGCTTTATTGAGGCTTAAGACAGAGCGCTTCATTCATCGCACTGATCCAGTCCTGGTGCGTGGATTACTTCCCGAGATATGGAAAGCACTGGACATTAATTGGAGGAGCGCTCGCCTCCAGATATGAAGGGGCGGAGGAGTATCAAATGGACTTGTTTTATATTCATCCCCCAAAGCACGATCCGTTAAAAAAAAAACAGAGAGAAAGAGAAAAAAAAACTTTCACATGTCTGTTTTAAAGTGTTATGTAACCCTCACTTCCGTTTCGTTTTCTCGTCGTTTTGTTTGTCATTTCTTCATGAATTGTTTCAGCAGTGCCAGCTTTCTCTCGTCACCCCCCCCCCCCCCGCCTTTTCCAAATTCTTAGTCAACAGTCCGTCCACACGTGCGAAGCCACGCGGCTTGGTTCGCGTCAAGTCACCCTAAGGCGCCTTGTGACCGGCGAGAATTTTGACAAGGACATTCATTGCTCGCACTGCATAATGTATTCGGGAGCGAGCGTGAGGACTGAATAATATGGAGTGTATATTATTATAGCTCCGCTCAGCGAACGTTAGTTTGATACCCTGTTGCCAGTCATTGAATAAACTACGGGCTGTAAAGCAGTCAGATAATAGCCTTCAGGTCGCTGACAAAATGCTCACGAACTCGTGACGCGTTTCTGGAGAGTATTGGCAAGGATTTTCTTGTTCAATACAGGAAGCTCTCATTTTCAAACATTTAGGTCAGGAAGAAAGGGCGTCCTTTCGGGTTTTTTCTTCTTTTTCTTCAGTGTAGATGTAGAGAAGTCTCAATGCGCTTGCACATCAAATGGACTCAGTTTTCGTCAAAAGGGGATAATGTAAACTTATTACTGGTCAGACTCCTCACTGCAGGTTAGCTTTTCAAGCAACTCATTTGGTTATATGCTTGTTTGTACCAGTGCTATAGAACCTTTATAACGTGTGCCATTTACATGTATCTCAATACTGTAGCTTTGATATGGTGAGTTTTGCATACAGGATATTCTCCTTACGTGTATTCTATCATCTATATGCATGCAATGCACATCAAAATAAAATAAAGAGTAAATTCAATATTTATACATCAAGGAAAATAACTAACTGTAGCCCTCATGCTCCCTCCACATACCAGACTGATTCATGAGGGGCAGATCTGACTTTGTGCTATAAGATGAGGGGGGGGGGGGTGGTTGACCCAATGACGATGGGTTGTAACAACCTCACCCCCCCCCCCCCCATGGGTCATGACAAAGAAAAAAAGAATAAAAGGTCTTCATTTTTTATTCTTTTTTCTTTGCCGTTGGGCTGAGCCTTAGACAGAGTGAACATTCTGTGTGGGTCTGCATTCATGATGACATTTTATGTACCCATCACATCTTCACATGGCAAGGGGGGGGGGGGGGGGTTAACCCGTAACCACAACCCCAAACCTCACCCCCCCCCCCCCCACCGATCCACCACTGTGCTTATGTGACTGAAGTAATGAATCAGAGAAATGGTTTATAGCATAATGGCCTCCATTTCTCTGTGAGAAATGTACGAGAAAATCAGTTTGTTTTCACATCATATGAATGTTCTCAGACACAGCCTATCAAAAAAAGTATATATATATATATATATATATATATATATATATATATATATATATATACATATATATATACAGCACAGGAATCAGGAAAGGGGATAGGAACAATATACAGAACAAGTGTCGATTCAATAATATCCTAATGCACCACTAGCCGATAAGGATACATAGAATTAAATGTATATTTATGTTCGAATATGAAAACAAGAAAATAATTGTCAAGTTATACAAAGGTTTTGAAAGTAATGCACATACCATGTAATGATGATAACTAAAATCACCGTACCAAAAAAAAAAAAAAACATACTCAACAGTTTATTCCAATTTTTTATCAAAGTTACATTTGGACCACCTGGACTCTTCTGGGAGAATAAATAAGAATTTTCGTGAATTCAATGAAAGGGCGCCCAGCTATATAAGGGGATATTTCGAAGAAAAGGAACAAGTATTTGGAAGGATGTACGAATTCAAACATAAGCGATCTTAGGAAATTTGGAAAATAATCCTCAGATCTTCCATCTCGACATCCCGCTTTGATCCATCCTCTTTTCCCTGTTCCTTTCCTTCTTTTACATCGACATCATCATAAAATAACTTTTTTCTTTCAGATAAATTCATCCCCCCCCCCCCTTAATTCTGGCTGAGTAAGTTTCTGGCACAAGCTTTTCCCAGCGGAGCGAAACTCATTCTGTCTTACTTCAGAGCTGGGTCGGGTTTTCAAGTACACGAGGCCCGTGGGAGCCTGATGAGAATTCTAAATAACATTCTCCCTTCTTCTTTTTCGTAATTTTCCCTCTTCCTCTCTCTCTCTCTCTCCCTCTCCCTCCATCTCTCCTGCATCTTATTGGCCCAAGAATCTGGGATGTAATCGGGTTAAACGTTAAAGAAAAGTAAAGGAGGAAAACAGAGGGGTTTTTTTGAAGTGAGAGCGAAGTGTGTGAATTAACGTGGTGATAAGCAACCAATCCTTTTTTTTTTCTCGTGTGCTCACGTTTGCTCACGATTACTTGAAGAGGTTCTCCGAGGCTTGCCTCCATGCGTGTGTGAGTGTTTCGTCTTTATCTCTCTCTCTCTCTCTCTCTTTCCCTTCACGCAACCAGGTGGCGAACAAGTGTGTTTATTCTCCTTTCTCCTTTTTTTTTTCCGCGAGCTGGCGCGGCGCGTTCGCTGGAATACCGCCAAACATGCCCCCACGTCTCAGTCGTCGGAGCTATGATGTATGTCAAGCATGATTGTGAAAGGGTTTTTGAAATGTTTATCTAATGATGCTGTGACGTCAATACTCTGCATTCACCCCCTCCCTCCCCCCCCCCCCCCTTCCCCCTCCCCTCTCTCACAAGAGAAGAGCACAACGGGGCAACACGTGCGCGGATTTCCCCGGGGCCAAGTCGGTGTCAACGTAACGATTGACCTTTCCATTTCTCATTCCGTTCTTTCCAAATGGCATAGAGCATGTTCACTCGTTAACATTACTTCGCTCGTCAAAGTAAATTTGAACACAACCAATCGATACAATCAATGTGAACAAATATAAACTCATCATTGCAAAATCAAGTGTCATACTTTTGCGCTTTCGTTATGACAGTATGATTATTGAACGTAGGGGTGATAAAAAAAAAACGGGATGCACTGTACATTCGAGTACAGTAGTATGATTTCGAAACATCTACATTCGAATAGTATGAATTAAGAACATACTTTTAAATGTTAACGCAAATAAAAAAAGGGTTGAGGGCCATATTTAACGGTTCTAATGGAAATCTGTCATTAGATAGAGCAACATAAAAGTTTAACATTTCCCGTGATACCTCACTTGTTGTTTAACAGGGAATACTCTGTAGGTTACAATCGAAAGTATCCCATATTTTGTTTATTTCTTCGTTTACAGCAGGTTTAAATTACAAATATCTTAAATTGGCAAGAATGGAGATAAGTCGTTTTGCTATTAAACTCTTCATACATTATTATGTATATTTACTACATGATTTTGTGTGCAGTGCCTATATAGTATATATAAACGTATGTGTGTGTGTGTGTGTGTGTGTGTGTGTGTTTGTGATTTGAATCAACGTCACCTATCCATTCCATCAGCTGCAATAATTCATGCTAGATCAGAAATATAAACGTAGAATAATGAGAGTCGAGCGCGTTTCATTAAATTTTTCAGGGACAATTACATATTTCAAACTCCATCAATGTTTCCTTGTTAATTACACCTTGTAAGGAATCGTATTTCAAATTTAACCGATTGGTATATAATATATCGTGCTTCACATGCACCACATCTTTGTATATCTTATGTATTAACACATGTGCTTATATTTGTAGAATATGTATGTACTTGCATGATATTATATTCATAATAATGGTCAATTCTCAGGTTTTCCTCGTGCTTTGCTTTTGAAGAAAAAAAAAGGTTCAAATTAGATTTGCTCTGTACCCGTCATGTAAGCTGATGCTCTGTAATATTATGGTGCTTCCGTGCTTTTAGACGCAGCCATAAGATATCGTCCCTCGTTACGTTTTAACTTGGTAGGGAAGATCTAATCATACCCGTCATCAGGTCCCCAAAGCCCTCCCTTCTCTCCTTTCTTCATATTTGCCTCTTTTTCTTCTTTTTTTTTTTCTTATTGGAAAGAGAGTATAGAAGAGAATGGGGGGGGGGGTAGGAAGCTGATGGAGCAAAATAATGATAAACATCTCACGCATTATTCTTAAGTTTGTCTTTGTGATATCACAGAGTCGCGGACTCACGTCACTCTTAGTTAGTAATTGAATAAAAGTTAAGTCATAGACCAAGTCACTCTATCACACCGAGCATGCTCTCCCTGGCTCTCGGTTTGATGGGGGCAACGTGCTAACGACACCATCATGCAAGATGGCTCGCTCTTAAATGCAGCCCCAGTCTCCCCCGAGGACGACGCGGAGCTTCACATTACGAGCCACCAAAAATAACCTTAAAATGTCATTCCACATTTCTCTGGCAAGTCCCCCAGATCGTCATCGGGTATCGGGGGAAATGAGTGCGGAAAATTATCCGGCTCCCAGGACGAAGATTGCGAGTGCGTGCCAAAATCTAGCGTGACGTCCCCCCTTCGGTTATCCGGCTGCAATACGGAAATTGTTTACCACCCTCCGCGGCTTATATCATGCAGCAAGCCGACCTGTGGAATCGTTGCGTCGAGCATTCTCTTTTCAAGTGGAGATTGAACTGGGAGTGGGAGAAGGAAAGGGAGGAGGAGGAGGAGGAGGAGGGGGGGGGGAGAGGATGGGGTTATCATTGTGTGTGTCTCGTGGGATGGAGATGGGAGAACGAGGCTGGGGATGAGGAGACGATAGGTGGGAGATGGGGGGGGGGGGGGGATGTCATTCCCGCCTTTTGATACGCATTATAGGATAAGAGAAGAGGACGTGTGCATTAACGTGGAAGCTCAATTTTCACACTCGGCGCAACAGGTGACAGTCAGCAAGGAGCCTTTTTGCGAGGCCATGATGAATTACTGCATCCGGGTCGTCCGCCTCGTTGAATGTCGCGCATCGAATGCAGACGCCACCGAGGTGGGTTTTTTTTTCCCACCTTATTTTAATTCCCGCGTGTTGTCGATTGTAATATTATGATAAGCTTCGTCGGTATCTGCGCATCCTCATCTCTTACATTCTGCAGCATACAGCTTGCATCATATCCACGACTGCGCAGATTTTTCCAAGTGATAGCAGTTTACACGCAGTGGAGTTGCAACAATGTCTGTAATGTAATCAAGTTCCTTCAAAAATGACAGAAAAAATGAACAATGATAAGCATATATCAAAATCATTCTGAAAAAAAAAACAACTTTCATATCTCATAGACTTCCATTGAGTGAAAGCATGGTCACTGCATTCATTTACCTCTTTCACTGTCACGGATTACCTTTTTCTGTGCAAAGTCAATAGCATCTTGAGATGGTCCTTCTGAGCGTGTTAATCTTGACTATGTAAGATAAACCAAATGTAATAAACCTCATGACACCTCCTTATTTTCTTTTTGTTCTTTCACGCTATTTCTAATTGTTCTATGTGACTTCAAGCAATTAGACATCCACTCAAGAGAGACAGACAGACAGACAGAGAAAAAGACAAACAGATTGACCGACAGACGCAGACTGCACGAAAAATATCATCATTCAACACTGTTACAAAACGATTAGGCCTACACTTTAAACCTCGTGGCGTCCGATTGGACTCCGATGCGTTGTAATGACTTGCTACTGGGGAAAACCTTGACGAATAACACACACATACACACACACACACACACACACAAACAGCACATACACACACACCTACACACGAAATAGTGTCACGATACTTCATGACCTACCAGCCATAATCAGGGATGTGAGACGAAATTCCCTGGCTATAGTATCGTCATTGCTTTCATTACACGTATACTCCAGTCCAATGTATTGAGTTCTCTATCGTCAAGTTGTTTATAGAGTATGCATTACCGGTTCTCAGAGCCAATTTTGATCGAGAGAAAAGAAATACCGGCGTTCTCCCTATGAGTAACTCTCATGTATTAGAAGTATATATTTCTTAATTTTTCCTTCTTCGTTTGCCTTTGTAACGCTGCACCAATTCACCTGAAACAGAGAGGTATATAATTATCTTCAGTGCAGACAATACAACACATTCGAATGAATAATTAAGCAAAATATACTTTCAAATACTCAGATGTCAATTAACGCTGTATGTTGTTGTAGGTAGTGGTAGTTGTGATTTACATTAGAATAACCATAAGTTGCTTTATCAATAAAAGCAAAGCTGAATATTTATAGGGACAAGGAAAGTTTGGGAAAAGTAAGAATCAAAAGTATGAAATATCGCACACATTAGCCTATATTTACAGTGTACAACCATACGGGATGAAGCGTTTTTATGCCATTTTAAGTTTTTTCACATTTTTATCATATATATATATATATATATGTACACATATTTCTTTTATGATTCCAGCAGGTGGTTGGATGTTTGCAAAAGAGGGTTACTCTTTCGAAGTGCATAAACGCAGAGTCCATGCTTTTCTATTTCTTTTTGCGTTATCAATTAAAGTGACCGTTCGTTTTGTTTTTGATTGACTGCTTTGAAAAAGTGTTTTTGAATTGGATATCAAACAAGTCGGATTTGCACACTGCACCTCATCAACGCGTTCTTTCATTCAACACGGAGCAGACGAAAACTAAAATGCAATAATCATTCATTACCATTCGAACACACGTGACTGCCAGTACAGCATTCAAAGACCATAGATCAATGCTCTTGATATACAAGGACCCTGCTTTTCTTTCTTTCCTTATTTCCTTTTTTTTTTCTGTCGTAATTTTCTGTTTCTGACGAAACATATCCCGTTCCCTATTTCATTACGCCGAGATTGCTTGGCCCATTGCTGAATTAAGGGCTGCCCTAAAGACACGAATCTCTCTAATTCGACTTTATTATGGAGATGTGGCATTTTCCACTCGCCTGAACGTCCTTGCTGTCAGGATGGATAGGGGGGGGGGGGTGAGATGAAGGTAACGAAGCCCCCGTTGCCATGGTTACCACCATTCTCCCTCTCTCCTTTTTTTCTCTCTTTTTGCTCTAGTCATGTTTTCCACCCTCGCCAACGCATGACGATGGTTTAACTACATGTACACGCTTCTCGTTGGGAACTGGCTCTTTTAACTTCCCTATCCCTTCAAGGCTACCGGGCTTGTTAGCTACCCGGCCGAGTCGGGGGTGATGATTCTGCTGGAGGCATCGTTGCTCTGGTTTATGTTTTTTAATTGATGCGCGACCGCACCTGGCGTGTGGTCATTTATCAGCAGTGTACTCCTCATTAACCGGTTCTGCATCACCGGGCCCCCGACGGGCTCCGGAACATAAAGAATCTGCAAGTCTATTTTTTTTTTCTCGTCCACCACTGGCAACTTCCTGAGATTTCGCGGTCATGGAAGAAGGCAATAATCGAGAAAGCAGTGTTATCCATCATTCTCATGACTAATGCTTTTCAATCTCCCTGCTTGTCCATTCATACTACGTTTCATTAACATCATGATCATCGTGAACTGCATGGCTGTGATCAGTCCAGTTTCACAGGCAGGGGAAAAGCGTTTGTGTCTAAATAACGGTAATAGAACATTCGCTCCTGCGACAATCGCTCCAGTCCTATTTTCTCTAAGGACTGTCTGGGTTGTGATGGGGTTTTAGGTTAAGTTTAATGTGAGCATGGACCCTACATGATGTCAGGATTAGGATTAGGATTAGGGTTAGGGTTATGTTTTTGAGTAGAATTCATGTTTGGCTAAGATACAGATACTTTATGGGAGCAATTGTCGCAGGAGCAAATGTCGTGGAACCCCCATATACATGACACATTATGAACTAATTCCATCATGATAACAAAATATGGAGAGAAAAGAAAATATTCCGTCGATGTGACTAATCACTACAAAGACTGCTTTCAATTTGTAAAATGACAGGAATGACGATTATAAAAAAGTGTTATGAATTTCTTTTTATAATGTCGCCATTATGTAGAAGCATGCAAGCCCTGCAACTTCCGGACTGGCGTTCCGTTTCGGGCCCTGTTTCCGGAAGTGTTGTCCCACGTCACAAGCCTTCCTTTGTAGCACTCCGTCCGAGTGTTCTTCCATGCTCCCTATTAGAATAAAGCCAGAATGTTTAACTAAATGTATGAGCCCTATGACAGCAACCAAAAGCAAACATTTTTAAGATAATTCGCTGTGACAAAATTAATCGGGTCGAGGCAGAAAATATGTGTTCAGCCCTCATCTTGCCATATCCAATTAAGAGTTTTGCAGTTGTTTCTAGCCTTTACGTTTGCCTTTTATTTGTTCGCCTCTCTGTTGACCTCCTGTTTGTATGTATGTTGTGAGCAGGGTTTTTCTTGTGTGTGTGTGTGTGTGTGTGTGTGTGTGTGTGTGTGTGTGTGTGTGTGTGTGTGTGTGTGTGTGTGTGTGTGTGTGTGTGTGTGCGTATGTGTCTTTGCATTCCGGGTGTAACGTTGACAACAGTCCACTCCAAAACGCATTCATGTTGGCAACAAATATTAACGAGAAAACCGTCGAAGACTTTTTGCATTCGTCTTGAAAGTATTCAAAGTTTGTTTCACCAGTAATCTTTAGAAAAAAATGAAAATACTTCAAATCTAAGGAGCCAATCAAGATATATCTTGGGAATCTGTGTTCCTTGATTTTGTCTTCGAAGTATTCAGACACAATCAAAGTTTCACATCTTAGCCTGTGCATACTCGCCGTATCATTTTTGTTCTCATTATATTCTCAACAACAGTCAACAGATCTGACGCTATCACGCAGTCATATAGCAATATAAAGAATAAGGGAGGTAAAGAATCTGATATGCTTTGTCACAAAATGTTTTCTGGCACTAAATTAATACAAGCCTTTTCTCTTAACAGCGGGACTGGGGACGGGGTGAAGCCGGGGCTACCCGCCCACGTATCGGCAGCTGCGGCTGCGGCTGTCTAGAACCAAAATGTTTGCTACTGAGGAAGTTGAGAGTAATAAATTATGAATAACGCCCTCGTGCACAAGCATGATAACTGCGCATAGCAATTTATGCCACATTAAAGAACTAACTACCTGCGGGTAACTTAATATTGCGTTGTGTTTTGTTTGTTGCGATTTTTTCCTCCCAAACTGTAAGTCTGCTTTTACGTCATACAATGGTGGCGGAAGTGAAGTGCTGAGGTAGTACGAGATAATAGGGAGCTTTAGATTTTAGACGCGCGGACGTTCAAAGAGAAAAAAACATGATCTGAGCGTGCGCAGTAACTTTATCCGCGCTACTGCGCACGCTCAGATCATGTTTTTTTCTCTTTGAACGTCCGCGCGTCTAAAATCTAAAGCTCACTAATGATTATGATCGATACAACATGTTTTATTCCAGAAGATGGTAATACGCATTGCACATTTTCGATAATAGAAATACGTGTACAGTGTAGACCGAGAAGAACACAGCGGAAATATACGCCGAATGCGGACAGACAGGAACAGACACATTAAGGACCTTTTGTCACTTAAATGATTGACGTATCTATCAATTTAATGCCATAGGCCTTAAACGTTATATTTATATTTCTGCATTGTTTTATTGTATCTTATTGTGATTGGTAAACATATATATACATACATATACGTCTGTAAGTTTGTATGTGTGCACATACACTAGGACACAAAAGAGATGTGTGTATGTGTGTTGTTTATAGTTGATCTTAATTTCATCACGTTTATCTGTAATGGTAAGGCTTAACAAGATGGGATCGGACTGGCTTTACAGGTGTGTACAGAGTATATCGGCTGTATCTTTCAACCCTTTATGTGTTTCAAATGCTGATTGGCACAGAAACCCCCATAGCATTGTATACATTGTCCCGGGCACTGAAAGGGTTAATGACTATAAAAAGAACAGAGAGACGTGATTGTGAGAGATGCAGCAGAATATAAAAATTCTGCACATACATCTCTCTCTGTCTATCGATATATCTCTATCTATTTCTCTCTCTCTTTCTCTCCCTCTTTCTATCTGTCTCTCTATATCTATCTATCTATCTATCTATCTCTATTTCTCTCTCTATTTGTCTATCTATGTATCTCTATATATCTCTATCTATCTATCTCTATCTATTTCTCTCTCTATTTGTCTATTATTATCTCCATCTATCTCTATCTCTCTCTGTCTATCTCTCTCTCTATCTCTCTATCTATATATCTCTATCTCTCTCTGTCTATCTCTCTCTCTATCTCTCTATCTATATATCTCTATCTCTCTCTCTCTCCATCTCTCTTTCTCTCTTTCTCTCCATCTCTCTATCTCTCTCTCTCTCTCCATCTCTCTCTCTCTCTCTCACTGAGAACATTGCCCTTGCATGCATTTAAGCTGATGGATTGAGACTTTCTTCCGATATCCTTATAATCAATCTTTGAAGCAAAAAGATAGCCATTCATCATCTTAAAGTATTCTCTCATATTTGATGAAGTCAAAATGCAAATTTTTCCCTACAGAGTCACTGAGGTATTTCTTTTTTTTAGCGCTTCTGTGCAATAATGTAAAGAGCAAGCCCGGACACCTATAAGTTAATATCGAAAAGAAAAGGAGATGAATATAAATATATAAGCTTGTGTGTATATATATATATATATATATATATATATATATATATATATATATATATATATATATATGCAGACAGAGAGAGTGAGAAAGAAAGAGATAACGACATATCATCAGAGAGGCGTCCGCTTGGCTAACAATATATGATTGCAAAGTCAAACTGCGAACGATTCTATACGCGCTCATCTATCGCGGTGAAATCATATTCCTTGAGATGCAGCAGCCGTCAACGTATACGGCTCATTACGTCTCAGCAAACGGCATTTAAATCAATTAAGGTTTCTCTCTCCCCTTCTTCCCAATTTTACAACCACCCCCCCCCCCCCCCACCTCCTCTCTCTCTCTCTCCTGTGACGACATATAAGCTGCTTCTTGCTGAGAGATCCCCAAGTGGTATAAATCGAAGTATTTGAGCTTGCCATTAGCAGTGCATGAATAGAGATTTACCTCCGTTTTCGGCATCTGCTATTATATGTTTAGCGATCACTCATCTCCTATTTTTTTATTACTCCTTTCTGGATTTGTAAACACATAAGCCCGCTGCAGGCATTGCATTTGAGAAAAGTAATAAATAGGCTGATTTGATTATGAAATAAAAGATCCGATATACGCTCCTAAAAATTCAAAGTTTGGTATATTGACTATGTTCCATCCAAATGTCAAGGTGTATTTCTTTTTTTTTTTTATTTGAACGTTTTCCTCTTTTAACGAAGTACATGAACGTTGATTTTATGTTTCAGCTGTGATTGCGTTTTTCATGCCTATAATCTTGATTATCGAATCTGTACAAATCCAACATACGACTTTCTTACCTTTTCTATAACGATGGGTTGTGGAAATAGTGTGGGATAGATGATACACATCACTGCGAAGCTGTTATGCTATAGAGAATCCAGTATTACTAACAGGTGGAAAGAGCTGGTTGGAGACTTTCTTAACCAGTCTTTTGGTTAGGTGGGTCATAAATAATGATTGTTCCTTCGCGAGTAATTTACCCGCTTTACCATGTTATCACTCACTCTCGATCTCTTCCTTTCTTTCTCTCTCTCTCTATATCTATTTATCTATCTCTCTCTCTTTATCAATCAATCAATCAATCAATCAATCAATCAATCAATCAATCAATCAATCAATCAATCTATTTATTTATTTACTTATTTATTTATTCTATTTATTTATTTATTTATTTATTTATTTACTTATTTATTTATTTATTTATTCATTTATCTATTTATCTATCTATCTATCTATCTATCTATCTATCTATCTATCTATCTATCTATCTATCTTTCTATCCATCTATACATCTATCTATCTATCAGTCTATTTGTATTTTTGTTTTTGCTTTTTGATTTTTTTCATTTTTCCATCTGAGATGGCTGGGCAGGGTAGCCCATGTTCCGCTGCACTATAGTTGGTCTTCTATGGGGTCCAGTTTAAATCGTTGTGAAGCGATACCACTTCATCTGGATGTGCGCCCTGATCTTTGCGATGAATGAATGAATGAAGCCGGATCTTGTACATGCATGAGATGTGACTCTCTCACACACGGGCCTCAAAAAATGTCCTATCCGAGGGACAGAATGTTTTGCTTGTTACCAGAGGTGAAGGTATGATTGCACACATACGTTGCTCAGATAGACTAGGGAATCGAACCCGGGTTCTTTGGATCTGGAGTTAGACGTGCTACCGACGGAGGCAAATAACCGTCCTCGATCTATGCATCATGAAATAGTAAGATCAGTATGTCTACGTAGGAGAAATGAAGGCATGATTTCTGATCATGTCGATCCAAAATCGTTTTGGACCAGCTAAATCCGAGGATCGAGCAGTGCTGGTTAATAACGATCAAATATCGTATCGAAATTGACAGTTTAAGTGCTAAACAAATCGTGAAAAAACCTATATATATATGTTTATAGAAATAGGAGGTAGATAAGTAGGCACTAGATTGGTAGATACGAAGATAGATAGAAAGAGAGGGGAGGGTGGGATAGGAGGGGATAGTCATAAAAATGAGGGGTGAATAATTTTGTAGAGCTGACTGTCAAAACAAGTTACCGGGAAGGGGGAGTGAACCTCATGCTTACCATTAACTCGCGCAAAGTGAAATACTCAATGGATTGAATAAAATTATGGTTCGTGAAAGCCGCCTAGTATGTACACCCTGCATGCTTATGGCACCATCCGATTACTAAGTGTTATTCGAAGACAGGCATGCTCTGCGTACGCACTCAGGCCCTATTAGTGAGTGAGTGCGTACGTGATTACCGGCTACACTTTTCTAACAATTTCATTGAATCGTTGCCCTATAGGTAAGTAGAGAGAGCGCCAAAGTAAGCCCAATAATTTATCCATCCCAGCGTTTTAGCATTTCATCGCTCACAGCCACATACAACACACGTGGGTTGTTGTTTGTCCCCCAATATGGGTTCTTATTTTATATTACTGCATCAATTATTTCGATCCAGTAATGTCAGGAACAATAGTGACAGTCATTCGCAAGAAATAGCTTTTCCCAGCCCACGTACTTTTCTGTCTTTCGATATTTAAACACCATATTCTGTGTTTTATTTTAATACTTTTCACAGTTTTGAGTTACAACCAATTAAGTCACACCACAGATACATCGCCTAAAGATGTCGTTTAAGTCTGAATATTTGCTAAGTTGTTTATCTTAAGTTTAAACGCTGTTTATTGTGTATCTTTGCCTTTTCATTCAATACTTCCTTTCCAGCTTCCTTTTTCATTAAGGATATCAGAACGAAAAATACATTTCAGGGTAGCAAACACTCATGATTAAAAATTCATAGAAGTCTATCTACACTTTAATCTTCTTCTCCTCTAGCCGTGTCCGCCAGTCGTTATCTTTGTTTATTTTTTAAATTTCACTCCTTTTCTTTTCTCGCCTGTCTTTAACTCTCCAACATTTATCTCTCTATAAATCTACATATCGATAGATTCCTATTTCTGTCGTGTTCGACGAGATAAAAATCATCGATTGCTGCTACTTATCCATCATGTAACTCAGTCAAAGAATGACATGCCGGGAATCATGCTTCATGCAAAAATTAAATGATAGATACAGTGACATTTGATTTGCATCGAAAGATTTACGCAGAGCAACAGGTTAAATAGCGCAAGCTTATCTATTCATACTAGAGTGCATATTGATAGAAGGACCCTTTCACTCGCCCTTTAAGAATAGCTGATATTACTGCATTAAAGATCAGTCTTTTGTAAAATCCTATGAACCGGGGAGCAAGCGCAACTGCTAGAATGCATTCCACTCGAACGGCTAGACTGCTGTATAGCGTTCAGCTATACTGCATCAGAATACAGAGTATCGAATTGATTATGTTTCAATGAATACAGTGTATCGTTTCCAACGGAAGGCGCATTCTGGATCTCGCTCTGTTTACAAAGCCGTCATTTCTGTGTCCTACTTCTAGTAGATAGGAGGAGGAATAAAGAACACACCCAGTGTAGGAATTATATTGACTTGTTCCCGGTTTCGCCCCCCCCCCCTCAGAAAAAAAGAAAAGAAAAGAAAAATCATATCAAATGAATTTAATCTCAAGCTATACGCATAATTATTATGATAATATTGAGCGCAATGAAAGAGACACAACTAGCATAGATACCATCTTGATATATCGCCCATCTCTTTAATCTACTTAATTATTTGTTTATTATTTTGTTTACTGACATCGATGTACAAATGTATACGATACAAGTTCAAATTCAAATGTTCAAATATTCATATTCCAAACTGGTGCATATCTTTGAAATCGTTGTTCCTTTCACTGTTCCGCCTTTTTGGAAAAAAAAAAATGTATACATTATGTATATGATAATAAACCATAGTTATCTAAGTATGACACCGAACACTGGTTTTTAGTTGATACCTGAGTGAGAGAATCTGTATACTTCCAATAGATATGGGTATATCTTTTCCGTTTGTATATTTTTCGTCTTCTTTTAGCATAATTCAATTATCACGTTTCGATTATGCTAGGTCAATTTCGAGGAAGTCTTCATTCTCTTATCTGAGGCGTAATTTGTCATCGAAAATGACATTGTTTCTCCGCAACGTTTTGCAAATCGATGAACCAATTACCCCCTTCTTTGGCAAGGACTTTGGACGAATTCCCTGGCAATAAATTATTCTCTTGTCTGAGGCGTACTCGTGGAAAATAGCTATGTTTCTCCATGATGTAGTGCAGGTCGATGTGCTAACGTCCATGGTGTCAGGGATTTTATACATTGTGTACAATGCCTTGGGGTCTGCTGTATACCAACTGGCATTCAAAAACACACAAAGGTTTAAAAATGTACCAGACGAGAATTGACCTACCTCTACGCTTTCTGCTACATTCTGCACTCTTTTAAGGGAGTACTCTTTGTTTAGGATTGTATGGGCAAAGATAATTCCTGCATTGCGTTCTTTCGTCTGTCTACACGTTGTAATAATGTATTGGGTTTTCATATAACCATGCGTCTGATAAAGAGAAAGAATACCTTAGTTCAAGCTCATGTCAGATGCAAAAGCAAAGTGGAACACATTCCTGCTTTTTTCCATGACTCTCATCGCCCACAAACAGACAGACGACAGAATTTCACTTCTAGTTCATTGACCACTGCTAGAAAGTACAGTGCTCGTAATAATAAAGTTCGGCAACAGATATGCAAAGATAAAGATAGCACAGATAAAAATACGGCACTGGCAATATTCGCTTCAACATTATTCAATCATATTCACCAACTTGATTGAATTCCCAAATTCCAGTTTATTTTCATCATCAACAAAAATATTCATTGATAATACATTTCTTTTATATATGATAATTGATTTTTGCCAAGTCCCATGCATTATGCGAAAGCGAGTTCGTACATCATAATATCTCGTAAACAAGTGGGGAAAAGGGCGAATTCTCCACCAAATCCAGATGACTGACTTGGGCTTTATCGAGTACTCATTTCTCTCGTAACTTGCAGACGAAATACGATATACCGCCTCTATTTTTCCTTCAATCTTTTTCTCCCTAACTTTTGCGTCTAGATGCGTTACCATGGATACGCCTAAGTCTCGCGATTGACGTCATATTATGGTGTGCCGTGCCTAGATAACAAATTTTAAAGTTCGCCCATTTCTCGGAGGGGGAAAAAAATGTAAATCATACGCTCGGATTCTCCCGAGTCGCGCGCCCCGAGTCGGTATATCGTGCTAGTGGAGATGTTCACGCAGCGTAAGGTTTTCAACCCCACAAAAATTTATTGCAAATGAACAATATCCGCCCTAATCTAAATTCATGAAAAAAAAATGAAATTCACAATTGGAGTGATTTTCTTTGACAAGTGCACACAAGATTGAGCATTGAATATTCATCTCATATGTCACAAAGTGACATGCCATACTTCTTCCTCCCGTATATTTTTTGATTTTCATCTCACATACGAAAATGTGTCCTCCGGGCCGAACTATGCCTCCGGTCAAAAAAAAAAAAAAAAATCAGAACAAAACAGAATCATAGCAAGAATCAGTCAACAAGGTAAATGTATCATTGCAAAAAGTGGTACGCATGTCAGCATCCACAATGATGGTGATAATGGTAATTGCATTGCTGAGAATCGATAATATGGCATCTCCCCGTGTCATTTATCTATGTTATCATTTTCACGGTCGTCTACAGATTACTCGGGGTATGTGCTCATACAACGAATGCGGGTAAGTTGGATTCAAATCATCGAAATGCATTGGGTAGGTACAAATGGATGGAGAAGATTGCCTCTAGGTCATTGGAGGAGTAATATTGATAGAATTGAATAAATCAGCGAACAGGTTTAATATCTTTGGGTCATTTAGTCAGGGGTTATTGCCTTGATGTGATTTCGCAGGATCTTTCTGACTAAATAAGTCGTAGGGGTCAAATGCCATTTTGATTCCTCTTTGGTAAGTCCCAGAAACGGGGTGTTATAAATATACGTTTACCTTCAAACGGCGTATCCAAGCTGTCTGCAAAGCTATAGGGGAATCTTCGAAGGCACCAGACCCCTCTCCCACCCCCCCCCCCCCCCCCCCCGCGCACTGGTTTGAACAGACTGTGCGACCATCCTAACAAAACTGGTGATTCCCTCAGGCACGTAATAACCAGCGCTGAGTCCACCTGCGCTGGTATTTGAAGAGTTGCTTTTATAGCCCCGGGCGCCACCGGCATGGCCCAACTCTGGTGCTGTGACCTTATAAAGATCATTGGAGGAACATAATTTTGTCCTCCTGTGCAAACAACATAAAAAAGACCTCATATTTTGGGAAGACGTTAGAGCAAGTCATTTGCATGTGTCATTAGGTTTGCTTCACTGATGCACAAGGGGAAAATAGCTTCTGGCTATTTCATTTCCCTGCTGTTTTCTCTCTGTGTTTCTGTCTCTATTCTTGAATGTAATTTTTGACTGACAATCAAAGATTATGATCAATCTGGGGAACGAAAAAGTATGTCGACAACCTCGTAAACGTTTGAGATCACACGAAGTGAACGAGGCAGACTCTTTAATCATTTGACTCGAACACGTCGAAGGGATTTCCAATGTGTTCGATATGGGTTTCCGTGGAGCTTTACCCTTTGTACACGCTATAGTGGTGGTTGCAATATTAGACGGCTGCGGTATACACCGCGGACGAACGTTCGATTTCATCAGGGTGATTGTGTGTGTGTGTGTGTGTGCGCGCACGTGTGCGTGTGCGTGCGTGTGTGTGTGTGTGTATGTGTGTGTATGAGCATGTTGTGTCTTATGATTATGTATCTGATGTACTGAATGTAAGATCTGTATTTTCCTAGTAGTCCAGTTGACTACGCAATGGCGTGATATAGAGGCCATAACTCTCACTCATTTTCGAATTATAAATCGTTTTATGTTTCTCATACATATCATAACAACGCCTCGCTCTTTCTATCAAACATCTCTTGACCACCTACATGACGATTTCATGTTTGAAGTCCTTGTCAATTGTATCGTACTCCTGATTTTTCTATATTGCACACCTCTTCAGTATCTTTATCTTTTGCTTCTGCTTTCTAACAAAACGTGTGTGGATTTGTACAATTTTTGAGATATTTTTGGACAATGAATTACATGTAGGTTAACTTTATCAGAACCAATGTATAACAAGAACAGAACCGATGATTATGTAATTGTGGATTATTTGTACTCGTAGTCGATTGTATACTTGTTTTTTGTGAATTGTAAAGCGATTAAAAACATTTTCGCCTTAAGCTCTTCTTAAATTGTAAATATTATCATTATTATTTGCAGTAATGCCATCTTACAAATGTAGCTTCATCACGTTCTTATATTTATTTTTGAAATAGACATTACATAGCCGAGGAGCAAGAAGGTAATATGTTTGCTAAAATTCAGATGTTAAATGTGATGCAATCGAGAAATCTTGCTCGAATTCAAAAGCACTATGGACACTGCATTGAGTCGGACATATCCTATAACTTACAACTGCATAAACCAACGTGGCCAACATAAAGGAAATGAATACACAATGAAAGAAAACCTAGCGAACGTTTCTGCCATCTAAAAGCTGTTGCCTTTGGTCATATAAAGTGTGTCAGATATCCGGCAAAAATCTTTAACTTTGATAGCGGAAGAAGAGATATCCCTGCATCGAAATGACGAATATCTATCTCACGCCATTTCCGTCAAGCAATCTTGTCGTGCAGAGATGCTCGGACTGATGTTCCCTCCATCTAGATGATTGTTTGGCGTCCGCTCGTATAGGCCGTGTCACCGCCAACGGTTCCTCGGGCATCGTTTTCTCGGTTGGTGCCTCCGCAAATTCCTGCTGCAAAATTCATCGCTTTGACTGACGAAGTTTCCGCGGATTGCGACGATTTATATTATCTCCGCCATCAAACGTGACTGCATTGGAGTTTTTGGACATTGAATAAGTTCATTGAGCGAAGAAAAAAAAAACGGTCATAGTCAGGGGGATTATGACCGGGAGAGAAATCTTATTAATCGAGCAACTTTGACATGAGGCTTGATGTGGTCATTTTTTGTTTTCCATTTTATTCTATGCCGATGTTCTCGGGAATAGACAGGGCAATTTTGGTAGAGCACAGACGAAGAAATGATATTTTATGGATGGCGTCGTTGATAGATGAGGATAGAGGACATTAGCAAGCATGGCATCGTCCCTGGTAGCCACGAGTGGGGAGGGGGGGGGGGGGCTTGAAGTAGACGGAAAGACAAGAAGAGGGGTACAGTAGGAGCGGGAAGAATTAGGAGAAGATATGATATGTGGAATGCGAGTAGACAACTAGTTGGTTGTCTACGTTTGCCCAGATGAAGCGTTTACGTCGCGCCTTATCACACAAGAGAGAAAAGGAATATGGAATAATGACAGAGGGCATTGGAAGAGGCGAACAGTTGTCATGACGTCAGGCTATCTAATGCTAGCGAGGAAGAAAAAAAAAGATATAAGACTGATATTCCTTGACTACGAGGCAGCGCTAAGAGTTTCCAATCACACTTAAGGGGGAGCTAAAGTGAGGATTATCCTACGGGGCATCTCACGAAGGGGGAATGAGGCCTTCATTTTTGCAAAGCATTGCTTTTCTCATAGTATTTTATTCTGAGCAGGTACACGTTAGGTGAGAAACACCCCCCCCCCCTCCATTCTTTGAAAGATGATGAAGCACTCCTGGATAACTTGTGACGTCATAGCGTGAGTTTCCTTGGTAACGCGTCCCTGGAAACTTAATCCCTTGCTTTCGGCCCTGTAGATATGAATAAAGACATCCATCCAAACGGGATTTTCTGCTGAGAACTGGCTCGAAGTTTGTTTGTCAGAATTGATTATGTTCCAAAGCGAAAACGTATTGTAATAGTCATTGCTCTTGGAATATCCATTTACGTTTCTGCGGATAACTTTAATGGATAATTTCCTAGACGAGATCATGATTTTATTCGCCTCTGGCCAACATGTTAAGGTGAGCACTTTGATAAAGACGATGCCTGGGTGTGGTATAGCTCGTGTTGGCTTGTTTTTGTTTTACACCTAGATTTTGTGATTGGGAAGATACATGTAGATAAACAAAAAATCTATAGGAAAATTTTGACAAATTAATCAGCACCATTTTTGCAGACAGCGTGGCTAAGGGCATAGAAGCTTGTAAGGGAGAAAAAAATGAAAGGAATGGATGAGGGAGGGCAGGGATAGTTATGGAAATTGAGGACAGGGGAGAATGGGTAGATGATAGAGAGCACCTGTAAAAGCGTTTGTTGGAGGTCGTTCATGTCACACGATAAGAACAATAAGACAAATAAGAGAGACATCCTTTCATAAGGAGAAGGAAGGAGACATGGAAATCATGGAAAGATGGACCAACCACAGACGGGTTATTTCCTCGCATGATTTATCTGTCGTCCAGCTTCGTTGTTTCTGCAACCTAGGCATCCATTGACGATGACTAAGTGAAAAAAAAGAAGGAAATCTGCAAGGACTTCTGACATAATGTTAACCAAGGCGGCACAGTAGCATTGCGCCTAATGGGATTCGAAAATAGCCTCCCCGCAGAGGAGGAACGGGTCGCTACGGCAGTATATCAGAATACAGCATAGTTCCGCAACCTTTTATGTTATCTCTTGACTCCCTCCCCCCCCCCTCCTCACCTTATCTACCTCTCTCTCTCTCTCTCTCTCTCTCTCTCGATCCATCTATCTTATTTCTTCGTCTGACTGGATTTCGAAAATTGGCTTTAAGAATCTCGAAGCCGGAGTACTTAATTTCCCTAATGGGCTACTTGCGACGGAGGACCAAGGGCACGGGGAAAGAATAGGGACGAGCGACAAGAAGAAAAAGGGAAAGTGGAAGCAGGGGTGTGGCGTGTGAAGTCTGGAGATGGTTGGAAGTGAGAAATGTTACATGAAGATGTAGATATCAATAGAGTGGAATTTTGTTGTTTTTTATGTGTGATGGCTTTACAGTGGATGACCTACCTCCACCTACCCTTGCGCGCAAAAGTGTAAGTAGAGGCAATGTGTGAGTAGAGAGGGTTTTATAAAGCAGGGAGGTGGCCTCTTCCACCTCCCTGGTACAAGGAGGGTGACGAAGAAAGCCTCCTACACCTGCTCCCTCGGCATAGCTCTCGATTCCCGGCAAAGAGACTATCTCATGCTTTTGCGTGTTCCTTGAACCGCTGTGGAGGATGATCAATGAAAATAAGAAAATAGCATATTATTGAAGAGTATATACATTGACAATCATTTGACAGGAATGTCATCATTCCCGGATCATCATTCAATTGCGGGCATCATTCAATTCTTAACAGCTAACGCTATAGGTAATCATCCGTGATAATATTGGGGTATTTTCTATTAGGTGTATTTTTTCGGCTGTTGATTGATCAGCGGCAGGAAAAGGTCAAGTAACACTTTCTGATCTGTGAGCGTGGTTGAGATGCTGAACGGGAAAGGTCTCAACGAGAAAAACAAAATAAAACAGAAAGAAGCTTTCCATGGGCTCCCACCAAACATGGTCGGGCTTAGCTCTTGTCGCGTCGAAAGCGCTGGTCCATTGAATTAACCCAAATTCGTCAGACGACGGGAAGTGTGAAATCGTATTTCCCGCCATCTGTTCCCCCGCTTTGGAAAAGGTCATCCTCATGGAATTTCGGGCCCCCGCCCCCTTGCCGAAACGTAGCAAGGAGGCAATCCCGTCTGAAGTATTCCCCACTGATGATACCGCAGTCAAGGTTGACGAGCACAAAGCAGATTCGAAGTTCACCTGTCTCCGGTGCCAGACGTAACTGCTCGTCTTCCACTTCTATAGCGTTCGGATCTTTCCTTCATCTTTCATTTTTGTTCTTTCCCAACCTATTTTTCGTTTCTTACCTGGTGATAGTGCAACTGTTCTGGCAACTCAAACACATCGCCAGTCTATTCGTAATATGTACAGTTGGAATAATATTTCTACTCCCTCTTCTTTGAGAGTATAGTTACTCACCATCGTAAAGATACAACAAAGAGCGTTGAAGCATATTCAGTGTAGTCTACATTGCTTTAATTGCTGCCGTCAGATGTTTACCAAAGTTCCATTTTAAATGATGTATGGTTGCTTGACAGTAATACGGCTAATGTCAAACGATCCGATGATTGTGTGATCACACGTGAGCAAATGTATTAATTGGATCAGTCGAGCGAAAGGGAAACTGCGATTTTTCGCTAGAATGATTATACCGTACTCATGCTAAACCTAAAATGATATGCATGAACGCAAAGAACATAAATCGACATATTAGTTATGATGAAAGAACTTCGTAGTTGTTGTGCAAACGTTGGTTCTTTCCATTTCATATTGTCCAGGGGTGAGATGTGATCTCGTTCAGCATCATTCGTTGCAGTCATCTGTCGATATCGCTCTTTGTTGAAAAACGGATTTTGATCATGATCAAGACATCGCTCCTACTTCATCTCTTTCGTTCTATCTCTCTGTCTTCTATTTATCTGTCTTTCTCTCCCTGTTTTCCCACCCACTTTCTTTCATTTCCATTCAGTGTTTTTCTATCTCTTTCTCTCTCTCTCTTGCTTTCTCTCCTTCTCAGCCGAGGACGTCTGACGATATTGAGCGATTGTTTGCATAACATTTTCACTCCAAGTTCAGATCCTATTTTGCCTTTCATGAGATATCGCGGTCGCACGAGGACACGGAGGGAGTCAGGGGAAGGGTCTATATAGGGGTTGGAGTGGGGGTAGTGGAGGGGGGATGGGGGGAGAGGAAGGAGTCTCGTGCAGATGCAATTTTCCGTAAATTGATATCGGGTTGTCTTTACAATTGCCCTCTCCGCCGGCAAATATATGTCCGAAGTCGAGAATAAATATTTGAACGCAGCGGCGCACAATGCTGTCTGCTCCTTACATTATATCCAGCGGGCAACGCATACATATTTTTCTTCCCCTTCTGTAGATGTTGTTTTTGCCCCTATCCATTGTAAGGTGGCTGCAGACTGCGGAAATTCATAAGCGTTCGAAGGACAAACATATAGTTTGATATAACAGCAGGGAATTGATTGTTTGATGAAAAGAGTATACCACAACATGAATGCCTCTTGGAGGCTGGAGGAAAATGAAGTCTGAAAAGAGTTACATGGCGTCTTGGACTCCAGGCAAACATAGCTATTGAATGGCGACTCTCTAGCGCCCCATTGTCAATGCGTAACCAGTCATAAAGGAAAGCGCAGTCCACAACATCAGCGGTATCCAAGTCTTTGCTCCTAGGTTAATGCGGCGGGAACAATAACATGAAAATAGATGAATGTATGTATGTGCGATAGATTTCGCATTGTCCGTGCTCATTCCTAGAATGGTATCTTACCTTTCATTGTTAACGTTATAATTTATTGATAATTAGATCAATATTCTCAACATGATTCGGCCGCATTCTCTTAGTCCATCAAGCTGCGTCTATTTTGTGACCGCTTTGGGTAAACAACTACGTCTCTCTCTCTCCCTCTGCACACTTGTTTGTCAGTGCTAATATGTCTCTTGCGGATGATAATACCAGAACAAAACGACAAGGATATTGCTATACGGAAGTTTTATTTACGTTTGTTTTTGTTACGATTTGTTTTGAAAGGGAAGAGAAAAATCTGTACATTTTGTCGAATATCCTGTTTCATCCTTCAGTGAGCAATGGCGGTATAGGTCGAATAAAAATAACGAGGAGGACACTCTCAATGCGATGGAGCTGGGAATGTGGACAAGAGCGTGCCATATTTGTAGAATGAAACCTATGTTAATCAATCGCATATTGAAAATTAATATAAGCCAGGAGCTATATACAGATATACGTTGTCGATTACATGCACTATATCATGCCCGTTGTTAGAGCTGTCTGATGATAACAGAACAATACTTAAAAAACGTAAATACAAAAAAACAAGGTCCATGGGGAAAAGAGATAATGGCACTGTACCAATACAGCACATATGGTCAGAGAAACAACCAAGATGATAGAGCAGTGTGCAAATGTCATGTTTAAGAAAAGGAAACGTTTCTCTTGGATAGCAGTAAGAGTTTCAGATATTGATCGAGTTCTCTTTTCCAATGCTTTTCCAATAACAGAATAATGGGTGCATCATGATGGTTCATTATTCGGTCCGGGTCAGCCAATATTGTAGTTTTTCGTTGTTCATTGTAATATGTGCATATACCCGCAGCCCTTTTGGAAACTGCACAATATATCTTTTCTTGTTAGAAGCGTACTCTGTATTGTTTTTTTTTTATGATTGAAGAATAGGTTTAGAACGAATATGAAGTATGAATATGAATGTTTTGTAATATATATATTATGTATATATATATATATATATATATATATATATATATATATATATATATATATATATATATATATAGGCCATATGTAACAACAAGGAGAGACATCGAAGCCACCTACAGACACGTTATACAGCTGTGAACAAGGCCTAAGGCCGAAAGCTTGGAAATAAGTAGTGCGGTTAGCAAGCTACGTCACTGGATGCACTCTACTTCACTCGCACACTTATGCTTTCATGACATCCAGACCTTCGAGTGCTAAAGATGTTGTATCATCTTACACACACACACGCACACACACCCACATATACACACACACATACACACACACACATATAAATATATATATATATATATATATATATATATATATATGGGTAGATATTTGAATATCATATTGAACTGCAGTGGGCGCATCCTTATTGTCTTGTGCTTTTGATAAAAGTCGGAACAGTGGAAAAGATCAAGTTATTTTGATCTCAAGATTGTTTCTCTGTATACGAATGCTACCACGGCTATCTATATACCGCAGGATGCAAGACGCAGAGACGCCTCTGATGAAACCCTACCCCTCCCCTCCTCCCCCTTCCCCCCCCCCCCCCCAAAAAAAAAGAATCAACAACAACAAATTGGCTGCCTGACAACCAAGGATTTCAGGAATTCCCCCTTTTCTCTCCCCCTTTGGGCTCTCTATAAGAGACAAGCAAGACGAACCGGAGGATAATGGAGCACATTCGCTATAGGCAGGAGCAGCTAAGTAGAAAAAAAGAGAAGACGTCATCAGTCCATGTGAACCATTACACACCTGTTGCGCTTCCCGCCTTCTTCTTGCTCGGGCGTTCCCTTCTATATACACACATCGTCGCCTCGACCGTCTGTGATTAATACATATTAACCCTTTTGTGCCAATGAGTCAAATGCACACGAATTTCGCACACAAACCTATGGACAGGAGAGTGATATGGCACAAAGAGGGTTAAGGGATCGTGCTCTTGATTTATCGGAATTAGTCACGTTGTGTGACATCTCGATTCCTGGCCAAATATGGCGCTGTTAGTCTGCTCTGAGAGCAAAGAACGACACTTTCTGCTGAACTGTAACTATACTAAGCGCCGAAGATCCGGTATCTTATTCTGCAGGAGCAGAGAGGGGAAAATTTCCAGTTTGATAGAATTTGTGAATAACGAGGAAAAGAACAGAGAACAGGTTTCACCAACTGATGATGAGTTTTATTGTCATCTTCGGTATTTAATTCTTTATCTAGAATTTTAGGAGGTCAACTGAAATTTCCTCTTCTTTGTTTGTTTGTTTGTTTGTTTGTTTTTTGTATGTTTTTGGCATTAGGGACTGAATTTTGTTATGTTTGTTTATTTTATCTATTTCATTCCGGTTAAAAAAACTTAGGCTGTTTGTCAATGAGTCCGTATTATTGGTTTACAGCATAAAACAACACATTATACAGTACAAAATATAACATTTACAACAAATATTAATATTTGCAATGTAAAGGAGCAACAGATATCAGAAGGTGGAAGCGAAGAAAGGAGAGAGGATTGAGAGAAATAAAAAAATACACAAATAAAGAAAAATAAAAAACAACCTTGTTCAATTCAAATTCAATTCAATGGTTTTATTTTCACTTCTTTAAACAGAATGTACAAAAAGTATAAATGCGTTTGAAGGAAAGATACATTGATAGCAAAGAATAACATTTGTCAGTTGTCATTACAAAATCAGGCATTTTTCATACAAACATATTTATATATTCTGCGAAAGAAAGTGGTGGTACCCACTCAAAAGACTGTGCTTGTACAATGTGGGCACCTCACAGAAGAAAAAATAAATCACACCATACCAAATATCCACCTCTTATTAGGAAATATAAGAACTACCATGAGTGATACCAAACTTCATCAAACTTTTTGGTATTGACAAACTCAGCAGGTCGCTTTCTGATTGTGTATACGCAGATTTAAAGATATAATCCCATAAACTGCCGCGTAGCAGTGTGCGAACACAACTATGTCACACCTCAATAAATCGTGGCTCCTCTGTGAAGGGCAGTCGAGTATCATCCCGGCTGCAATATTGATTATGGTGTCATAGAAAGGACAAACTGGACATCACACATGCTCCAGGGGGAGGGGGGGGGGGGGGTGGGAGAGATGCATTATCATTATGATTAGTTTTGTTCTTCAAAATTGGTACACGAGCCACAGGCTCCTTTCGCGTTTGGAGCACGTATAGTGCGCAATCAATATTCCGTTATCAAAGGCAAGCCGAATACTGTTATACTCTCAGGCAAGAAGTGTACGAAATTCGAATACTTTTCTTCAGGGCGGACGCGGATATCTTATTTTCAGGTTAAAGAGCTTACCAGCGTAATGGGATTAATCAATGATTCTTCAACACAGAATGTCCAGCGCCTGCTGCGATGAAAATTTGGGTCAGATTTATGTAAAAAAAAATGCATCAAACTTAGATGCAAAACGATCGGTAGATTGATGCGCGTCCTGAAATGACAACCATGCAATCACGTACTTGTACTTATAATGGCAAGCTATAATATTGATAATTACAATCATAATTATGAATGGATGTGATGAGAGACAATGTTTATAACTTCATTCTTTTGTTTCTTTTTATTCATATTGAATGCCAAACAAACACGCTTTATCATTTGTTCGTGTCTAGGAAGAAGATTACCATTTTTGAATTTTCATTTCAGTTTATTTGCTTACTTCTCACGGAAATAACATAGAAATAAATGCAATTATACAATATCAAAACACAAAACACACATTAGGCGAGACAGTTCAGTAATTAGTTCAGTAATATTACAAAACATCCTACCATATAAAATTTTGATGATAAAGCAGCAAATGTAATGAGATGATACGTGTGATCAGTAATTTTCTCAATAGACCATAACTGTGGGTCGTTTACTCTAGAAACGATTTTGATAAAAGTATTGTTCACGTTTTGTATATCTAACAATACTAATCATTGATTATCATGATTAAAATTTTAACGTTAGTTGTTTCTCTCCCTAACTCTTATCAAGCAAGTATTTCAAAACAGTAAAGTTTTTTTTTTATCTGCAAGTGATAAATGGCAGCTTTAAGATTGATAAAAGGTTCACCAGTTCAGTACAGAAAAATAAAGCATCAGTCCAACTGTAAATCGCAACTATAACATTGAATGTTCACATAAACAAAAGAACGTAATACAGTCAAACCTTTCTATAGCGGCCACCCAAGGGATACGGGAAAAGTGGCCGTTATAGACAGGTGGCCGCTATAGACAGGTAACATGTATCATCGTTGTATACATCTATATATATACTTACATGTACATGTACATGTATGTGTGTACGTATGCACATGTGTGTATCATGCATAGAACAGTGCCGGTGTTTATGAAATTGTTGCACAGTACATGATGTAGCATGTGCAGTCACTAGTGCCTTATTGTGACTGAATAAGTGATGAATGCAACGGTGGCGATCACTGAACGTTGCCCAGGAATGAATGGCACGGCTAACAAGCAGAAAAAACACGCTGACTTATCGGCTCGGCTACGGCTATAGACAGGTTAAAATCTACCGCTGGAAACAAAATTTGTGGCCGCTGGCCGCGTTAGACAGGTGGCCGCTATACGCAGGGTCTTTAACATTGCTTTTCTCTCGGGGGGATTTTTCAGTGGCCGCTATAGACAGGTGGCCGCTATAGAGAGGTGGCCGCTAAGGCAGGTTTGACTGTATTACGTGAAGCACGCCAGTACTCCTGGTTGAACTTTATGAACCGTCCAAACAATTCTGCATGCCCACGTCGAGGCATTGGAATGAAATCATCGCATATGCATGTTTGCACTTTAACACAAACGTTTTCAGCACAGCAGTTTGCCAGTGAAATCTACAGATGTAGTTTGAGACAAAATCAAGTCTGTTTGTCAATCTGTATTAGCGCACGCCAGAACTCACGGGGCAACGCCATGTTGGCCGAAGCGTATAAACTCGTTCCCCAGTCGTTAGTTTACATTTTTGGCTTACATTTACCATTTAATAAGACAATTTGGAGTTAGTTCATGGGCACATTGGTACGAATGAACTTTCTTTTTTCTCATTCGGATAGGGGCACTTCACTCGTTTTCAGAGCGAGGTTTACGTAACAAATAATGATTTATGGGATTCATCGATCCTGTTCAAACAAAGACTGAACCTGCGTAGACCAGATGACCAGAATGATCCGTCAATTAACACTTGGGAAAGCATCCTTTTCATTATTTTGCATTGAATGTATTAACAATTTCTATATATTGATATTGCCAAATACCATATTTGTTGTCGGGTGGATGTGCTGGCAAGCAGCATGTGTAAGGATTACATCAATAATCATTACATCACAGATTCTTATCCCACTGAATTTAAAAATCAACATGCCTGTTGGTACGAATGACTTTTTTTTTTCTGCTCATGCGCAAAGTGGAACTGCGATCTGGGTTATTTCGAAGAACTCGTACGCTCTACATATCTGTAGAATAAAAAGAAGAAGAAAAAAAAAAAACAAATACCATATTTGTTGTCGGGTGGATGTGCTGGCAAGCAGCATGTGTAAGGATTACATCAATAATCATTACATCACAGATTCTTATCCCAGTGAATTCAAAAGCCAACATGATGCCTGTTGGTACGAATCACTTTTTTATTCTGCTCATGCGCAAAGTGGAACTGCGAACTGGGTTATTTCGAATAACTAGTAGGCCCAAGATATCTGTAAAATAAAAAGAAAAGGGAAAAAGAAAAATGCTGCTACATAAAACACACGCACACAAACAAGGAAAAACTTGGGTTTATTTGTTGTTACATAGTGGTACTTAAAGTCATCACTTTGTAAAGCAAGCAATGGAGTCATCTCAGGTGTCGGTAGAAATTACCCTCATTTGTAACCTCGCAATTCATGTGCACCGTGTATGTTTTCTCATTAAGTTCCTATTAAATCACTGAGTGGCTTACGTCTTTGCATGTTGACGTATTCATTCATTTCTATTTTCATCTCCAAACAACATACATAATTATTACAAACCATGAAATAAAAATACATACCGTGTAACATGATAAGATATAAAAATACATCTTAAACACTGGAAATAAAGTGGAGTTGTTGTTAAAAAAAGTGAACTTGTATGAAACAGCCCACTCAACAACGCATGACAAAGCAATCTGTTTAATAAAAAATGGGGAAAATTTCTTCTCCTTTTTCTTCTTCAATGATCGACAAATAGACGTTAGAAGAGAGAGCCCTTTTGAATATCATGGACTCATTTCAGGCAAGAATTTCTAATAAGTTGAACAATATCATTCTTAAGATATCTTGGGTCACATGACATTAAAGACAATCCCTTTGTCCCCTGTGTAAACTCACTGTCACAATGGGAATGAATGAGATATGATAACACCTACCTAAACGGGGATTAACCGCTTCTTTAAAAATGCGTCGGCGCGGAGGCGATGAAAAAGAAGCTATTTTTCTTGTCAGCGCGTGGGTACAGTTCTGGGTTTATTATTTCTTCTCTCCTTTTTTTTTTTTTTGGTCGCATTTCGTTTTATTCTTACCTATTTCTCAAAAACTAGGTAGAATGCAGAGAAGAAAACTGCATGGTAAACCACAGACATTGTCAGAAAATATATCTCTTTAGAGAATGGTAGATCTAATAGATGAATTCCTTTCGATGATGAAAAAAAAAAGGAACGAAGATGTAGAGGCTAAACACGAAAAACGAGTGGGAAGCCAATACAAAATAAATGTACGAGATGACGTCACAAAGCGATACTGGGGGGGAAAAGAGTGGGTTCAGAAAAGGGGGTGAAAAAGCAATAAAGGAATGCGCAGGAATAAACGATAACTGGATACTATATAACTGCGATCAACGAAGTATAGTGATATCATTCATTGGAGGAAAGGCATGGAAGAATAATATATTGCAGAGTTGGTTGAATGTGAGTGTGTCACGAAGAGGCGGGGGAGAGATGAATAGATGAGAGAGACCAAAAAACCACCTGTATACAAATTTAGCGAGTGTCAATGACTGCAGAGGAGATGGTATTAAAGTAAAAATGGCTGAAGAGAGTTCTTTAACAAACACGTCATCACTTTTGCTAATGTGTATTAGTAGAGACTTGATGTCCCAAGATTACCACATTTACCGGTTTTTCGACACTGACGTGGAATGGCTGTGTGAGATTGTTGTTAGGCGATAAAAAAAATGATGGCATACTGAAACTACCGTCATATCACTTGAAAAGAAATATGATGCGCCGCAAACTTCATAAGTTTGCTCGTCGGTCATTGCCTTTGAAAAGGGCGCTGAGCTTTTGGTGGTGTACCGTCGTTACTGGCAGACAATGAATAGCTTTTATTGTCAAGAAAAAGGAGAGGGGGAGTTCAGGAGGAGGATTCAAAAAGGGGGAAAAATCCGGGGGAGGAGGAGGAGTGATGAGAACAGAGATGACATCGATTTGAGAAATGAGGGGGAAGTATCGAAGAGAGAAGAATGTTCACAGGTTGCTGAGACCACGTCAGAACAAGAGGGGGGGGGGGGGAATATAGATGTCATCGGTAATACATCAACGGGGTCATTTCTGGAAGAATGCCATGCAGATATTGAGTGTGCAGGAGGGGGAAATAAATGGAATGTCGGAGGCGTCTATAGTATAGATTGAGACAAACTGGCAAAGGTATGATTATAATATATACAGATCGGGCGTATGAAGAGAGTTGCCATAAAGAGACGGTTCTCGATGTTGTGGAGGTATGTAGATGATAGCTGTTGTACATGATAAAATGGGCACGTAAAGTCTCAGTGAATGGCGAGGGAGTATGCTTTCTTTAAAACCACATAATGACGAAATTTCATTTAAAGAAGGCTGAAACTTTGTCGGCTTTATTCCCTGTATTCCAAAGGAGTTGCTGGCTTTTCTTCTTGTTTTTGTATGTTTGATTGTTTTGTATTTATTCTTTGTGTTGTCTTCTTTGGCAGTGAGAGTGCACAATTATGAACAGAGTATGTCAGTCACTTTCGCTATTCCTAAAGACAATTGACATGTAAGCAACAACAGCAAAATGTCATCGGCACGGTCTCGGAATGAGTATACAAATAATGACTGCTATGAGGGGCACAGTTAAAATTATGGGCCCGAGGTGATGTGAAAACCGTAACTATGCCCGAAGCGAAGCTGAGGGCATGGTTATGGTTTTCACATGACCGAGTGCCTACATAATTTTAACTGTACCCCGAATATCAAGCAGTCATTATTTGTTTTATATACCGAAAATATAGATTTCGAAATATAGAAACCGAAAATATAGATTCCAGTCTCTTTTACAGCACTCGTAATCAGTGCTGATCGACAGCGCGGCGGTCGTATCATTGGTGCGTACACAGTGATCATCTATGTGTACATACAGTGTACAGTACGTGTAAATTACTACCGTAAAGCCCAGCTCACACCTTTGCGGTTTTAGCTGCGTATAGCTGCGTCAGTAGAACGCAGCCTTAAAGCAGCCTAACGCAGCACTCCGCGGCAAAATATTTTGTAGCAGTCACACTGTTGCGTTGTAGCTCGTATATTTTGTGCAAAATGGTTGCCTGCGGTTGCCTTAATTTGCTTTTCACCTCGCTCCAGCTCGCTTTTGCTCGTAACAGTACGATTCAGTACGAAGATTGCTCGCCCTGTTGCGCGTGTACCTCGTTCGCCACTCGTTCGTTGCTCGCTGGCATCTCGCACTAGCTCGTAGCAGCTCGCATGAACTCGTTTCTCCTCGTTTCACTGCTCATCCACTCGACTGTTGCTCGTGCCTGCTCGATCCGCTGCGTATCAGTTCGCCCTGCTGCGTATATTAGCTCGTAGAGAGCTTCACTGGTATATAATTTTTGACATTTTACAGTTACGGGGGGCACAAGGACTTTTTGGTTCAAATTCTTCAAAAAGCACTAAATTTGGTACAGGTGTTGCCAAAACCGTACTATTTCAATTTTTGATGGCCGCCAAGAAGGGCGCCCTGAGGCCATATTGGCCAAATCCAATATGGCTGCCATCTGAAATTCAAAAGTCACTTCCATTGTTTAAAAAGGTAAACATTTCACAATAATTTTCAAAATCTGTATTATACGTTTTCTGGGTCAATGAAATCGATTCTCAATGTCGTTTTCATGGTCTGAAGTCAGCTTTTCCTTATACAGGGTCACCCTTAATGTCGCTTTGGGTCAGGACATTATTTTCACTACAGGTTATTTCAAAATGGCTTGCCTACGGTCACTATAACAGGAAAAACAACCTTGCTCATTACCTGCAGTTGTTGAGGACTGAACAGAGCATATTACTGTGTTTAAAAAAAATACTTTTCAGCAATATACATTGTGTGGTAATACAATTCTGAGAAGAAAAAAAAGATTTTCCACAAAACCTACAATAACAGCGGGAAACTCAGTTTGAGATTTTTTTAAAAACTGATATGTTTGAATCTGATGTTGCTGAAAGCACACAATCATTCCAAAAGCTTCATGATTTGATAAGCATATTGTGTTTCTTAGTCAACTAAGTGAATTTTAATTAAATCTAACTAGATTTTGTGTGAACAGATGTATACGCAGTCATAGCGAGCTAAAGCGAGCAGCATCGAACAGAATCGAGGAGGAACGAGGTAAGGCGAGGATGAACGAGGGGGAGCGAGCGACGGACGAGCTAGATTCGCAATGCAGCGAGTTACATCCGCAACGGTCCTTGCTAATGCGAGCAGAGTACTAGGAGTAGAGTGAGGTGATGCGAGGTAAAGCGAGGTAACGCGAACTAAAGCGAGGTAAGTCGAGGTGAAGCGAGCAGGTATCGTAACCATACGCAGTGAAACGCAGTTCAAAGTAAAGCTGCGTTGGCCTGCGTTAAGCAGCTCGTTGTCGCTCGCCCTTGCTCGTCCTTGCTCGCATTAGCTGGTTGTTCCTCGTCTTAGCTCGTATGGATTTTGATCTTGCGTTCAGTTGCGGATGTTTGAAAAAATTTCAAACTAGCGAGCTAGAACGCAAAGCCTCTGCGTTAGTCTGCGTATTGACCTCGTATTAGCTCGTTTCATTGCGTAGTGCTGCGTTGGGCTGCGTTAGACTGCGTTCGGGCAATACGCAGCTGAACGCAAGCTCAAAACGCAAAGGTGTGAGCTAGGCTTAACAAAGTAACGGGGTTGCGACTGTCTCCAAACCAGTCCGCTAGTCTCTTTTACAGCACGCTGATCGAATGCGCGGCGGTCGTATCATTGGTGCGTACATAGAGCGATCTATGTGTACGGGGTCGCGACTGTCTCTAAAACCTATTTACTAACTGTGTCCGGGCCCCGGTCACAGTAACTCAAAAATAGGGCACAGTTATTTTCATGACTCCCCTTTTAACCAATCAGATGAGAGGATTCTAGAAATGAGGTATATAATACATAATGAATATTAACGCAAATGTCTATTTGCCGCGTGTCGTGTTCAAACCGTCGCAAGAGATGGGAGATCTTCCAAATAAGGCACGACGTCATAATGCAATCATTTCACGCTACATCATATGAAGAGACGAGGGAGAATGACATACAAGTCTGAAATAAGGTAAAGATAGAATCGATGTAGATGAAGCGGCGCATATTATATCTCGAAGCGAAAATTCTGGAACATTCAATAATGGCAGATGAAAGAGAAGTTCTATTTTTCATGATGGAGATGATGGTTCGTCAGTGCATCAGGAACATTGCCACGAGTTCTTGCTGGGAGGCAGCGGGGGTAATGGAGTGAAATGTCGACAGTCAGTACGACTCGAAACGTAGGGTGAGCGAGAAAGAGAACTGGAGGGGGGTGGGGGAGGGGGTATGAGAGAACGAGCCGTACATCCAAAGCTTTGAATGCCATTATCAACGCTCAGTGCTCACGAATGAAGACTCATGTCGAGTCGGAGAAAAAAGATCGACATCATGATGCATGCAGAATTGTTAAGAAGCAAGAGATGGCAGCGGATTAAAGGAATCTACGTGATTCATCTTCTTCTCGAATTGACATGAACATGGAGCTTTAAAGGGATGGTATAGTTTCTGTTGAGATAGAGATTCAGGTTTTATCATTTTTGTGCGAGATGATTAAAAACTACTTACATGTATATGAAATATCAAAGAACATCAAATTCTAAGAGGAATTAAAAGCTCGATTTGATAAAAATTGGTTTTGAAATGGCTTGAATATCTAAAAACAAAGTAAAACAAGGTGGTTCTAATAAAAGGTGTGACCCACCTTTTATTAGAACCACTTTGTTTCGCTTTGTACCAGAATCTTGAAGCCATTTCAAAAACTGATTTTCATTAAATAAACTTGTGATCTTCTTAGAATTGTATGCTCTTTGATGTTTCATATAAGTGGTTTCTAATTAGCTCGCAAAAAAAAAAATGCCGTGAATCACCCACCTCAACCAAACTATGCCATCCCTTTAAAGTGGGGAAAAAAATGAGTCTTAAAAACTGAGTCACTTCAATATGGAGCCCTCCTTTTGAGAATGACTACCCCTTTTGTATGTCTCCGTCTCCTTTTTATGCGTCACTATTTCAGAAAGACAGACAGTAGAAATTAGAGAAAGCTAACCGTAATTGCAATTCTCAATATGCCCAATGTGATGAACATTTTAACATGATTAAACGTAATGTGGCTATTGCTAACAATCCCATTTAAGGTATAACACACACGTCTAATATAGGGCTGGTGGAAGATGCTGCAAGGCATAGTACTCTTTCGAATTATACAGGAGAATCGCATACACATGAGGCACATTTTTTTTGGCTATTTCTCCATGATCTTTATTGATTACATTCAAGTCATACCAAAATAAACAATCCCTGCTGGGTAGAAAGGAGAAAATACAACTACTGTTTAACATAAAATCAACATCACTCCGCAGTATTTACTGCAATGGTCTCTCACTTGAATAAACATCGAAAATGATGATAAATTAATTAGAGTGAAACCAACTAAACAATGCAGAAATAATACCAAACCAAACCAAACCAAACCAATACTAATGGAACAATACTTAATTATATGCATTATATTCCATTTGAATGTATTGACATATTACACCATATTCCGCCTAGCATCATATACCATCATTAAGTATAGTGTTAAGAGAATTATACAAAAGTAGGCCTATTATAGTCTCCAAACCGAATCCAAAGTCCCATCCAACCCGCCTCACACTCACGCAAATACACACGCACACCGCACACGCACACACACACATACACTCACACGTAACACTTGCAACTGCACGCACATGACACACACGCACATACACACGGGCACACCATACACACGCGAACGATTGTATTTCGTTGCCACAAGCTGTCTAGCGTTGCAGTATGTGATATCGAATTCAGTTTCGCTGATTAAAGGGGACGTTATCTAACAGTCTAATGAATGAGTCAAAACCTTTACACTCGTGGTGTTCAATTTATATCAAGTTTCGATTTTATCAAGTTTTCGGAACAAGGTATCAACTTCATACTTTTTTATGAAGAGTAATATGAAAACCAGAGAGAAAAACAGTGAAGACAGTTTGAGTACAAAGGGAGTCGAGTCAGTAAGATTTGATGGCACATTTACATTCTGGAGAAAAATGGTATCTTAATGCTAAATCGCATTCTGTAAATAGACTCTGTCAGAAAGAACGTTTGGATCAATGGAACAACTACAATCTCGCCTTATTAAAAAAAAATGTTTCCTTCATTTCTATATCTGAATTGTTCTAGTCCAGATATTGTTGTGTGATAAAAAAAGGTATACTACTAGATTAGTAGATAGACGAACATCAAATTAATATGCAACCTCCTTTACTACCTGGGTTTTTACTATAATCATGCTTATAACGTGTTTGAATGTGTGCGCGTTGTCATGTAGTGTGTCTTTGGATAAACGGTGCTACGTCCTTTGACAGTGCACGAGCTTTCATGCAATGCCAACCTCCATATCAATTGCAAATATAGCACTCGTATAAAGTAATCTACGACAAACAAGGCAGTGATAAAGATAATCAAGAGTCGGTCTGTTTTCACGCGGGACTCTAATAATATATGGAACGAACTCACGAGTTCGCTCAAATAATATGGAAGCACACGTCCGTGAATGATAATATACACCCGGCGGAGACATAACGCGTCAGAGTAAGTATCTTTCTGTCCACCCCACGATGGATACAAATTTTTTTGGTGTGTTCTTGTCAGGCATCAACATCGGCGCGAGGCGGGATCAACAAGTCAGGCTATATTTTCGCCGAGGACGGCTTTGGCGTCTTCGGTTTCATCACGTGACCCGCTCGCGATTTGCGCCTGCCATTCAGGGCTGTGGACGAAATGGAAGACACACACAATACACACACACACACACGCACGCACACACGCACAACCACACACACACACGCACACACACGCACAACCACACATCAACAAACAAAGAGAATCAAATACTCATACACATAATATCAGTGTTAGTATCGCAGACTTTTTTTTTTCGTTGTCAATTTGGCGAGTGGAAAATGAGAGGCGAGAATACAGATTAAATATACATGAATAATATAGATATAAAAGCATCGGGTGTTCATCATCATCATTACATATACATTAAAATATACATTATGTATATTTATTTATTCATGAGCGAATAGTACAATATCTGGTTGCATTAATTCGGATAATTTCTAAACAGTCAATACATATTAACCTTAAATTTGATTAGATTTCAAAGGGTTTCACACTTTGGGTTCCCGAGTTATTTTTTTTTTCTTTTTCTTTTTTTTTTTCACCTGGGTTAATTTGTAGATATACGACATTATTCTTGGTATCATTCTGCAGAATATAGAGATTTTAAATAATTTTCTTTGCATTACTCTGTAAAAAGAAATAGACACTTCGCTCCACAAGGTGTCATAAAAGCCAGCTGTAACAAAATGCACATTACCTATCATTTCTTCATATCCTCTCGCTCCGATTGCGATTCCGCATTGCACGAAAGGGTTGAGCCTTTAAAAAGTTGATGACAAGAAAAATGGCTGTCTTTTTTTTTTCTTCTTTATTTTCTTAAGAGCGCTTGGCGTATCGTAGCATTTTGCTGCCCACGCTGAGCTCTGTTCAGTGAGTGCTGCTACTCGCGGGCTTGGCAGTCAACCCTCCCGGCTGCGGTCTTGTTGCACCGGTGACCACCAATACGTCACTGGGATGGAGATTTAATCCATATGTGATATAAAGTCGGGATGATTTAATGCTCTCTTATAGTGTATCTGAGAGCCCAAGTGACCTATTTAAGCGAGAGAAAAAAAAAAAAGATAAATCCTACGATGTTTTCGAAATGACATAAGGGCTCGTCTGGATAGAGATGATTGGCTCAAAAATTCACAAACAGGCAATAGTTGCGTCAATTAAGACGTCATAATCTTAATAACCCATATAGTCACATGTATTATGTCGACATTAATTCAGCATCATGACCATTTCCATCTGGAGTACCACAGCAATAAAAAGATAGACATACAGTATCACAGTTTCATCCTTAAAATATGCATAACACCATGGACCGTGTTTTTTTTTTCCAGTGGAAGGCCATCATTTTCGATGAGAGAAGTAAGATATAGTACTCATTTTTAATTCGTCATTTCTTCCAGTGAAGTCATCAAATATTATCGCTGTCATCCAACACTGTCCAAAGCGTCAAAATTTCATTACACTTTTTTTTTTCCATTTCGTTTGACGTATATTGGGTCGCATTCATGCACGAGTTTGTATAAATGTATGTAATTTAAAGGGTCTAAAGGCAATTACCCCCTGGGCAATTTTCCTGGTCCCTTCCCGTGACTGTAACCCTAATCCTATTCCTGAACCTAATCCTAATCCTAACCCAAACTCCTAACCCGAAACCTAACCCTAACCTTAATCTTTACTCTAGCCTTATCAATAATCAGTATTTAGCGGGGGGGGGGGGGGGAATAATTGCCCTGATACGAAATTAAAGATATCTAATTTTCAGGGTTACAAAAGGGACATACGAACTTTAAAACATCTTTTCGTTTAACTGCTGACTAGATGTAGTGCATAAGAATATGATATAATTATGAGCATTATGCTTAAGTTCTGCGATTTATGAATTGATATATCATAGATTCCATATATATATATATATATATATATATATATATGTATATATGTATATATATATATATGTATATATGTATATATATATATATGTATATATATATATATATATATATATATATATATATATATATATATATATAATTATATACATAGAGAGAGAGAGAAACAGACAGATAGACAGACTGAGAAGCTGAGAAAGAAAGAAAGAGAGAGAGAGAGAAGGAGAGTGAGAGAGTTCATGTATACTGTGATGCTTTAGTTGTTCACGAAAAGTATGTGGTTTATATTTCATAATTATTCCAGCGAATATTATACACAGGTGTATGATTGCGTTGAATATTAATTTTCTTCCTTTCCCGTTTAAACATCGGGAGCGACCGGGGGAGAAATGCATAGCGTTCTAATCACCACTCTTCCATCAATCATACCTCATCCACCTGTCGCGAAGAATCGCCAGAGCAGCTTGTTTTATTCAATTTATTACATATCGAGTCCCCCCGGCTTATCAGTATAATATAGCGTCCTGAGTGACGTATGGTCTGACGATGTAAATGCGTGGTATCTTGCTCACGGGCATATCACACTTTCAGGAACTTGCCCCCGTTATTTTTTTTTCTCCACAAGAATGATGTTACTGCCTTCATCTACATTGCTTTTATTTCATTTTTTTTTTTGTATTGACGCCAGCATCTAGGTTTCCTGGCCGAATATTTCGTGATTTGAATATTGCGGTCGCCTCCCACATTGCATGATTGTGAAGGTGCTGTAGTGGAGCAGAGTACGCTTATAATGATGTTGGTGAAGATGATATCAATGACATTACTTGTACGAAACTATTCTGATACTGAAAGCAAATCGTATGATAACAGCAGCCGAAGCAGCAAGGACATATGTATAGCTGTGTTTAAGTGATGTGTTTACAATTTTTGTGGTGACAATGCAATGCAAGTTGTAAAGGTCAACATTTTAGCACGTTCTTCATGCTTTAGAATGTACAAGTCTCCTTATATGAAATATTTTCTAAAAATTCCAAACCCAATTTCAGGGTATTTATCTGAAGATAATTCGTATCTCAATTCTCGGGTCAACTCTTGAAGTATGAGCTTTACCATATCCTAACACCTCGTGCTTCCCCCCTCCCCCCACCCTACCCCTTCAACATCTCACTTAGATCGTAGCAGTCTCGCAGACGGTGTATTAAACAGAAGCGGCCAGATCCGTCGTTCGCACCTGCTTTGCTGGGGGCGGTATTTATTTTAACCGAAACCTATTTAAGCCCAGCACGGACAAACACTCAATCACGGACGATGTGATAAGATAAAGATCCCTGGATAATGAGATTATAGGAGTGTGCAGAATCCATCGTGGGTCATGTGGGGAGAGTTTCGCCACGTTCATCTGGGGGGGGGGGGGGGAAACACAAAAAAGTAACAAGATGGAATCGGATTTAAATTTAGGGAGCTAATGAAAGAGCATGCAACATCATTGAGAAGAAATCTGCTGGACGCAGTCGGGCAGTCGGTATTTGAATTTATCTTTCCTAATGTTGAAGACCGTGATATTTAAATGAACATACAACTGCTTATTTTGATCTACTGAAGATGTTAAAGTGTTTGGTGACAATTAACTCGCATCCGTACACGCTCCTTTATTGGATAAAAAATGACACAAACAGTAACACACAAACAAATAACCAAATGATCATTTGCTTTAAAGGTACGAAATGAATGCTCAGATTCGCTTCCGTGATTAATACTTGAAATATCATAGCTGTTCTTGATTGGTTTGTTGTTTGTTATTGAAAAAAAAAAGGATTATGATTTGCCGTAATCACTTGTCTGTTCTTTGGCCATCAATCTAAATTGTAGCTATATGATTTTCGCTTCGCAGACAAGCACCCACATAAGCATGTGTCTAGATTGCTTTAGACATTATGCAACATAATTCTATTGTTGTTACATTAAAAACTGGACGGTTGAAACCGCATGCTACCTCCTTTGTATACCAAATTTATGAAATGCATTGATCATATTAAAAAGTGATATACTCCTCTCGTCAATAAAGCTACAGTATCATGACCCCTTCTTCCTCAAAACGTGCTAAAAAGTATTCCCTTTAGATTTTGTAAATGATACATTATGCATGCTTTTTTGAGTACGTATGTGTGCATTTATGCATCATATTGTGGAATTTTGTCACTAATTCTTACTCTATTACCTCAGGTAAATACCTCTAGCAAGCCCATACATGATTTTTGAGATACTAACCAGTGTGCCCTGTTTTGTTTCTTATTTTTATCTCTACATATGCCGTGTGGATCGTTGGTCTAATCATTTGCTGCGTGTTCAACAAACAGGTAAGTGCCATACCATGCAGATTTTTTTTAAATTCAATTTGTTAATCACATTAAGAGACTAACTGTAGTTGAAAATAATATTAGCCCATGCACGTTATAATATCGCTGAGCCCGCGCGCAGATTTCGTGAATCGCGTATGTCCGCTTTGATCTATTCTTACACACAAAGTCGCGTACTGTGTGTCTGTAGAATATATAGCGCCAGTTCCGTGCGTAGCGTGACAGAAGTGATGTCGAATGAGATGTCATTTCGAATTCCAACATGATGAAAATCAAAGATATACATTGAATGAGGTGATGACGTCACAAGCAGATCGCTATTTATGAGAATGACAGGATTAGAATGTTTCTACTTCCGCGATGACAGACTTCTAAAAAACACTTCGGTATTATACATTTGAGAGAAGCCCTTTACAGGTCAGGGTTTTAGAATAGCTACCTTACTGTCAATTTACAACACTTAGACATCCCCTCGTATATACATACACACACACACACACAGACAGACACACACACGCACATTACACCAATATACTCTTATGGGCATACAGTGTCATTAAGACGCCTTCATATTATACACAAAGAAAACACGAAAGAATGATATCATCAAAGTAGACATGTTTTAATACGAATTGTGATTTTTTTTTTAACTAAGTGAGGCGTGCACTATTATCTGAGATTCAGGAAATATAGCATCTAAGCAGTAAAAGCAAATTACATGGAATCAATTCCGGCCACGGCGTCAAACCAGAGTGTCCAAAGTGTCTAGGACTTTATACAAAGTGAAGCCCCTTTATGGTATACATAAAAGACGAACGAGTATCAAATTTTGACCTCCTCCTAGCACTGCTGTGCATGGATGCGCAATCGTGGAGGATATTCCTCTACACAGAGGGAGTCATGTCGCAGAGAAAACACTGACATTTTACACGCAGAAGCCGTACGATGCATCGAATCTGGCTTTAATTCCATGAGCACACGATTCAAAGCCGGAAGTTTCCCCTCACTTGATTTGCCGCGCGCCAGAAGAGGAAGTGTGTGCCGTTGCCAGGGCAACGACATTCGGAGGGATGTTGCTCGCTGGAGCGGCTCCGTTCTATTCCCATTGGTGACCGGCGCTCGACGTTGTGAATAAATCCTCGCCTTTCTCCACCACTCCGCTTTCTTTTTCTCTGTAGCTCGCTAATCATCTTTATTATGTCTGCATGTCTGTCCGTCCGTCTGTCTAGCTGTCTGTCTGTCTGTCCATAAACATCTATCGACCCAATCATCTGTTCCTTTATGTGTATACTTGCCTTTAGACATTCACTGCTTCTTGCCGTCAAGCGATAAACCTAGGGATCGGCAAAGATCCTACACTTAATCAAGCCTTGGCGCAGTGAATGTCTAAACCGGCACCCCTTGCGGATTGAGGCGGAGTGGTTGTACAAATGTTTGCGCATTCCAGGGCAAGTAAACGAAGGGGATGCCTCGGCCCCCCTGTGACCGGAGTCAATCTCAGAGTTGAGTACATGGGAATTAGGAGGGGGCGGAGAAAGAGACATGGGTGAACCGTAAAAATCTCATATGAATGCATGGAGGCAGGCACGATCGTCTACGAAAGGTCAAAAGGTCACCCTCTCCCCGAACGTGAAGGGGAATGTCAATACCGAGAGAACGTCAACAGGTTATTTTCCGGCCTGAAGGCGGCCGCAGGACGGGCGGTGAAGTTCTGTAGTTCTGCTTGATTGTCTTGGCGTAATAATTTCACGTTTGTTTGTTTGTTTGTTGTTGTTTTTTTTTGCACCGAACATCAGCGAATCATTGTCCGACGGGAGCACCAGCTGCGTATGAACACTGGAAAACTCATCGATCATGTTTTTATTTTGGTCTTGATCTTCAGGGAAGCCTTGCTGTGTTGACTGTTGATCAAAACAATATGTAGAAAATAACTTGCAAACATACGTATACATACAGCATGCAAACATATTGTGTGCAAAATCTGCGAGAATATAATCTCGAAGGGTGCTGTGTAACATTGGATGCGATTTAGATTGAGATGAATGGTTCGTAGTAATTATAATGGAATGACCCTCTAATTCTGTAAACAGTTCCACGGAGTATAAATTGTATGACGAAATCAATATTCGTTTGTTTTTAATTCACAGCTTTGAGCACTTTGTTCAAATTACGAGTTATGACTCCCTGTCCATCGTTATTGAGAAATATAGGCTAAGCCTGGCTTTAGGCCATGAATTCTCCAGTTGAAAATCCAAGCAAATCTTGGGAAATTGCCTTTTACCATCACAAAACAGCTAAGTTAATAGTTGTGTTTCGTACATGTCCTAATGCATTGTCCGATTTTGCCCACAGTTTGATAAAGTCATTAAAGACATGGAGACTTTGATAGCGCAATTTAAACTATTTACAGATTTAAGGTAAGCCCGTCTTCAGATATTAAATAGAAACTTTCTAGTGTCCCCTCACTTGTTACATAGCAAGGAATATTCTTGAAGTTATGAGAAAACGTCCTTATTGAATATTCTCAATGTTTTTTCTGTTTTTAAGCATATTTAATCGCAAATATCTAAGATTAACAAGGATTGAGTTAGCTCTTACTTCTTCTTCTTCTTCTTCTTCTTCTTAAAGTAAGCAATCTACAGCTAATACGTATGGGAACATTGTTGGTCATTTTCATCTATCCCAAGAAGTTTTCCATTGCATTTTTACGTCAATATCTGCATCCATTTCATTAAATGTGTATTTCACCCATGTCTACCGCATAAAGTTACACGGTATTTCGACATTTCAGACCGTTACTCTCCACACTGAGAGGTTTTCGGGCTGTGAGAAATTTTGTCTGTGGCCCGAGATATGTTAATGTCAATAAGACAGCTATGTATGACCAACCCGACCCATGTCCCAACTAAGTGATGAAATCAATGCATAATTTTGTTCATCTTTCCTTTCTTTCCTTGTCTTTCTTGACGTGATCTGCGGTATGTAAATTAAAGATTAGAAAACAATTATGTTACTATGTTTAGTGTAGGAAGCGGCAAAACCTGTTTGGCAAAATACCTGTATATTCCTTATTATTTGGTGTCTTTATGGTGTCTTTATGGTGTCTTTACTAGCAAACGAAGATCAAAATCAGCATTTGAAAGCATCTGGTAAAACGTTACATTTTTACTTATTTTTCTGTCTGCTTATCATTTTATTCTTTCGTTCATTTACTAATTTATAAATTTATGTATTCATTAATTAATGTGCTAATAATTTTATGCATTTCTTTATTCAGTTATTTGTTTGTTTTTTTATCTATTCCTTTATTTTTAGATCGTAGTAGCAGAACTTGTCGGAGCAAAAGTCTTCTCTCCTGTAGTGCCTCCTTCGGCCAGTCCTGTCTCATAGAGACATTAGTATTCACGTCCTTTGTTAACTGACAAATTATTTCTGACGGCCGTTTTAATCTCATTACATCCTGCTGAATCACCACGCGTTCATAATGTCAAATCCCATTGACGTAAGTAACTAATCACCCGTATCGATTACTATACCTCATTGTGTGTGTAAAAAAAAAAAAAAAAAAAAAAAAAAAAAAAAAAAAAATCCGGTGTAATTAAGCCGTCTACAACACGTGGTCATTACATGGAAGATGAGTCAAAAGTTGTCCGACATAGCGCCCCAAAAAAGTAAACTCTGCACAGTTTTCTTCCTTTTTGTGTGGCACAATGTGCTTGTTTGATATTAAAGGACCCCGTTTTATAAAACCTGTTATCAGTGACAAGTTGTGATAGTTGTTATAAGCTACTGAAATTCTTGCATCTGATTGGCTGAGAGCAAATTTGTCATAGAAATTTGGCAGTTGTCACTGATAACAAGTTTTATGAAACGGGACTAAGGTTTCCTGAATATGGCTATAGTCACCTAGGGCAAACCACGAGGGGTCGGCATCATTCACCCGCTTTTCTTGTATGATTGTAGGTAGGTGGACCACTTCACCACTCGGCACACCGAGGCAACAGTCCGGTTTCTTGCTATATGGTGCTAAAAAGAACCATGTTTGATTCTGTTACAGAATCACTTCCCTGCTAATAATTTTGTTACAAAATAAATCTTCAACTGGTGATTTTGTTGCTCTTGATTTTGACATAGGAATCAAATTTTGAGTGATTTTCTACCGAATTCATGGGTGTATGCAAGGGGGGTCGGGAGGGTCGTACGACCCCCCAAATTTTCAAAAGGTCCACTTTTTGTAAAAGACATTTTTGTTTTACAAGGACTTATTACCCTATATACAACAGGAAAAAAAAGTGACCGAGTGGTGTTCCAGCAAATTGGCAAAAAACCTCGTAAATTTTGTAACTTAGCTTTAATATGCCATAAAAGTTTACCTTATTTCTAAGCCGCACTGCCATGCCGAAAAAGTCACTTTTGTATGCACCAAATGGCCCCATTTTAAGATATAAGATTCAAAAACTCCGTACCGTGGGAGGGGGGGGGGACACCCCCCTCCCACACCCTCCCCCTGCTCGGTCGCTCCGCTCCCTCACAAAGGTAAAGGTCCAAAAAATTTTATTACGACCCCCCCATAAAAAATCCTGGATACACCCCTGGAATTATTGATTTTTTTTTTTCAACAGAGCCAGACACTATAACACTATAACACTAATGATTTGACTGTATAACATTTTTTTTTAATGACTACAAATTTGGTGGAGCAAAATTCACTTCAGAGTTATTAGACAGAGCGATAATTATTCCTTAATTCAATGCTTGTTAGAAACAGACACATTGTCGTTTACCGTCTTTACGATTTCAACACGTGTCTCTCAATCTCCGTTTTGTACAGAAATGACTGACTGGGCTTAAGGTGTTTAAAACATTGTGTGTGTGAGTGTTTTTGAAGTGTATAAATGTGTGTCTGTGGACTATGGTTCATATCGTGGTGTATGCGACTTCTCTTCGCGTACACGTGACACCACTGAACTTTTCGAAGATACACGGTATACTGCTCAAAACTCTAACCTTTACGCCTTCTTCTTCTTCTCGCTTTATTCCTCAGTCTATCTTTCTTCCTCCCTCAATCTCTCCCTCCTTCTCTCTCTTTATTTCCTTTTTTATTTGCCAAATGCGGAATCCTTGTACCCAGTGATCAATTAATGTGCAGTATTGATCACGGGTCTTCCGTCCAATCAAACGGCCCTTCTTGGTAGTGGGGTATAATGAAGACCCACTCGCAACTAAAGTATTGCATCTCCCCCGCCCCCGCTTCACTCTTATCTATCTGTCCGAGCGCCCGGTCGGGATTACCTTCTTCATGTATGTGAAAAAGTGCACTCAACCTGTCGGGCAGGCCGGACACGCTCCGAATTATTCCACACAAATATTGACGTCCAACATGGGGTTTACTACCCTTTGCTATACCATCAGACGGAATATAGAATGTATCATAAATTTTTATAGAGTATGTGTTCAAAAGTGTTTATATAAATGTTAATTATACAGAGGCATGTTATGAAATGGGCATATTATACACAGGTCTATAAAGATATGAATACTATGTAGGGTCTATGCATGTATACATGAATGCATGGAAGTATACAGTGTGTTGTTAGTGCATTTAATAGCGTGATGGTTATTTTCAATGTAACTTATTAATATAAGTGTGTGTATGTGTGTGTGTGTGTGTGTGTGTGTGTGTTTATTTATGTGTATTTATTGTAAAGCGCGTAGGGAACATTAATGCGTTAGAGATTCTATATGAAGCACAACGATTGTCATTTGTATTACTATATAAATGTAATTGCATGCTAATCATAGAAATGTGTATATAATGTGTGTGTGTGTGTGTGTGTGTGTGTGTGTGTGTGTGTGTGTGTGTGTGTGAGTGTGTGTGTGTGTGCGCGTGTGGGTTGGGTGTGTTAAGGTAGGTGTGATTAAATTATACATTGTTTGAAAGAGCACAAACCGTTTACCTGATTAAAGTGGTTTTTTTTTTTTAATTCCCTTCTTGATAAACCATCATTATGTACAGATTAGTGAAAGGCAGTGATAATTAACAAACAGCAAAAAACCTCAGTAAATTAAATGAACTGTTGAAGAAACTAGAAGAAATTATTCTTCCGTTGCGATAATTCTTAATTAGTAAATATAATATCTTATACTTGCACGTGTGAACAGAACAGAGGTCTCTATTGTTTAAACAAGAAGTAAGCAAATTTGAGAAAGGTCGCCCGTTCAAGCGAGTCACACTGAATTGTGATAAATTATCACCGCTCCGTCACACCGGATAGCAATATGAGTGAAGCTGACTTCGAGTTGCTTCTGAACGCCAACATCAGGATCTGAGTGGCGGAATGCGGGCACTGCGATTAAAGAAGAATCGCACGTTTCGGTTAGAACGACTGGTGCATAAAAACACTACATAAAACAAAACGGAAAAACCATAAATTTCCCCTTAGCAGCGGAAAGTCTGTTAGCACCAGTTGTTTCTCTGCAAAATGCAAAATCTTGGAACCTTGTCAAATGTATCGATCATACCTCCTTTCCTATTTGCATGTAACTGAGGGTAACAGTGAGATGGTGCTCTTTGCTAATGATAATGATTATCATAATACATTATAAACTGACGCTTTCTTCAGGGGTAACTTTTTTTGTAGTTATTATCAGATACTCTTGTTTGTGGGAGGGAGTTTAACGACATTAAATTTAGTATAGTTGCACTTTGTGAATTGCTATTTTTATTGTGGAAGTCACTTATGTTCTTTTTTTCAAATCAGAGCTGTACAAATGACGCTAAAAGTGGCGTGTACAGATGGCATTAATAGGGACACACAGCACAATAGACTCCTTAGAAAAAAAAATAACAAAACTCTCTCTCTCCACGATGCATAATAACAAGTAGCCACCGTTTACTCTCCATGTACACGTCTATTTATTCTGTAGAAGAAAAGCCGCGACGGCGTCATAGTGGTTTTTCGCATTCGCCTTGCACTTCTTTATGCTAAACTGTTGACTAGAGAGAGAGAGACGGGGGGGGGGGAGGGAGGGATAGTAACGTTCACCCTTATGTACTTTTCTTCAGCCATTAGATTGAAACGTGCATGTATAATGCGTCTATGGACTCTTTCCTGCCAGCCTATCGCCTCCCCCCCCCCCCCACACACACACTCATGAACACACTTAACGAGTACATTGTGACGCTGTATAGGAAAAGATTGCTTGTTAGAGGGCAGCTAAAAAGAAAGCACTTTCATTATTACTGCTGTAGTGAATTTCTTCCATAATTTTGCACTGGATCGTTATGGTGGAAGGAAAAAACCGACCAGTTGTATATGTTAACGTCGAAAGTTCACTGAAAGGGGAGGGGGAAAGGGCGCTATTTATGCGTTGATTGATGTTAAACATGCTGCAGAGATTTAGCTAATGGGCTTATTACACGGCTACACAAGCCACTGACCCCACTACGGAGGAGTCAGTGTCCTTTCTTGCTCATTTCTTTCCTCATACGACGTCGCCTCCAGTTTAAAGTCTTCCAGTGGTTGCCAAGTAACCGGGAAGATAAAAAGATATATATATGAGCCTTAGGCCGCGTCACGTCTGAAAATGTACACAACAAAATCGATACGTATACATACAGGCTTTTTTAAAGCTTTGTTCAAGTTTACTCCTCAACTCATGTATTTTCGAACGGCATGCACTTGAAATCGTGCTAGTGCTGTCTGCTAAACGCAGTTTATGGCGCTAAAATGGATAGTGGAATACCAAATCAAAGCACGAGTTTAACGTCGGTATTTGCCAAAATACCGAAGTAACAACCAATGACAAGGGCAACGAACGCTATCATGTTGGATTTGAGCACAAGAAAGCTGTATGTCCTGCAACTTGAGAATTTGTCTGAAAACAAAAACAAACGCGTTTGTTATTAAATTCATTGTTTATTTTATTATCGAAGGGGAGCCCTTCCAGTTAAAGAACCTATCTCCACAGGAAGACTGCATTGTAACAGGACAAAATACATACAAAGTTACAATAAGATAATGATAATAGGGGCCTACATGATAACCAACTGAATACAGAATTAAGATCATAACTGAAATAAAAGTCCAACGTTCTCTGTTGTTCTGAATCGGAAAAGTCTAACTTGGAAATGCGAAAATTTCTTTTGGCCTAATGGATGATTATGAAGGTCTGTTAAATTCAATCTTGTAATTTATATGGTCAATTTGAAGAGGCTACTATGTGCAGATATTAGATTGATATGTATAAGGGAAACATCCAGTTTTTCAATTACCGCATAAAAAAAAATAAAAAAGTGACAAAAGAATCTAATGCTTACTGAGAAACAGTCTTCAAATTGACAGTGCTGTGCGACCTTTTATCTCACAGTCGTAGTGAGGTCGCTTAACAAGGACGACGTCCTCCAACAGTCACGTTGGCTCACAGTTAATCGTGAGTTCTTGAATGGCTAAACAAGGGATTTGTGTGTAGGGATCTCAAATCTCAAATTCAGGTGTAATTTACAGGAATCATGAATGCTTACATGACATTTATTTCTCTTTCAGGGGCATTCGTCTCCCTCTATCTCTCTATCCATTGTGAATACAAGTCAAGTCAATCAATCAATCAATCAATCAATCAATCAATCAATCGCTCAAGCAAGCAAGTATAAAAGCAATCTCTACTGGTGCTTCAGGAACTGCTCCTCATTTCGACAAAGCAATAAAAGATATGGCCTATATCTTTATCATGGTAGCTGCAGGTATCAACACACACCAAACAACAGACCTAAAACTCATCAGAACTGTAAATTGTGTACATAAAGAATGTGCTTTTCTGAAATTAGAGCACAGTTGTGGACGATGAGTCACAGTCATAACCAATAACACAATCATAATCACAATCTCATCAAAATCCAAATCACAATCACAATCATAGTCACAATTACAATCACAAACATAATCACAAATATAATCGCAATATCATTCATAGTCATAATTACAATCATATTCACAATGATGATCATGATCATAATCACAATCATTATCACTATCATAACCATAGTATAATCAAGATTATTATCATAATTGTAATCACAGTCAAAATCATTACGATGACAGTCACAATCACTATCCCAATCATAATCACATTACAATCTCAAACAAAATCGCAATGATTATCACAATCACAATCATTATAGTCAAAATCACAATCGCAATCATAATCACAACCACGATCACAGTCAGTTACAATCATAAACAATCACAAACAATCACAATCGAATTCATAATCACAACTATAGTCACAAGTGCAATTATAAGCACAATCACAACAATATCATTTTCAGTCATAATCTTAATTATAATCAAAATCTTGGCAACTGTCACAATCACAATCATAGTCACGACCAGAATTACAATCACAATCATAATCATGGTCACAATTATGATCATTATCATATTCATAATCATTGTGAATAACGTATTGACGTATTCATTTCGAACATCATAAGCAATATTTCTGTTTGATTTTTGGTCAAATCATGTGAGTAATAATATTTACGAACAGTAACATTTTAAGCCATAGCGTTGAATAATGTATTTCGTTGAGATAATGAAACGGTAACTGATTCTGAAATATCAGTTTGAATGAGGGCTTATTGCAAAAGCTATTAGCAATTTATATTCAGAAACTCCTTCATGACTTTTTTCAAACTTTCACATTGACAAAATATCACCATGATAGGCAGCATTACAAAAGATGTTCGCGTACGTATTTTAGCGAGTGTATAGCTTCTTTGTGCTTTGTGTATGTCTGTGTATCAAGCAGCATACATTGTAGTCGTGCATTTTCAGAACACGCGCACACATTCAAACATTCACATACACACACTTATTTGAAAAAAAAAAAAACAAAACAAAACAAAAACGGAATGAAGTGATCTCTCAACCCGGAATGTCGGAGGGCGGAAAATGTGAATTGCCCAGATTCGCATTACAAAAGTCACTTGATTTTATTTGATAAATGCGCGCTTCAAAATGGGATCGACCATCAGAATGCGGGCTGCAGACGAACTTATCGTCATCACGCGCAAGATAGGGCGGGAGCGTCCCGTCACTGCGTATCAGGATTTGATTGAAAATAGATTATTTGGCGAGGCTGGGATATCGCCACAGTGTTCATGTCCGCCTATTGTTGTTTTTTTTTTTCCTTCTTCTTCCTTCCGCTCATATTTTTCTTATACCCAACCGAACAAGTTGAAAGAGATTTAAGAAGACTGGTATGCTCATACATCATATAGGGACGAAAAACGAGAAGGGGGGGCGCAACACAAGAGGCAAGACAATATAAAGGAACTTATACCGTGTAAAGTGAAACAATAACGTTTCTGGCAATGATGTAAAAGAAAAAAAAAGAGATGAATGAGAAGTAAAAAACATAGATATAGAAAATGACATAGACACCGATCTCAGATTGTCAACAAGGATCTTTACTATGGGGACAGATATGATCCACAAAAAAAAGAAGAAAAAAAAAACAAAGTCAGACAACACGTAAATAGGATATACCATATACAAGGCTGTATCATGTTTGATCGATCGTAAGATTTATGCGTACACGTTGGCTTCGGAAATAGATTTGTCTTGTCTGGGATGGTTACGACACCAAATTAACTCTTCGTCGAAAGCTGTATGAACATGCTGACACTTCTTATTTTCTCCTGTCACGTGATATATACCCAAACATAAAATTACATAAATCCCATCTTGTTTGTTTGCTAGTGTGCGTGTTCTGTCTGTATGTTTGTGTGAGTGTGTATCATATATCTGTCTGTTTGTACATGTTCGGAAGAAGTACATCGCATTAAATTCCAATGCCAACGAGTGCAGTAAGGATCTTCTTTTTTTTTTCCCCGTCATTTACCTCATCTTCGAAATGCTGGCATATTGTGATTGGTTGTTTCACGAAAGACAGGATCGACTCATAATCCTTATATTGAACGTCACTATACACACAGGATCACGTGACTATCATCTAAGGCGAAATCAGAGCTGCTTATTCTTATATAACAGTTTGCCAACATTATGTAGGGGCACCAACCAATCAGCGGCGGGTTGTTGCGATGGTATACTGCAATCATTACAACTTAAACAATAGTAAATATCCATCTCAAGTGTAAAACGATGCCCCTTTAAAGTGATGGTAACCGATGTATGTTATAGAATCTTGAAGTTATCGCAAACAATGCCACTGAATAAAATGTCTCCAAAGCAGGTATCCCTTTTTTTATGTCAGCGAACGTCTTGTGGCTACTGATGATGCGGTAACAGTTCGTTATTCCGAAGGTTCGTTAATCCTGAAATGAAGTAAGGTTCTTTATGCCAAATGTTCGTTATTCCGAAAGTTCGTTAGTCCGAAAAGGAAATGAGGTTCGTAATTCCGAAGGATCGTTAGCACCTGAAGGCATCTTCTTTCTTTCTTTTTTCGGATTAAAGAAGCTTATTTCATTTCTATCTTCTTTGTGTGTTTTTTTTTTGTGTGTGTCTGTGTGGTTTTTTTTTTTTTTTTTTTTTTTTTTGATCAACGAACCTTCGGAATAGCGAACCTCATCTCGTTTTCGGATTAAGGAACCTTCTAAATAACGAACCTTATTTCATAATCGAATTAAAAAAAAAAACCTTCGGAATTACGAAACTTATATAATTTCCGAATTACGAGCATTCGGAATCACAAACTTTCGGAATAAGGGTATAACGCTTAAATGTTCTGATCAACGAACCCCTCTTTCATTTTCGGATTTAACGAACATCCAATATGTGTAACGTACATGTGATTTGTGTGTTTCGGATTATAACGAACGTTCGGAATATAAATCACCCGACGAGGCCAAGCGCACATGCTGTATGTATACATGTTGTATGTATACATACATTCTTGGTCTTATTTCATTTGCTTCGATTTCTGTATATTGCTCAAAGTACAGTAACCAGTAAATAATGAGGTAAACAAATGGAACGATTGATACAAATAAGGTGGAAGGGGCTTGCTTCATTGTATTAAAATTATAATGTATTCACATATAAATTGTCATACGAATAAGCAGCAAGACGGCTTAACCTTACGCTATATCATGCGCAAACATATTTTCTTCATCAATCTTGATACTGAGCTAGCTTCAGAATCAATCATAAATAGAAATTCGGGATTTGATTATTTATCTTTTATTCTTTTATGAGAGAGAGAAATAAATGAACCTCGAGAATCAGGAGTCAATATATCTTTAAGTGTGAGTGCACTTTCTCAAATCTTCCTATGCTCCTCCGTCCCATTTCGTTTACTGATTCCGAGTGCAAAGTCATACTTTATGCGTGTCATCTTCAACAATCTCTGGGCCGCCTTTCCATTGACGTTTGCACACTTCTTTCAATTTGTAGCAAGGTCGTGTTAGACAGGATCAAATTATAGTTGCTACATTTCTTGATTCGCTTGTGAATCAGTTCCTTGCCTGTAAGGGCTAACGGGCTACCCTGTAAAAGAAAAATGAATAGAAATATTGTTGTTGTTTTTTATCCATACTAAAATCTGCGAGGAGTTATAAATAGCACGTCCGTTTTGCACGAGAAAAACTGAGAGAAACTCATTAGGAAATATGAAGCAAAATGTAATACTAATGATGGGGTAATTAAGGTGCAGGCCTTACGCAATATCCTAATCCTGCTCTGTATTTATTTTAAAGGTTATATTGAAGAACTTCTGCACACATTAACCATTTAAAGGCTAGACTACCAATTGTATGAACAATACTTGAGAAATTGGTTGTGGAAGGGTTAATCTAATTGGCGACAATCCCGTTTTATGCTCTAAAGTCAAGTCTTACAGTTGTTGGAACACTGTTCAAGACTCGTACGGACTTCATCAAATATTTTTTAGCCTCAAGAAATTTCTGTGGTTTACTGAAGGTGATGTATTCAAATCCAATCGCCAAACTTCAACCGTACGTCAGCTGAGAAGCACTTGGGTTAGTGCATTGAGAATAGAGAAAGATAAGTATAGTATCGTTAAGTCGTCAAGTACGACATTCGTATGGCTTTATTTCAAAGTCATACCGTAGTCATGAGTCCTTGTATTTGCATTTGCCCGTAACAGTTGTCTCCAGGATAAATTTCTCCGCTTCATAAAGTGTCAGAGTAGGCCATACAGCTCTCCTTCAAAAATTCTCGCATGTATGTCTTGTTTATTTGTTTGTTTTCTGGCTTGTGTTTTTTTTTTTCAACCCTTCTCTGTAATGTTGTATGAAATGCTTCAGAATTACCGGGAACGTAGTCTTGAGGGCTAACAATGCTTTTGCTCAGGGATTATGGGTTTGTTGCTCATAGCCCCGAAAGATGAAGAACTCATTCTGAAACCTAAAAATATGTATGGCGTGTGCGTCAGCGAAAGAGAAAGAGAAAAAGGAAAGCGAGAATAGTTAAGCAGTATCTGGCCTGTTTTGTTCTTCAAGAGAAGAATTGCTTCGTTGCTTTACAATGGCGCGTAATGAAGGCAGACCCTTCTTAGCTGGGGGGAATGACGTCATGGCTCTGTTAGCTATATGATTACAATTAAGGCGAAGCCCTTAGACATCTGTGTCCAAGCTCAGCAGAACTCCCTCATTCAGTCCCCGTAAGAATGGAGGCAGGGACATGGAACGTTTTCTTTACTTTCTCTCTCCCCTCTGGCGGTTAGTTCCCCCGTAACTCTGGAGAGAACAAGTTTTTCTTATTTTCGTAAATGTATTTCATGCATCCATATTGCAAATTCTGTCCGTAACTTCACTTCAACCCTACCCCCCCCCCCTCTCTCTCTCTCTCTCTCTCTCTCTCTCTCTTTCTCTCTCTCTCTCTCTCTCTCTCGACAGAATGGGTCAGAAAAATCTCGTTGCCAAACCTATTTGGGCGTCCGCTATTCATAGCTGGACAGTTATCCGTATAACGAAAGCGCTAAATAAACAGCGATAGTTATAGATAACAGGCGCGTGCATGTTTGTTTGCTTGTTGCCAAGAAATCCCCTTGGCGTGCTTATGTTGATTTTTTGTTGCTTTCGTCCTTTTTTTTCCCTTTTTTTTTTTTTTTTTTTTTTTTTTTGCTGTTGTTACCAACGCGAACATCGTACTTTACGGAATGAATTACATATCTCAATACGCAGATGTAATTTTTCAAAGTGAATTTCGCCGCTGGAAAGGAGAGAGAGAAAAAAAAAGATGTTCCATCTCCATTTTGATTATCAAGGCGCGAAGTGGGAAAAAATGTCCCTAACATCTTGTCTTTAGCAGTTAGCCGAGTCTCACGAATATTCTACCCTCCTTATTCCTGGTGCAGTTTCTCTGTTTGAGGCTTGATGGTAAACAGTGGACAGTGTAGAAAGTTTTCTATTTCCATAAATGTTTGACGTCTTCCTGAAAATTCGCTGATCACAGAAATGAACCTAACGAAGAATCATTTTCTTTCATTTGAGAAAGTCTCCATGGACCCCAGCTGAGATACATAATGAATATTCATTAGGTATGAATATAATGTACATAAACGCATTTTTTTTTTGCATTATATATGTGTATGTATGTTGTATGTGTGTGTGTGTGTGTGTGTGTGTGTGTTTGGGCGTGTGGGGGTGTATGAGTGTGTGGCTGGTTTAATGTGCAGCCACATACTCATACTCCTTCATATTCAGCCACGACCGCAGTCAATGATTGCTGCGTTTTTATTCGCTCACATGGTACTGCGACCTCCTTTTCTTCTTAATTGGCGGTGGGGTACATTATTTTTCGTAAGATATGACGTAATGTGCATATTGATGTAATTGCAACCTTAACTGCATAATTTTCACTGGCGTCGGCAATAATACAAAAACAATCCCACTGTGAAAAGGGATTTTTAGCTCATCATTTTCGTGCTTCCCACGTAAGGATTTATCACTCTTACCATAAAATATCGTTTACAGTGTATGCACCTGCCGTATAGTCTAAGCGTAGATTGATGGATTGTTACTTGATAGATCTGTGAGCGCATTACCGCGAAGGTATACAATAATTATTGGAAGTACGTGTGTTTCCTATGGGTGCATCCTTTGCGAATTTTTATTCGACACTGACTTTTCATCAACAGTGATTAGAGGTTCTTCTTCTTGCGTATGAGGCAACGGCAGCTATAAAGTAATGTCTCTCAGGTGTTCTTATTGCCAAGTTACGTCATAACAGTCTCGGTGGTATAAGGTGTGTGTGGTCCATGTTGTCAGGTGGTCGGAGATAAGGCACTTAGTCAAGATGTGTTGAGCAGACTGTGATTGGAGGTGATAAATCCGTAAAGCTAGGTAGAATTCAAACACACGCAGATATAATATATATAATTATTTGTAATATATATATATATATATATATATATATATATATATATATATATATATATATATATAACATGTACACATACATAAGAACATACACACAGACACATATACATACACATAATAATAATTATGCATATATGTGTACGTGTGTTAATTTTTTTTCACATATTAGATGAACTATTTTCAATCCGTTAAATACTTTATTGTTTAATAGAACATAGATGGCTCTGAATTTCTTTGTTGTTTCAAATTTTATCAATTATAAATTATATTAAGCCCTTTTTCATGCCCGCATGTCCTAATTGTTTGGAGACATTCACCCTTAAAAGTAGGAAACAGAGCGCTCTATACGGTCTTAGAAAGCATATTTTCCTTGGCTATATTTTACAACTGCAATCAAATTGGCTAGAGCTCGATTTAATCTCCACCGTCTCTGCGTGTAATCCTTGGCGGAAAACCAAATAGTATGATTATAATCCTCTCCTTCGATAAACACCTGTTGAGGATTTGAGCTTTTGAGAGAGAGAGAGACTCGTGCACCTACCATGCAGCGGATGTGGTGCTTCATCACGTTTACCCAGTCGTCTGCTCTTCGCGCGAACATATATTTTTTTCTTCGACATTTGGGCGCCATTTTCTGCAACATGACGGGCGTCTGTCAACGGGTCTCAATCTGGCGAGTGTCGTCTCCGGATTCGCGGCGGAGATAACGAGCATAAGCCACCGCTAAATGCCTTGCTTCGCGGCAGCTTGTTTTTCCTTCTGTATACTGTTTCTCCTATACTCGCAAGTTTTTTTTTTCTTTGTCAATACGGAAGACGTAAAGGACCACTTCACCATCATGTATCTACGAGTTTTCCCTACAAAAAAATGTAGTCTCTGTTGTTACTGATACCATTATTCTTTTAGTGTTGTTGATTGAAAATACAAATGTTTGTTTCTTCGCTACCTCAATTGTTCGATGTCTTCACAGCCATGTCGACTTTCGACTTTTTGAAACTAAATTAGAAGGTGATATGTACGTTTGCATACTGGTGTATCCGTACGTTACGTTGACGTTGCATAACACACACACATACACACACACACACACACACACGTATATATATATATATATATATATATATATATATATATATATATATTACTTTATATATATATATATATATATATTATTTTACATAAACAAATATATAGTGAGAAAGAGAGAGAGAGAGAGAGAAAGAGAGAGAAGGGGAGAAGTGTAGAAGAGAAAACGAGAGGCATGGGGAAAAAAACAATATCTAGTACATTTGAAATACTTTCATTTCAAAAATCACGTTTTATTTCAAGCATCTAAAAAGAAAATCAGAATAAAGAATTTCTTAAGGCAGCCATGTACATGCACCTCATTTCCAGCAATTACACTTTATCAACTAGTACTCAAAGAGGGGGGAAATAAATTTCTGCATCCTAATGAGAAACTTTGAAGGCGTTTTAATGCATTTCCTGAACTAAGACATTGTCTCTCCTTTCCAAGAATTCGAGAAAAGAAATATGAGCGTATGGTGTCAACCTAGGCTTCTGGAGTCAATTTCGAACTGACATCTTCTACGACTACCAAATGGGGGAACAGCATGGAAAATAAATTGCGGCTTATGAATATAAATTGGACACTCTATTACGGAGAGCACTTTCATCATAATCTAAAGTGCATTGGCCGCGCATTGCATTCAAAGTCCGTAAAAAATGAACGTTTTTTTCCCTTAGTACAGAATACTCCAAAAACATACTTTGCGTGTCTGATTGAATTATTCAATATACATTCATCATTTCTGAATGCAGTCTGGCATGTCATCGAAAACAATCACTCAAATATGCTCGTAAGAATTTTAGATTTTTTTTTCAAGTGCTTGCTGAGACAGTCAGGGTCAATCGTTGGTAAAAATTGATAAATGTGTAACATAACTGATTTAAATTCTGAAAGATAAATAACATGATATTACTGTGAATTCTCAGAACGAAATAAAGGACGTATAGCCAGGTGGACAGAAAAAAAACGCACCCATGCATATTATTGGATATAATGGCTTGTCTGAAACCCTGAATAATAAAACGTGTGATGCATTAAAAAGTTGCTGGATGCCTAAAATGCATTAAAATCTTTTCTCTTCATCGTTTGTGTGCTGGAACCAGCACGAGGTCTAAAATCCTCCTCCTCGTTATCACACGAGTATTTACGCAAGCATCTTACGATTGTTGGCTGCCGCAATAAAAAAAACAAACAAACAAACAAAAAACAAAAAAAAAACAACGCTATGACGTGTAACGATCGTCTCATTTAGGAATTTGTAGAGTGAACTTCGAACAATTCAAATAACAAGGCTTTTCGTCTCAAGAGCTGAGTGAAATGGCTTAAGTAAATTCTTCCTCCAAAACCAAATGCCATCGATGCACAGTGGGTTAAAAAAATAATAAAGTAAGCCCCAGTATTGTTCCTTTAACCCCATCTTGGGAGTTGTGTGTTTTGTCAGCGCTTGATCGATTTTTACCCCCTTTGAGGCGCTGCGGGCATGCGTAACCGGTGTCGGCAGGAATCATAATTCGGAGCATTGTGACTTATCAATCAGCGGAAGAATGCGGAAGCGCATCTCTCGAGAAACGTGTCGGAATTGCACAAAGTCTCCTTCGCGCGCGCGTTTGACTTCGGCGCTATGATATAACCAAGAGTGGGCACTGTTGATTACTATGACGCACCATCCCCAGCAGCGGGCATTTACGCGCGTATCGCCTGACAGTGATGAATAAGCGGCGCATTACGGAATAACTGGGGCAAGCTCAAGAGCTCTAATTCATGTAATCGACATCCATCAACGGCGTCGTGGAAGAATTTCAACGATATCGCACCCACTTACGTCTTCCATCATGAATGGAAGCATCAAAAGAGGTGATTTGATAAAAATTTTGCCCTGCCCCCTTTTTACTGACAGAAGAGCGGCTGACACATCTAGAAACACCAGAGTAACGCTAAATTATCGTGGGGCTTCTTGATTATATCAGAGCTGTAACATTTAACTCTTACAATACCACAAACGATCTCTGAAAATACGATTTATATCCAGACAGCACTTATACCATGTATACGCTGTCGTGGCACATGCAGCTACATGTGAATACATGGTGGCGGTAACAATAGGTGCAATTTTATTGTTGGATATGTCGCTCTGGGAGATGTATTTTATGTCTTAATCATAATGTTGTGAAACTCAACCAACATTTTACAGCTACTCGAAAATAAATATGATCCATATACATATCTTATAGTCTAAAATTGTAAGATATCTTTCACTGAAAAAAAAAACCAATAAACAATGTTACCTCTGCACAAGGGGAAGAAATATGATTTCATCCTTTCTTATAATTGAAGAATAGTCTGTAATGGCCTTTGTCTGCATAATACTCAGATTGTAACTGTGAACTGGCTTATTGCCATGTACTACTTGAGAGCAAAAGATTTTTCTTGACAACAAGAAAACGACCTTCGAATACAGCAACAACTAACGGATGCAAATCGGATCAGACTCAGGCTTATAACTTAAGATCACCAAAATCACCAGTAGTATAAGCGCATGTCAACCGGATCATGAAATGCTGTAACGAAAACTTTTCTATACTTGTGCCATTTTTGTCCTTGGATAATCAGATGAGAGGTTGGGGGTAGCTCAATGCATATAGGCAAATAGGAGAGGAAGACAGTGTCTCAGATGTTTCAACAGAAAGATTTAGAAAACAAACATGTAGAGAAAAAAAAAAAACACAGGCAAAAATACAGATGCAGCTTACACAGATGAATGGCGCGACGCTTGGTAAGCCCACACCGCGTTCCATGCTCCAGTTACCCTCTACCGGCTTCTTTAAAGACCACACAGTCTGTGTACCAGTGGACCTTAGCTTGGAGGGGGGAAATGGACCCCCCTGCCAGAGGAGTTTATGGGGTTAACGAAGGCTGTGACATTTTGCGATGAACGCTTGATTTCATACGGATGACTTATCCACTTGGTAATGATTTTTGTTCGTCTGGCAAGGAGAGAAACAACATGATAACTTCTATGCCGATGGTTACTTTTACATCTTGATCCGGACGAAGGGTGTAAGGGTGACATTTCAAAAGGATCCCGGACCTACCAAGGTCACCAGGTCACACTTTAACCCTTTTTGTGCTGTGAGTACCAATTTACACATAAAACTCCAAAGCCTTATACAGTCTGTCTAAAGTCCCTGGCACAGAAATGATTCTCAATAACAGGTCCATTTAGATAACTGCAGGATGGGGTCAGACAGTAAAGATTTACCTTCGTCTTAAAGAATACTTCTAACGTCATTCAGAATGGATACGATTATCGAGGAGGGGAAGCAAGGGAATGGCCGTTACTGCTTATGAATACTTTTAATCATTTTCATATTTTTTCTAATACTTTTTTAATACTTTTTTCACACAGATGTCGGGTACATCAACCAAGAGTTTAACTTTCTCTTTTGATGGGAAAAAGAAAGAAAATTGAGTAAAGATATTCAATGAAAGCCCTCAACCAAAGCGCCTGATTTGTTCGTACCAGGCGTGCGCGAGCTCTCCTCTAATTACTAGTACAATTCACCGTTGCCATGGTTACCATTATAGTCAGTACGATCTTTACATAGCTCTTGGTCTGAATCGTAGTCCTTTACCTTTTGTTCTGTATTTATAATGGGTTTGGTCTATACGGGATAGGTTTTAGGTTCTCGACGGAGACATCGCGAGTTTGATTCTTGTATCGTGCGTATATCCTTGGATATCTTATAACAATTAAGGGTAAGTGGGTACCTGGCATACTGGGGTAATAACAATGGCGTGGAGCCCTCTAAAGGAAGTGTTAACTTTGTAGAAGCTGCCCTAGGTAAGTGATACCATATCATTATCGTGAATATGCTGTCATTTTTATTATTGCTATTATTATTATTAATAATATTATTGTTATTATTATTATTATTATTATTATTATTATTATTGATATTATTATCATTATTATTATCATCATCATCATCACCATCATCACTATTATTACTATTATCATCATTATCGTCATCATAATAATCATCATGATCATAATCGTTATTATTCATATTACTGCCATCAAGTACCTGCTTCCGTCCTACAATGTGTAGACTACCTCTGGAGAAAAAAAGTTTGGGCAATTTGAGCTCTGCATCCAGCGCGACGAACCATGGAAACATACAGAACTATCGACCGTTTGATGTTACCGAACGTCATGCATTGTTCTTAGTATATTCAGGTTGTTAAAGGGGAAGGCTAGTAACTGATCAGTGGGAATCAGTGGAAATGCTGGGAGGTGATTGTTCCAATCCTTATGGGATTCATTCAAGAGTTCATTGTATATCTATTGTTGTGTGAAAATGATTTGCTTCAGAACGGTCTCATATTCAAGTAATGTGCAGATTAATGCTCCGTCACTGACCAGGGACGCTAACCTGGAAGCATTAAACCGCACATTACTTGAATATGAGACCGTTCTGAAGCAAATCATTTTCACACAACAATAGATATACAATGAACTCTTGAATGAATCCCATAAGGATTGGAACAATCATCTCCCAGCATTTCCACTAATTCCCACTGATCAGTTACTAGCCTTCCCCTTTAAGGCTAATAATGGAACAAGATGTTAGCAAAAGGAGTGGGAAAAATCCATGAAAGTCGTGAGTGAGAAAATTTTTCGTTAGTTTTTTTTTTTTTTTTTTTTTTTTTTTTGGGGGGGGGGGGGGCATGTCAGACGCCATTATGCAACCCGCCATGTTTTGGGATCGGGTCAGTTTGGAAGGAGGTGAAATAGTTGGCAGTTAATCTACCAGCTTTCTGGCGACTTTCGGGATTGCTACGAACAGATGTTTGTTTCATCTCCGGGGAATATGAAGAGAAGGGTCTTGGGTCAGAAATCGATCCTTTTTCCATTTAGCTGAATCTGCTCCCGACAGTCATTGCCCCCTCGGATATCTCGATGTGGGTATATTTGTCATTTCTGTTGGTTTGGCGATGCGTTATTACCAAAGAGGTACTATCGGCAAACCCAGAACGACGTGCGTATATGCACACTTGTGTGTGTGTGTGTGTGTGTGTGTGTGTGTGTGTGTGTGTGTGTGTGTGTGTGTGTGTGTGCTTGAAGTGATTTTTCTACGAGAAATGATAAGGGTCTACGATAGATGTCATGTCCTATAGCGCAAAGTATCAATCTGTCTGATGGATTTTTGCATATTATAGTCTTCTCGATTTCTGCAGGTTGCGCAACTGCAACTCATACAGGTCGGGTCAAGGTGTCTTATTTGGAGTGATTCGTGCAACATTGCTCATTGATAGGTCCATAATAGGAGGCAGCATGATATTTCCCTTTAATACTCAAACCATATAAAGCGTTACTTCTAGGTTTGGTTCGAAAGACATTTTTTTTTTTACTACTTGCTGAGAGTGGCGTTGCTTCTCGTTACGCTGCGTTAATCTGCAACATCCTGCTCTGTGCGGGATCTCTTACGTGCATGAGTTGTGATTCTCTCACACACGGGACCTCCATTTTATGTCCTATCCGAGGGACAGAGTGTTTTGTCTCTTGCTAGAGGGGACGGTATGATTGCAACAACATTGCTCAGTGGGACTCGGGAATTGAACCGGGGTCCTTTGGATCGTGAGGCAGACGCGATACCGATGGAACTCACCGTCCTAATAAACGATAATAAACGACAGAATCAAGAGAAGCGAAGTGTTGACGTCTTAAAATTTATAGGGGAGATATTGATGTCTTTGTATTCATTTATAAAGACCAGACATTGCTCCTTCCCAAGACCTTACTCGGAAAAAAAGAAAGCAAGAAAGATGTTCGGAAACGATAATAACCACTGAACTAGTGCTTGGTTTGGAGTAGGTGACTACAATGTAGTCAGCAAACCCCTCTCATCCGGGGCGGTATACGTAACATATACCACGGAAGATTGAGAAGAAGGGAAGGCAAACAAACAAAATATGATTTCCGATACAATCAAAGATTCGTTATACATCGATGAACGTTTGGAATAGTAAATTTGCACCCAATGGTGGGAATGTCGCCGCTTTGATCTCATGCAAGCAGAAAATAACTGCACTGAATGAGGAAGTCGACGCTGGCAATAAAGTGTCAGTTTTGTGTTGATTACTTAAATTGTGTTGTTATCTCTCGTCTCTTGGCTCGTTCTGCGAGCTTTACAACTGCAAATTTTTTCATCTTTCTTATCTTACAGGGGAGGAGTGTGAGAGAAGGAGCGTTAGTACTCCAAGGGGTTCTTTTAATGATTAATCCACCTGGTAGTAGGGCAAACTGTGTCAACAGTATAGGGTCTCGAGTCTAAAAATACGTTGAGGCTCCGGGAAATGATGAGTGTTCGGGGCTTGGAGCCGGGGCCTTGATGGGGGTATAACTCATGCTATTCAAAAAGTAAGTGTTGTGGGTGTGTACGTATGCATTCGTGTTGGTATTGTGAGTATAGGGCGAGTGCAGAGAGTGTTGGTGGGTTTGTCTGTGTGTGTGCGTGTGTGCACGCGTGTATGTGTTCATATTCATTTCATTGTTAGCATGGACCTGATATCAAATGAAATTCAAACAAAGAATATCATAAGACATAAAAAGTATGTATGTGCGAATGTGTGGGTGGGTATGTGCGTGCGTACGTGAGTTATTGCCTTGTATACATAGATAAATTGTTAAGAACCATTTATTTCAATTGTTATGTCAATCTTGAACACACACTTTTTAACTTTTAACTGTGATTATGTACTTATCCAAAATAATTTTTGGTTTGTATGTGTATGTGTTAGAACTGATTGATTGTATATTTATATGTTTTTACCTGAACTTGTGGAAATAAACTAAACTGAAACTGAAACTGAAGAAAGGCTGTCTCTGTATGTGTGTGCATGTGTCTTTGTCTGTGTAGTATGATAATGCTACATTAAGACATGCAAAAATAACGTAATGTGATAAAGTAATGTGATACCGCCCTTCAAAAGGAAAATGTGACAGAAATTCATTAAACGAGTAGATATATGCATGGTGAAAAAGGTGGCATCAATGATGGTGCAGTAGACAAGGAAAAAGTGTATGCCAAAGAGAGAGAGAGAGAGAGAGAGAGAGAGAGAGAATGGTGTAGGAAGATATTAGGAGAAGGTGTGTGAGCATAGTGGACATAGAGTTTGTGTATGTGTGTTTTCATGTGTTTGTTTGGGTGTGAGTATGTAAGCGCAAATAATCAAGACAATAGAACAGAGAGTTAGAAAGAGAGATATACCCTTATACCCAACTGTTTCCACTTGCCAAAGAATTTGGCGCCGATCCATTGCCCCCATTGATATGGGCGTGGTCGTTACACGCTCTGATTTACACCCCCGCGGCTCGCTCCTGTCCAGTTTGTATGTTCAGCTGTCAATGAGTAACTACACAGTCATTTCGAGACGTCCAATCACAGTTTCTTCTCTGGACGTGGATATACTAACGTTCTGTTCCTAACATGGAAAGGGAGAAAAAGAAAATGGTAATGTTGATTATGTGCGTGATCGCAAAGATAAGTTGAACAGTGATGTGTTATGTTTCATGTTTATATTTGCCTTTTATGTATGTGTGTGTGTGTGTTAATTGTTTGTGTGTGCGTGTGTGCACACGCGCGCGTACTGCATATTTTGTTATACACTACTAGATTATCCTTTTAGAGAACTGAATTGATAAGATTACGGTAAAAGTGTATATTTTTGTATGTGTATATGTACATGTATGTTGAATATACATGGATGTGTGCGTGTGTGCGCGATGGTGATGTGTGTATAGTTGTGTTTTTGTGCATGTGTGAAAACCTTGTCTCAGTGTTGTGCTTGAGTGAGTGTGCGTTTGTGTGTGTGTGTGTGTGTGTGTGTGCGTGTGTGTGTGTGTGTTTGTGTGTAATCAACGCTGTCAAGTGGAGACAGCCTCAGGCGTAGCGCAGTCGGGGCAAAATAATCTGGCGTTTTCGCCCAATTACCGACTATTAGTGTACATCTTCGCTGGTAATTGCCGCCAATTTCTCCGAATTACGCAGTCGTGGTAGCAACCAGGTCATCGCCTCAATCACAGAGCAAAAGAAAGAAAGAAAGAAAGAAATAGAGAGGGAGAGAGAGAGAGAGCGAGAGAGGAAAAAGAAAACGGAAGTAAGAGCGAGAGACAGATCAGACAGAGAGATATTAAGAACTAGAAAAGGAAGAATACCTTGAAAGCTTGTGTGAATTGTTACTCAAGACTCCGGTATTCATATGGTTGTCTTTTGTTTATCTGTTACTTGAATATGCTTGATTAAAAAAAGGCTGTAGGGCAAAGTACAGTGTATCATTTCTATGTCGACCAAAGACGCAAATTTCAAACTTTTTCAAACTATAATTTCACGAGTGTTTGGAAACTGAAAGTGCTCATTAAGGTATAACCGGATTGTGAAATTGAAAATAAATGCATCGTATTCTTTCAAGTTCGCAGCCAATAATTCTGACAACATTACGAAGATATGAAATCGATTTTATTTTGTATTGACCCCTCGTTATCTGAACTGTTGTCTCATGTATTCTTGGTGTTTTTCTTAAGCCCACTCTTCTAACTTATGTTATTATTTCAAACCATTGCATTTGTTATTCTGTATCCGTGTGGCTTGAAATTTGTGATGAATACTGTTTTCAACTGAAAGCGGAAAAAATCATACCAAACCAAAAACCAAAAACAAAGACTTGAAAATCCCGAACGCGACGAACATCATTCCCGCAAGTAAAACATTATGAAAATATGGTTCTACGACATGCTGTCTGTGCAGAGCAGACATTTTTTTTTTTCAAAATTCACAGTTATGATGCGTTGTTATGATGCGTTGTTTTTGCAACCTTTTTTAATTTGGCTTAATCGCTGGAAGACTATGTTGTTGTATGTATGTGACACAATATCCGAGAAGAGACAATGCAAACATTACTTTACACTTATAGGGGAGATCGTGTTTGTCTATGTTGTTTTTCTTTAGCTGATAGGACGAATGATTAATTCTCTTGGTGAGCACACGTTTATTTACTTGTTGAAAGTTTTATTTTTTTAACGTATTTGTATATCACTATATCATCGCACGTAGGTCTGGTATAGTGTTGTTCGGTGTCTGGCAGAATATCGTGAGGAGTTATTTGTAGTCTGTTTTTCGCATCAACCATATTGACTCAAACAAGCGTGTAACAACAATCTTATCACAGGCACGGAATCCGATGTACACACATACACACACACACACACACACACACACACGCAAATACACACAAACACACAAACACACAAGCGCACACGCACACACACACACATGCACACCCACACACTTATGTACAAGCTGTTGAGTAGGCATTTATTACATCAGGAGAGCGAGAGTAGTTCAGTTTAAGTTGACGCTGCTTGAATTCCAATAAAGATCATATTATACCAACAGAGTCACGCTAGCTTGACGAAAAGAAAAATAATAATAAAGCTCTGACGAGCTAAATTACATCAAACGATATTCCCAGGCAGCGAATTATATTCGATAAGGAGCCCCCACTCCGTGGGCTCAGTCAACCTGCTAAAGCAGTTATGTTTGTTCAAGATCGAGTTAACTGTTCAGTCATATTTATTGAGACATCTATAAGGTGTAGGCCTACAATACAGAGCAGTTTTTTTCTCCCTGTGATGGAGCATACTCATTTAGTGGTCATTGAACTGAGTTGGCTTTGTTTTTCTATGTTTGTTTACATATTCACTTCCTTGCTTGTCCATGCATCATGTTACGGCTTTTCATTCATCTTGATTATGTTATTGGAATGTACAATCATGACAATGAGTTTCCTTGATACATTAATGTTCGCGACTATTATTATCAATTTGACTGGAGTAACATTGTTACTCTCGAATCTAAAACTAGTTATGTAGAGGCAACCTTGTGGGCTCTCCTCATGCCTTCCTTCAATCATCTTCCTTCCTCAAATCACAAAGAGAATGACAGTTATTCTTATTTCAGAGAAACTACCTAAAATCATATTGATAATCTTCATCCGCCATCATCTAGGCATTTTTAGAAATTGTGTCGACGTTACAATATATTCCATACTCTTGCCGCCTAATAATTAGGACGGGAAGGACACTTTTGCAGCGTTACAAGATATTCCACGCTTTTTTTAGTTTTCGGCGTTTGTTCTTATGAACGTGAAGATGCGGGGCGAATTAGACATAAGGATGAAAAAAGAAAGCAACACCCCTGGATATATTTTTGCTGTATTTAGCTCATAATGTGAACAGCAACCGGTCATTCACCTCGCAACTTCGTTCGGGTTTTGTTTCTCCCTCATGTTTTCGTTTCCCACCACATTTTGACTGATTTAGGTATAGCGCTCAAGAATGTTAGATAGATTAGTAGTTCGTGGTTTGGATTCCCCGCTTTGTTCATTGCTCTAATGAATTCAGAAAATGATCAAATCTTCTTTTTTTTGGCAATGTCCTCGGTGAAATTGCCTTTTTTTTTTGTTATACGACTGTTTTCTTGGCTTGATAAATGTAAGATAAGTAATGAATGTGTGTGTGTGTTGTTGTTGTTGTTGTTGATGTTGTTGTTGTTTTAATAATGGCTACGCGCAGATACAAAAATATCTTTTTCCCAATGTGCATTATAGTTGCTACTTCTTTTTCCCAAACTTTACAACGAGATTCTATCACCATTTTCTTGTCGTTATTTGTTTAGCCTCTCTTTAATGCTCTGGCACATTTTAGTAATACATGTTCTGTTTGTCTAAAAAAGAACTTTTCATATTTAATCAGTCTTTAGGGCTTACTAAATAATCAAGGAAATTACGAGTGGCAGGCTTGTCGAAGAGTGAGCAAATCTTGTAAGTAAACTGTTATAAAAAAAACTGATTTTTTTATGGTTTTCATGATATTATGGTCTTCAGCGATTAACACAGTGTTGACACTATCACATTTATCTTTCAGATTGTCGTTAAACTAAGAGAGAAATGAAAGATTTAACTGGTTCATCTTCTAACCGATCTGATAAAAGAAAAGCTCAACACTTGAAGTCTTATTTTGAAAGTTAAGGCCTAATAATGTTAGTATTAAAAACGAAACAGATGTATCATGACGTTATCATATAGATACATTTCGTTAAACGGGAGAAACAAAGAGCTAGATTTAGTCTATGATACTAGGTAAGTTCATATGGAAAATATGGCCAAGGTCACAAGATAAAATTGAAAATTTGGATTTTGGTATCCAAACTAAAAGCAAGCTAAAATATTAAAAATGATTATTCTTCGATTTTTAATCTTAGATTAGCATGTCAAAAGTGCGAGGGACAGACAGAAAGGATAGATTAACCCAACGCCTTATTTCATGGTATAAATGGTGTATAGCAAAGCTGTTTTGAGAGAATGGTCAAGTATTTGATAGCACTGGTGTCCGAACGTGTAGTGGAACAACCGCTTGTAGTTATAAAACAAATGTAGCATTCTTCAGGTCTGCTCTCTCCTCTCTCTCTCTCTCTCCCTCTCTTTTTCTCTCTTTCTTTCTTTTCTCCTTTCTTCCTTTCGTTATTTCCTGTCTTTCTCTAAATATGTATTTAGTTTACATTCTCCTGCCACTCGAAAGGGGAGCCGATTTGTTACGCGCTCTTCTGTGAGTAGAACAGTGAGTGGAACGCGAGACAAACCGTCTGCTAAGCGACCGCGCCCAGTGGTACGTTTTCAGGATTCAACGTCGTGCGCCCTGCAAGAGATCTCGTTTCCAAGCCGGCAGTGTAATGTTGCACAGCAACGGTCTTGTCTTCATCCTCCTCCTCCTCCTCCTCCTCCTCTTCCTCTTCCTCCTCCTCTGTTCCCCTCATCCTTGATGAATGATGTGGTGCCTCGATGCAGACGGGTAGGTTAACGGGGCTAAGTGAGAACGAGCCGGCGAAAAATCTCCTGCTTTGATTGGAAATCAGTCAACGCGACGACAGCGCGGAGGCCCGCTGTACAGTCACGTGACCCGTAGAGCGCAGTGTCGTATGGCGCTCCTCTCTACGGTCGTCTCGTCCACATGTGGACAAATTCGTGTCGGGCTACCGACACGAATACCACTCGATCACGGAACACCTGTTTCGCCAAGGGTGAAAAAAAAAAACAACCTAACGAATGGCGATATGTTATGGAGGGACATAAACGACGTTCAAAATATGCCATTCGTCAGGCCTTACGTTGTTTGTTGCAATTCAGCCGGTGCTCACACGTCTTCCGTAGATATGAAATTCGTTCTGTATAATATACAATCTAAATGTATTTTTGCTGAATGTGGCTTTTATTATCAACAACCGTATGGTTTATGCTTATGTCATCTGTAAGTGTGATAATCCTGTCTGGAAAAGCCTCCGTCACTTGGACGTTTCTTTGCAATGTTTGTTGTATCATTACGCGGCTTAATTGTCCCCGTTCATGTGTCATTTGTTGTTTTTGCCATAATGGTATAAAGAGTTTGATCGTGAAACGGGTTAAGGGCATTTTTTTAACATTCGAATGTAAGTCCATAATCAGACAGAACAAATATAAAAACTTTTGATACCTCACTTGTCACATGATCTATATATTTGTACATGTTCATATATACACACATTAAGTCAAACCTGCCTGAACGGCCACCTGTCTATATAGCGGCCACTTGCCGTATCCCCACGAGAGAAAAGCCATGTTAAAGACCCTGATGTGTATGGCGGCAACCTGTCTAATGCGACCAGCAGTTTTTTTTTCCCCCTCGGTAGATTTTAACCTGTTTATCGCGGCCCTAGACCCATATGGAGTCGGAGCCGAGCCGATAATTCAGTGTGGTTGGTGTTGTTATTGTTTTTTTTTTCTGCATTGCAGCCGTGCCGACCATACATGGCCAACTGATCGTTGATTGCCACCGCTGTTTTCACTCACTGTTGTGTCAGAGTAATAAACTTGTGAAAATGCTGTATACATGGTATTGTGCAACAAGTCGATAAAACAGGCATTGTTCAACACATGAAACACGTGCATACACACTCACATACGTGTACATGTAAGAAGTTACAAATGTATACAGCGATTATACATGTAAATTGAGACAATACACAGAAAATATAACATAAGCTATCGGATAATCTGTCTATAACGACCACCTAGCAATGAGGGCCACTCTTTTCATTTCCCTTTGCTGGTCGCTATAGATCGGATTGATTTTATGTAGGTAAATGATATATATATATGTGTGTGTGTGTGTGTGTGTGTGTGTGTGTGTGTGTGTGCGTGTGTGTGTTCATATGAATAGGCCTATAGTACGTAAATTTTGTCATTTCTGTTACTAACAGACTAAGGTGGCATCCTCATACGTTACAAATCTAGCTCAACCCTACTGACAGTGACTGAACGATTGATCTCGGGCGATTTTCGTGACAGCAATTGAAAACGGCGTTTACGCTTTACAAGATTCTAGGAGGTAGCAACTTTTAGTGTATAGTTAATCAAAGTCTTGATGAGATTTACTTGGTTGTTTCATTAGATGATTTCGGGTGACATCCTTTTTATCTGAGAATGCGTCGTGTGTGTGGCGTCAAGTTGATTGCATACGTTTCTTTTTTTAACTTAAACACTAACCCTCTTACGAGTAATAGATTGGTCTAAAGCATTAAAACAAACATACACAAAACCACACACGCACACACACGCACACACGCACATATACACAAACACATATATACACACACACACACAACGTGCGCGCGCACACTCACACAAATACACATTCTCATCATACGTAGCTATGAATTACTACTTCCATGGAGACACCCTATGGCGAAAAGGCACATTAGCTATGTTATGTTTGCAAAAACCAACAGGGTCTTTCTTGTCCTATTAGGCGAACAAGTAAAAAAAAAGCATGTTTCCCCACTGTAATACAAACTTAAACCTCGTCAAAAAGAAATAGCTATTAGTAGCTGTTATGGTAGTTGTTCTTATTTTATACATCAATGAATGTATCTCTGCTGGAGAGCCCCCCCCCCCCTCCTCCACACACACGATATTCTCGGTAATTATCTGTTGAGCCGGTAGCAAGACGTTAGCGGTGGAAAAGGGGGAGAAACAAAATGTGTGCTCGACGAGACTTGAGATACATCCCTTGTAGAGATGATCAAGAAAAAAAAATGTAGCAGTCGGCTGGAGGGCGACACTTGTTAAAATGCTCTCGACGCGGAGTATACGTTTTCCATTCAGCAGAAAAGACGCAAACACTTTCTCTACTGGTGACAGGAGAGGTCACTGGAGGCAAAAAAAGTATTCCAGGCCAAACCACTCTATTCCAGTCACCGTCCTGAAAACTATCATGTCTTTGCCTGTCCCTGTATACGCCTATGCCTTGTACCCCCACCCTCGGGGGAAGAAGTTCTAAGTGTTACTCTCTGGCGCACGGCGCAACACGTCAGCCTGGGAAGGGGGGGGGGGGGGAGGGAGGATGGGAGATGCCCGCTCCCTGGTTACATTTCTAATCGACCAATCGCCTACCCCCCCCCCCCTCTCTCTCTCTCTTTTGCCCCTTCATCTCTCCTTACAAGAGCGCTAGATTAGTATCTGCCTGTCCGCTCGCTGCGATGTTTCATTTTTCGCAGCTCCGACGGCCGTACCCAATGGTCCGTTTAATGAAATTTGCCACCTTCGGACCGTCCCTCACAGGGTAATATTACTGCTCATCACAAGAAGAAAGCATGGGGGAAGATTGAGAGGAAGAGAAATAAGGAGACATATATAGAGAGACACACAGGGAACCGGAGAAAAATAGAGAAGAGAGAGAGAAAAGGGCAACTGAAAATTAAACAGGAGAGAGAACGGAAAAAGTTGCATAGAATATTGAAAAAAAAAACAGGAGAAATAGGATATTTAACTAAAAAAAAAAAACTGAGAGACATTGAGGGATACAGGTTTGATGATAAAGTAATAAGGAGAGAGGAGAATATAGAGAGGGATGGAGATTAGAACTTTGTTAAGATTTCAAGTAGAATATTAGATTTTCTAAGAAAATAAAGTTTCCGAAACAAAATCAATAGCTCATTATAGATTAAAAATACAGTAAATTGTTGCATTTTCTCTTTCGTGACATGTTCCACGATGGAGGGGCCGTCGGAATAAACATACTTTGTGATGTTTGATGAGATGACAGCCCTTTTCTCGCGACAAATCGACCGAAAAAAAAGAAACAACAACCAAAATGACCAAAAAATACGTAAATCAGGATAGATCGTAAGGGCGGATAGACCGGTAATGAAATAACATGAGACATTCCCCGATATTATACCCTAAATCGCTTTGTGTACAACACCCTACAGTATACTCTAGGGTTTACACTCATGTACCTCCAAGGAACAATTTCGCAAACTCAGCGCCACCGATAATTTGAGCCGACGTTGAGGGCAATGTCTTAATTTAAGGTCAATATTTTCTATGCCATTCATCTGCCCTTAGTTATCTCAATGAAATTGACTGTGCTTCCTGTTTTTTAAAAGAGGAGCTTTGTATATTTGCAAGCGGTTAGTCATATATTATCAGTCTATCCAAACTCGGCAACAACCCCTCTACCATCAAGCACATTGTTAAAATATCCAGCCGGGTAGTGCCGAGGGGAAGTAAACATCACTATTTGTCTTGTTATCGTGAATCGCATTAACACCTCTTGAAAACAAAAAACGACAACTCGAAAACGTATATAGGAAGTCCCGGCCACGCAGCATCCTCCTTCCAAACAGAGGCTGGTTTGGTAAACAGTAGATTTAAAGAAAAAAAAACCACAAGACAACAACAAGACAATACAAAAACAAAGTTAAGAATAACATATTGCACAATTTTTGGTACAAGATGGCGGATGACACGGTTTCCGGCACTCTGAATCGTGTTGCCCTTGCGGAGACATAAACATCCATCCAAACCATTTGCTGATGGAAATGATGACACGGTTATGAACACTTGGGATTTGGCGATGCGATGCGATGCTTGTGTTGATGATACTACTGTTGTTATTGCTTCCTGCTGTCTCATCCTCACGCATTGCATTTCAGTGCTAGATTGTCAAGATTGTGTCCCCCTGCCTGCAAAGGAGAATATTCTTTGGACAATGTTTCTCTCTTGCTTTCTTTCTTTTTCGTTGTTGTTGTTGTTGTTGTCTTTCTTTCCGTCTGTTGGCGAATTTCCCCCAAATGGGTTTGTTTGTTTGTTTTCTCGGAACAATCAAAACGGGTCCAACGAACAAATAGTTACTTATTGTAGTTTCTGGCCGTGGTTTTCAGGGTTGTTTTGAAAGGATGCTCATGTATCAAGACCATGTAGGGGCAATTTTGTTCAGCATACGAGGCATCAATGACAAACTTTTGCATCAAGTCACCATTCACTGCCCTATAAAGACGGGTAATTTTTGTCACATCAAAGGAAAAGACACAAAAATGTTAATTTCATGAATCATGTCTGTGTACACGTTTGTTATTCCCTATAAACAGAAATAATTCGACAATCGAAGGTGCCCCTGCTGACACCCCCTCCCCACACCTTCCATACGGCACTTGCATTGTATGTTGCAGGTCATTGCTAATTAGTGTTCCGCATCTTGGAAACCTGGAACACGATGCGATTGCCCACTCGCGCACCTTGTCCTAGAAACACCACGGTTCACGTGTACTTACATGCTGCATCATGCACATGTCTTTGAGAGCGGTTGGAGTTTTATGGAGTATATTATTTCACTTTCGTTACTTTACCAACCATTGTAATGTATCCTTACTGTAAGTTGTTAATAATTGTTTTCGATGTATAAATTTATATGCATTATTTTTGTCACTTAAGAAAGTGAGATACATGTTTACATATTATTTCATTGTGAAAAAAAAAACGAAATAAATTTGAACTGAACTGAACTGAGTATACGGCATATCATATTGAAAAGAAAAGTCTGGCGCTTTCCAGCATATTTCAGATGACTGGACATTTGATAGCGTTTCTGAAAACTTTGGCCTTTTCCTCTGAATCCATTTATCTTCTGTCATGTTGAGATATTGTCATACCACTGCTAAAAAAAATGTGATTTCAGTTACTACACTGACAGCATTTATCAGATCTACCAGATCCACCAATGAGTGCTATCACAGTCATAAGTGCACTAAATCCTGTCCCTGCCTGATGCAATGTTATAGCCACAGTTAGGGCCTACTTCATCTGTGTATTCACTTTCAACCAAGACCATAAGTATCTCTCTTATCAATGTCGGTCATAACCACCAATAGGGAGCTTTAGATTTTGACGCGCGGACGTTTGAGACGACGAGTGCGCTGGACGTTCTCCTCTCCCCTGCGTCGTGTAGAAAAGTAGCTTTAGATTACGCTGGGACGCAACGTAAAATAAAATCGCGCCCCCATATGATCTGTGCATGAAGTAGCTCTCTACGTCGCAAACTGCTCCCTCTGAACGTCCGCGCGCCTAAAATCTAAAGCTCCCTAATACAGGTATTTCCCAAATCACTACGATTTCGTAATCTTTGTCTTTCCGGTAAACTTGCTTGGGAGCCAGAGCTAAATTCGGTACGAGTGAAAGAACCTCACGCTCATCCTCAGTCAACGGACGTTGACTTAGATTAACAGCAGTTTTACTGGGCTGTCATTTCCAATGCAGTGTAATGATTATTATTATCATGAGCACTGATCAATGCACCCTCAAATGTTTTACTAAGATTGTTGTTTTGCATGTATAGTATAAACTGCACTTTTGTATTGCTCCTTTGTCATTTGGTTATGCTTTGTTTAAATTTGTCACACCGATGTAATTCATCTTGATTTGATTTGAAAAGCAAAAATAATTACAAACGAACGAGCGAACGAACTCTACCACCTCAACAACTATATCATCATCATCATCATCATGTTCATCATCATCATCATCATCATCATCATCATCATCATCATCACCTTCTTCTTCATTTTCTTTATATAACAATAATAATAATAGAAATGATAATAATAATTATTATAATCATTATTATTATAACGCTTACAGGAGTAAAGAGTGAATAAGTTTTAAAACAATTTTAGATAACACAAGCTTCAACAACACATTACAATCATATTAATAATCATAATTCTTAATATCCTCTTTGTATTTCGATAAATGAACACATAAGCAAAAATACGTTCTTATTCTTAAATTGTATATGGACAATAGAAATTCACAAGTGAAGCATAGCTTGTAAAATTTGTGAATTACTTATTGCTATTCTGCACCACCATTGTTGTGTAAATGAAGAATTTGAATGCAAAAACAGTTATATCCATTTTGTATGGATTTGAAATATTTGGGATTAAAGCTGCTGAAAAACAAAGGAAATGATTAAGTCATATGTGATGATGATAATGATATCTTTCTAAACCATCCTTGTTATTAATCGAGAGCAGTATTACCATTGAAAAAGTTCTCTTTTTCTCTATTTAATTATGACGTGACTCCACTTTGCAAAACAGTGTTTATTTGTTCTTGTTTTCAAACTCTTCAAATGATGATGTCATTTCACAAAATTATTATGCAACTGTACATACATGTATTAGTCATCATCAAGTTGGGGAAAAGTATATGAAAGGAAAGGTACCAAAACCCCACTGTGATATAAAACAGATTTCAAGGCAACTAAAGACATAGAATGGTCTCCTGTACTGAAGGGAAAAAATTGCAATATAAGGAAAATGCTCTCGCTTCTTCTCTCGATCCTCGTATCGTACGATTTTTTAATCAAGGTCCGCTATATCTGTCAGAATCTACGCCTACCTTGCCGGGGAGAAAGCGGGCTCGTGATTAACTGGGCCCCCTTGCAGATGAAGCAGTAGGAGAACGTTTAGACAGGTTTACCGGTGGTGGGGTGTTTCATAACTGTCTTAAAGTCACAGTGTGCTGGGGAGCAGCAGGGGGATGCGGCTAGGGCCCTGCCTGCCTACATGCATGCGTTGAGTGGTATACTTTTCAAAATGTGTGGAATTATATCTTTGAACTGTACCAGTTTAACTGGCGCATTCGAAACGCACTTTCGTGAATCTAAGCGTTGCCAATAAACTCTATAGGCCCGAACTCACGAAGGTGGTACAAATGAAACCATGGTTTAAACCATGGACAAAAACAATGGAGCGCCAAGTGTCGCGCGGAATATTTCGTTACAAAATCAGTCATTTGGTCGATGAAATTATTATTTTGTAACGAAATGACAACATTTTGAATTAAATGAACATTTCGTCCACGAAATGATAATTTCGTTAACGAAACGGTCATGTTGTCGACGAAACGACCAATTTCGTAACGAAATATTCCGTGCGACACTTGGCGCTCCATGGTTTTTGTCCATGGTTTAAACCATGGTTTCATTTGTACCACCTTCGTGAATTCGGGCTTTTGTATTTTTTTAACCTTCCGATAGGATAGTTATCATCATTCGTTTAAGTCAGATGTGTTTTGATGATTATACTTTTGATGGTTTTCGAAATTGTATACTGAAGTTGACAAGCGTAAATAGGATGTTATTGTATTTTCACTTCAACCTCCCTGATTTTCCAGGGGCAAGCCTCATTATATTTGCTTTTCTGGTCAAAGTGCATGATCTAAAGTGTTCTTAGAGATGAGTAAATCTTGGAGATGAACAGAATCAACACACAAGGATAATTACTGGCGTCACCGCTGAAGGCTAAGAGGCATCTTAAAGTAGACCCCCGGATGATTTTCAGATTTTTACAACAATTTGAACACTACAAATTAGTTATACTGAGTACAGAGTTTCAGAATTTGTACTGATTGCGGTGAGGAATAAAAATGTTTTCAAAATATATAACAAATTGCAGTGAACAAGAATGATGACATGGCAGCCTCACCATGATAAGAATGCATGGGTTGGGGCTCAGGGAAGCAGAAAAAAAGGAGAAGGCATGAATAGATTTCACACAGGTGAACTTGTTAAGCAAGCGGTATTGTAATTGCATTACACTGCTACATTTCTGAAAATTTTGAGGCTCCTCTGTCATTAACACTGTTCAGTGTAATTTGTTTAAGATTTTTCAGAGTATTGTTTCTCTGCTCAAGGACCACAATACACTCCACAAATTTATATATGGAGCTGTCGAATTATTTACTACATGATATGAAATTATGAAAATTGTCTGTAATGCCCCTTTAACATCATCCTCGAGTCATCTTTTGTTGTTGTTGGTTTTTTTTTTTCTCGTCACACCTGCGCCGTCATGGTCATTTAACTCTGCATAAGAGCGACACTTTCCTGTACAGAGTGTATCAAAATAAGAGTCATATGTTTCCTCTTTCCTAACAAGTGGTGGCGCTATTAGTATCTCGACATTTAAAAATTAACTTCTTTTATTGTTCAATTTGAAAAGCATTTAATTTCATTTATTTTCATCTAATTTCATTTACATAATTTTCCACAAAAAACAGCACAAACACAGAAAAAAAACTGTGAAGTGCATATATTATAAATGAATACTAATAGTATTAGTATTCACATACGCGTAAAAATAGATTTCGAGAAAATCGCAATTTAAAGTTTCAATTGACTATATCTTTGATATTTGAATATCAATACTGCTGAAAATTCACAAGTGAACAGATAATATTCCAATTTGGTACTAGCTAAAGTGGCTATAATGAATAATCTACAAATTTTATGATATTGCTTATGATCTTACCTCATGAAGGTCTTTTCTCGAAATCTATTTTTACGCGTATTCGCGCGCTCGTTCCCTTCTTCCGGGCAAGCGACATGTATTACATGCTATACACTGCCTAATGTTGAAAAAAAAAACAGAAACAAACCCAAGGTAATAAAATTTACTGGCACAGACGGAGTGCAGAGTCTAGTCTCGCTCAAGGCAGAAGTTTTACAGTAAACAATAAATAATGGACAATTTTCTCTTACCTCTATTTATTATTTCTCTGTTTATTTTATTTAGTTAGTCTACCTATTTATATATAAATAAATATATATATATATATATATATATATATATATATATATATATATATATAAGTAACAAAGCTGCAACAAAGTTCATGCTGTATTCACCAACTTTTTATTTCTTGAAGTGTGAAGAAATAAACCGTTGGTGAATACAGCATGAACTTTGTTGCAGCTTTGTTACTTATCTTTTTATCTTGCCAACACGTGGACTACCTTATCAACATATATATATATATAGATATATATAGATATAGATATAGATATAAATGGAAATAAATTTGAATCTTGAGTCCTGAATGATTTTATACATAAAGATCACTTATTCCTATACATTTCTGAGATATTTGCATTGCATCATAAAACAGGTTCACAATTCGTCAGTGGCAGCTCCTGCTTTGAAAGCTATGATTTTTCAACCTGACGAGGTTAAATTCCCCTTTTCTAATGCAACTGAAATTGATATCATCTATACAAAACCTACGATGCACCAACATGTCTATAGGTACCCCGGGATGAAAATGACTTGCTATTAGATATTATGATATTCTTTTAATGAGCACATCCACCGATCAGTGACTGTTCTTCAGGTGCAGCGATGGAATTTCGCCCAAGAAGTCTCCCATCGAACGTATCCGGGTCTCCGTTACCATGGTGAGGATTTTTCTTGGAGGCGGAGCAAAGAGAGCGTCGCGACACTTTGATATTACATTAAGGGTGCCCTCTCTGAGCTGAGTTAGTCTGTGTTGGTCGGTAATTCGCTGGAATATCAACCGCAGATACAGGTTTCTTGTTTGTCCACGATACGTAACCTACTTCCCGAGCGGAAGAAGCGAGTAGAGTGGTATAACAAGTGAATGTAGGTCAGTTGAGTGTACGCCGCGAACTGCGTGTAAACACAGGATTATGTCTTGTTCATTTTGATTCGATTGGGATAAATTTGATTTTGCCCTCAACTTACGAGGAAGCGAAATTTCAAAGTAATTACCTGATGACCGTTTTCTGTCGAAGCAAGTAAGGTCACTCTCGTTTGGATTCATTTTTATTAATCCCATTCAATCTGACAATATTACAATACTGTCGTATGCAATAATAGGAAAGATACTAACAAACCTAGAGAAGCGTTGTCAAAAGAATAAATAATTTCCATCTGCTTGCAGGAGAATGAATACGTATGATCAATTTATTATTCTCATGAGTTTTTGTTCGTGTGTGTTTGCTATCTAATGTGGCGTTACACTGTCCTGATATTGTCACAAGATGGTAATACGACTTATGTATTTTTGATCAATTGCCGAAACACGCAAGATACCTACAGAAGGTCATACGATGAAAACCGAACCACACATGAAAGCTAGGTGAAGATATGAACTTATAACCAAGAAGTTTACCCTAATGGACACACTTGTACGAAGGAAACGAACCGCTGTACAAAGATTTTGCCACCATTCACGAAGTTGCTCATAAGGTCTGAGAAACTGCAATGGCGGCCATCTGATGGCATAATATACCCTCACGAATTATCGGATGTTTTGATAAGATCAGAGCCGAATTTTGAACATTTCCTTTATCGTGTGTCCATCTTTGCTCAATTTCGGGTCATGTCACGTCTGCAGTACTGCAGACGAAAACCGTGTCGAGATGATACATTGTATATTATGCACTTGAAAAGACTGAACACAAAACGCACACGAAAATGCGCATGTTCTGTGTTGTTGCTAGAGTAGGTGTGTGTCTGTACACGGTGTGTGTGAGTTTCGTTTGTGAAAAACGCTGTTTACCTTGCTCACTGTTATTCCCAAAGAAATGGTGTACTAATAAGTAAACAATCTCTTTAGTTAAGAAGCATTCCAATTGCAGCAGGCATATAATGCTAAGTAGGCACTGATATGAAATTTTGCCCGACTTTTATCTGGCGTGGACACTATCATGGGACATGCACACACAGTGTGGCGTGAAGCAAAGCAGATCGGCACTAAGATCCTCGCGTATCATTTTTACAAGAAATGTTAGAGCCAAGATGTAGTTGTCGCTTTCTGATCAACAGGGTTGCGGTTGGAACTCCCACCTTCTCGCACTTTGCCATTAGTATGCGCATTTTCATGACACTGCCATATTTTTAAAATCTCTTTCGGGGACATTGAAGTCAGTTTCGCGTAATACATGATTTCATCGCATGACGTACGCTGTATTTCTTTTTACCCCCTCTATAGTATTTACTTTTTACGCCTTACTTTTTCTGTCCTGTTCTTGTAGTTTGGGTTTGTTTGTTCTACGTTGGGCGCGTGATTCAATTACACCGAGTCCCATTTTCCTGTTCTTCCTCTTCAACAAAGGCAACATTTAGCGAGCACGAGCTCTCTTTACATTTAAGAGCGCCTTCGCAGAGCTGAGAGGGATGAATGCGGACATTATGGGGTCTTTGTAATCACCTGAAACTTGACCTTCGTGCAAACTCATCCGATAATGGAGCACTTTCTCCCTCGCGGGCTCTTCGCGTAACCCTACCTGTCGTCTGCCCGAAACCCGCGCGCGGGAACCTGGCACGGGAATTAACCCTTTCGCGCCGAGACATCCGCCGAAGATTTCCTGTCGCCATGCATGGCTGCTCGCTCTCGTGGGGGAGAGAGAGAAATTCGGCTGCTTGAGAACCGCTTCAAGTTCAGACTGAGGCTTCAAATATCCAGAGGATTTACCAATGAAACGTTCAGCAGTGTGGACGCCTCTGCATCCAATGTGCATTATTTATGAGTGAAAATATTGAGTAACGAGCATGGGGGACTCACGTATGAAAGGGAACTTGGCATCTACTAGAGCTCATGTCAAAGCCCTTGGCCTGTATATTATGTTACAAAGCAATTATCATTGCAGTGAACGTAAATGAAAATGACGTGGGTCTGTTTTCGTGGTGCTACATGAGTTCGGAAGTGAGATTCGCCTGAATGCCTAATGTGTCACTGTATCAATACTCTTTTAATTCTTGCAGATAAACTTACTGTATAGATATCTATGCATTGACAAATGCAATAAGACGATAGTCACACTCCAGTGAAATCATGAATTTCAAGTCACTTAGGGTTGTTATTACATAAAGTGAATATCCCAATATCGGCTAACATGATGTTTCATTTGCCTCTGGAAAGAGGTTTGAGTAATGCACGTTGCATCCTTCTTTTTTCTGCACGAACTGTCTCACATTTTTGCTCTCTTACTCTAACCACTGAAACAGAATGTCATCCAAGAGATAACGTTCTTACAATCATTACATAATAACTATACATATACATACGTCTTTGTTCGATGGTAAAGTAGTAACGTTTGGTGTACAAGCAAATTACAAGCATTAAGCCAGAAGCATGACACTATGGGGCGCCGAGTGTCGCATGATCTATTTCGTAACGAAAAAAAAAAAAAAAAAAAAAACCTGCGACACTTGGCCCCATATGACACAACATCGGCGGACATTCTGAGCTGCACGCACGACACCATTGCAGATGATAAATGCAGTCATCCGTGGCATTCTCACTGTCGTGACTGTGACTTCGTTCCCTCTCAGGTTTTCGCTGTTCCCTCTGCTGGCTGATGTTTCGGCTGTCTGGGGGGGGGGGGGGGGGGAATCGTCTTGACTGAAAATAATTTCTCATTGTTAATTCATTTATTCATTTCAGTTTACTTTCATGTTTCTCAATGGTTTGATTAGACACTTTATGAAACACTTTTTTCTTTCTCTTTCCCTCTATCTGTCCTTCTTTCTTCTTCTCGCGTGCAGACAGCAACTTTGTACTGGGCAACGCGCAGGTGGATCGGGACTACCCGATTGTCTACTGTTCGGACGGGTTTTGTGAGCTGACCGGATTCGCTAGGGCAGAGGTGATGCAGAAAAGCTGCGCCTGCAAGTAAGTGAAGATCAAAATACACGTTTTGAACTAACAGGTCCTGGGTATCGCTTTTGCTACAGATATTATCCTCTTATTTTCATTAAATCGGCAACTCTGAATTTCAATGCATATCACCAATCTGCATAATCTAGATGAAAATAGTTACATTCATTAAATCTGCACGAATGAAATCAGAAAGACATGTACAACAATGTGCCGATTATAGAAAGAAATAAGATCTTCAAATGATTTTTATGTGTTGCCATTTTAAGAATCAAATGTAAATCTAGTAATCAAAAGCTTTTTGAAAATTCTACAATGAAAATAAACATTTGAAAGAGTTTTTTTTTTTCCTTTTATTTCTTGTACTCTAACTCATACTTAAATGAATATCAGATAAATCAAAATGATATGTATACAGTATTCAAACCACAGACATGTCATTTTTGGGACCTGGTTGGTCAAGGGATCGAGGTGGCAACATGATTTTGTTGAAGTGAATTAAAGCGTATGAATGATTGATTAAATCGCATTTACCATACGTAGTTTTTGTTTGCTTGTTAGACACAAGAATAACTAGCCCCAATGATCTCAATTTGGCCAATCGCGCATAAGATTTGTCTTGACAACATACTTTATCCAGCATAAATCCATTACAAGATGACACATAGATTCTACACCACACTGGGTTGTTACTTGTAAATATGAAAACAAATTGCTGTTTTGACAAGTGCAAACTTATAACAATGTCGGAACAAACCCACGCACATGCACAATCTCACAAAGATATCAGATATATTTCTCTTTCTCTCTCTCTTTCTTGTTTTATTTCTTCATATCCTTATCAGAGATATCCGTTCTGATTTCATATCGCCATTTTTGGCAATCTCCCTTTTTTAAGTTTTGCACCCAAACAAGCCGGGTGAGTATACAGTGAATGCATTATTTTAAAAAAAAAAATCCCCATACGGAAAACAAGTTCCTGCCAAACTGTTGCATGATATCTTTCCCCCCCCCCCCCCCCCCCTCAAGAGGATTCGTTTTGTTTGACCCGTACACCTAAATCTGGGCGAAAACACGAGGATAGGGTTTTTCTGCCTGGGTATATTTGTTTTGGTATCGATAGCTGTATTCTGTGATGCCACCAAACAAACAAACAAACTTTGCTTCGCTGTATGGATATCGATGCCATATCTCCCGTTCACGTCGCCAGGAACTGCAATGACGATGTAGTACGTACATTTTCGTGTGTGTGTGTGTGTGTGTGTGTGTGTGTGTGTGTGTGTGTAACACTATTTCGAAATATAATTCAATAAACCACTCTAATGTAATTCGGGGCAAATTTTATATGGTAATAGATGAAGAGCATTCCAGTGGTTACTTCGACGTCACGTGACCCAAGGCAGGCATGTTAAGGTTTCATTGGGGCTCCATATGGATTAATGGCTGATATTACAGCAAATAAGTTGAGTTCTGAGAAAGAATCTTAGATACGTGACCTGTATGGCCAAGGGCTGCAATGCACATGTTTACAAAGTATTAATTCCGAACGTAGACATTGAGACTACGAAAAAAACACACACAAAAAAAGAATGTGTCGATATCTGAGAATGCACACACACACACACACACAAAAGAATATGAAGCAATATTGTGCATTTTCCACATTACATCTACCAGACTTGAAGTAGACCGTGGCTGTCTATGTGTTTCGAATTATGTGCTTTACGTTAGCATTCCTAAAAGAAAGAAAAAAAAATAACAACAGCTCTATGGTATCATAACTATTTGTAGGCACAGCGATTTGATTTAACCACTAGGTATTGGGCTCTTTGATCTGAGGACGTAAATACAGCGGTCTCAATAAAACAAGATGCTACTTCGAACAGGGTTTCTTTCTTCACTGAAAATGAAGGGGAAAAAGTTTTTTTTTTTTTTGCTTGTTTGTTTGTTTTTTGCATTTAATTCCTGCCATAAGTAAAAGGAAAAGTGTAACTGGTACATCACTGGTACATCGCTGGTTAAGGGCGGCGAAACATTTTAAATCTTAATCTGTGTGTGTGTATGTGGGGGATGTCAAGGTTTGATGGAAAGTCAAAGGTACCCCCCCCCCCCCCCCCCCCTTCGACGGCAAGAATCTCCCGGCGCAACCTATACCTCAGAGACACTGGTTTGGCTGTGTTTTTGTAGCATTTTTGTATTTGCCCAGTTTTGGGGGTTTTTAGGAGCCAAAATTGTGTGTGTTACCTTCTCCTCACCCCCCCCCCCCCCCCGCGTTATGAGGCCCCTAGGTTTAGCGATTTATGGGACAATCTTTATCTTTTATTTTGTACTTCATGTTCAGATTGATTCCTTTCGATTTAACGCCAAGAAGCCTATCATATTTCTGGAGCAATCACTTGAAGCCCTCTCTCTCTCTCTTCACAAAATGAAAAATACAATGACAAAAGTCACACAAATTTCCACCCCCCCCCCCAAAGAAAAAAAAAAAAAGGAGTGAACCATTTCGATCACGTCTAAGGCAGTAGAGATAAGAACAGTATATCTGTATTACTATGATTGTGACAATACTGATTAAATATGAGCAGAATGGGGAGGGGAAGAAATCCAACCACCAGGGGTCCGCTGGAAAATATTAGTGGTTCAGAGTCGAAAATAGAAACAAGGAAGAGATACAGGACATGCTTTGTCATGTTGTGTTCTTTTTTTATCCATTCATTTACCTCTACAAAGTGAGTTTGAAGGACACACATCAGAACTAACAAGACGCAAACTACTTTCACTTAGGAATATTTGCCGCTGTTATCAATATGGCCAATTTAAGCATTAAGCCATTGAAAGCGAGTTCTTGTCTCTGTTCAGTACGCTAACTGACAGAAATTTGCCTGATCCAAGTCCCAAGTTGCCTATTATTTCTCTCATTTGAAGTATTTGGCGTCTTATCAGCATGGCCAATTTAAGCGCTTAGGCAGTCTCCCGGCCCACAACCCCGTTGACATATGAGGCAGCGGCGAATGCGCGGATTCGCATATTGTGCTCGTTAAGAACCGACCCTAATTTGATCAGTGATCGGGCAAGACGTCGCAGTCTCGGAGAATGTCATCCCCGATATTTCGTGGACGTGAATGTTGCCTTGGAGCGGCCAGAGATAACTGCGCTGCTGTGAGGAAGATGCCTGCCCTTTCCCTTAAAGGTGGTCTAACAACGACACAAGAATTGTCCGAATTCTAGGTGCATTTCACAAAAATAGATTTCGATTAGGACCATATTTTTCTTTCCAAGACCAGCATCTTGCTTCAGAGAAGATATGAACATGCGATGTTAAGGCGAGAATAGACGATATTTGAATGTTTGTTTGTGAGTTTTCCTAGTTGGTCGTAGGATCTGATGGGATGTGTCTAAGTTAGCAAAGGTCATAGCTACTTTGTTTCATAGTAGTTTGGATGTCATTTCCGAAGGACCAATAATAATTTTTAAACATATCGCATTCCCGTTCTGGTTTGCGAGGCATCAAGAAACACCGAAGGACTGGAACAGGTTGTACTAACATGTAGAAAAAAAAAACAGAACGAACTGAACACTCCAAAGTAACACAAGTAAGTTGTGACTTTCTTTAAGATTCGTCGTATAAAAGAATCTAATTTTGAATTTATGATAACTTAATTCCAATGACACCCATCAAATGACCATTATATTCTAAAACCAGTCGTAAAAAAAAGAAGCTTAGTTTTGGATATGATCGAAGTGCATAATAATAGCCTTCACACGACCATGTCATTGGAGAAGCAAATTGTGATGTCATTACCACGGCATTGTCTTGTCACTTTAGATGTCGTAAGCAGCAAAGAGTGTTATTCGACTTGTGTCTGGAATACCAGCTACGTTTCTTCCAAGGACATTTAACGTATGAAAAAGACATACAGTGTCTGCACTTTACTTCCAAAAGACTTTCATCCTTCTCTCTCTTCTTTCGATCTTTAAAATAACAACAACAACTTTCATCCTTCCGGTAATGCTACATTGAATTTTCTAGAAGCGCTGATCGTAATCATTTTATAAGTTCGCTTAGTAATTTGATAACAGTTTGTTAATCTTTTGAACATCGCCTTTTGAACATGCGTTTTCTATTGGTACCAGTGCTAATCAGTATTATGTTCATCTCATGTGCCTAAATAGGGCTTAAAATCTATGAATTCTGAAAAAAAAAAAAAACATGTTTGTAAGTCAAACTGATAACCAGTTTCTGCATTCAATCTGGGTTCAATTTTCTTAAATCAAAGTGATTCGAAAATAACCAGAAGTTTCCAGAACAAAGGTAAAAAAAAAAAGATGCAAGTCTATTTCGAGAGGATTCGAATACGTAGAGACGATTTCAAAATGATCGATAGAATCGATACATGAGGCCCCTTTGTCGGAATATTGATCGTCTGTACGCAGATCCCTTTTACCTTGGCAGTGCGTACGGATTCGTTTTTTCTTCATCTCTGCTGCTGAAGTCAAAGCAGGTCCAAAACCGGTAATGCACGTCATGTAATATCTGGAATAGTTGATTTTCTACTCGATCAAACTTACATCTCAACTCTCATGGGAACTTGCACGATCAATGTTGAAAGCCAAGGTCACACAAGTAGACCGATAAATCCAGTGAGCTTAGCAGGAGCCTCTTCTTCGTAGCTTGAGAAGGCCGAGTCCTTATTTTCCTTTGTCCAAACATATTACGATTGCTCGAACTAGACGCGTCTCAAAATAGCGAAAGTCAAGCATTTCATATTTATCTCATGCTTACCAGAAATTTGAAAGCAGACAGGCTAATCAATCTGTAGAAAGACTCTGTATATGTAACAAATATGTTTGCGTGATGAACTCTATACTGATTTTGAGTATATTACATTTTATGAAGTAGGCCCCCTAGACATCTTTTTCTCTCTCCCAGTATATTTACATAACTATCGTGGAGTGATGTTAACTTTGTTCAAGTCGCTGCAGATTTTGTGCTTCTTTTTCGGGATACACATCGATTGTGCACAATGTTTAGTTCGCTTGGTTTGATCTGAAAATAGCATTGTACTCATAAAAACCAATTACTGTTTCAAAGCACTATTCGACTCCGTTTTGTCAATACCGACATAAATTGGAATAACATATCTATAAATGTCTGTTTTCTACCATATACGTTTATTGAAACATACGTAAGAACAAATGATACAAATGATCACGCTTTTCCACTGTAAGCACAAATATAGAGATAATTTTATATCTATCTATAATAGACAGTGAGACTTTAAAACGGGGCTCTTTTCATTCATTTTTTATAGCAAAATGTTCATATAAATGCATATTTAAGCCAAGACTATCTAGTGTTCTCGTATTTTGTTTTCCTGCTTGATTTGATATAGCTTTCAAAATGAAATCTACTCAAAATTGTAGGTCGCATATCATTTTGTCTTGAAAATGAAAGAAAAGTATTAGATTTTCCAGGGTTGTAGGTCCAGGGGAGATGAACACACAAACATGTACATTAAAAAGAAAAAAAAAATCTGTGAACATGTATTCCTATGTTGTTGTTTTTTTTTCTTTTTCTTCTTGTTGTTTTCAACTCTTTCTGTGTGTATACGTCATTCTTGCATCAATTTTATTCACACAGTTATCAGGGCATCTCAACACAAGTTACCTGTGTGTGTAACTTCTCGGGACATGCCCTCCTAATATCAGATCACTCTATAGCTGTCGTGTTCCATGTAAAAATGTGCCTCTGTATTTTGTGATAGCTCGGACTGGAATAAATGTATATTATAAATATGGATTGCGTTTCTTCTGGCTGTGATCGCAATGTATGCCTCTCAATGTTTTCGTCCCCCCCCCCCCCCCTCTGTCTCTCTCTGTTTATCTCTCAAGCCTAAATTGGATTGTGCTCTACCCATTCTTTTTACCCCCCGGCGCCCCATCCAATCACAGCCCCCGGATATTACCACGTGACAACAGATCACCAGATGATCGCTTTCCCCCCTGTTTTCCTGCAGCACTAATCTGGGGTGTACGGCGGCGCGGTGACCCCTGCAATGTGTACTGTGAATATTTATTAATCTAATAATGTAATATTATACGCCAACCCTGCAACCTTGCGTGTCATTGCCCCAGCTTTCCACACATGCTCAGTTCTAACAGTCGCGCTCAAAAAACCAGGAGCGATAAAGAACCGTTGCTTGCATCTTTGCGAGTGCAATCAACCGTCACAGTATTTCATAAAGAGGTACTTTCATGTTGCCGACTCATAAACACATACATTCGCCAACGCGGACACTTACCCATGTATACAGGGAAAGTTGCTTTTCCAACACCTAGTGTTCAAGTTTGTACTTCTGCGTGTTAATACGATCAGCCATTCTCTCAGTAACACCACGAAACCATAATACTTAAATTCGAGACTTATGAAAAAAGACACCAACCCCCCCCCCCCAAAAAAAAAATGTATTCACCAAACTAAATCATTACATGAAAAGTTTCTTTTCCATGATTGAGTTCGTGAAATCTCTCTACAATAACAAATTGAGACATGAAGAACAAAATTCGAATGAAACACAAGGTAACATAATATTTGTAAATCTTTTGTTGAAATATCTAAGTGTATTACTTCTGCATGAGCATATGCAGATAGCGTTGCACGTGGTTGGGAGAGGGAAGAAAGGAATGCGATGAAAGAATGTATATATGAAAAGACATCAATTCCTATGTGAGGGGCATTCCCTCAAAACAACCTGTACAATATACTTACCCGTACAATGACAAACGCATATTGATTGATTGAGTGAGTGACTGAGTGAGTGAGTGACTGAGTGACTGATTGATTGATTGATTGAGTGAGTGAGTGAGTGAATGACTGATTGATTGATTGATTGATTGATTGAGTGAGTGAGTGAGTGAGTGAGTGAGTGAGTGAATGAGTGATTGATTGAGTGATTGAGTGAGTGAGTGAGTGAGTGAGTGAGTGAGTGATTAATTGATTGATTGAGTGATTGATTGATTGATTGATTGATTGAGTGAGTGAGTGAGTGATTGGGTGATTGATTGATTGAGTGAGTGAGTGAGTGATTGAGTGGTTGATTGTTTGATTGATTGATTGATTGATTGATTGATTTCTGCATTTCTCTTTCATACATGAATGTAAATCAATTGAAAAAAAAAATAAGTACAATATTGTTTGAATCGAACAGCTGAAACAGGTAAGTGATCAGTAAAAGTGTACGACTCCACGATAAAATAAGATGAAGGCGAGCAGGTGATATTTCATGCATACATTGTATGCAAACTTAAGAATCACATGTACCTGCATGCCGTTTGGTCAACAGAATCAGGCATTATGCGATGCATCCCAGTTTTAGATAGAATATCTTGAAATCCTATGAAATACCAAACCATGCAAACGGGCTGTCGTTTGGGAGAGGACGATATTTCCTGTTTTCCGATTGTCAGTCCCAATCAAGTTTTTATTACAAATCCCAGAGCACTTCTACGTTGAAATAGATTCATATGTCTCTCCAGAAAGACGTGCCTGGACGTTTAGGTACATGCTTCTATTTGCGGGTTTTTTTTTTTTTTTTTCAATAATGCGAGTCCGAATCATTGCTAGCCCACGGCAAATTGAAGTTTCGGCGAAATCAATGTTGCTTTGTGCTTAATTCTATGAAAAGAATGTACGAGTGCTCCACAAGATGAGACTTCGATCTTTCTGTGGTGAATGTTATCGTTCCAGGATTTTTTCCCCCAAGCTTTTTTATTGATCCATTATCAATAAAGCTTCCAGGGAGAAAGGCTAAGTTTAATCATCTATTCCCAGCATTTGGCTGCATAACAAGACATATCGTAGCTGGCTACATCCTCAAACCAAATGTAGCTCGGAATAAAAAATAAAGTCATACGTACATATGTATTTATTGAGTTGAAAACGTTATTGCGTTGAGGGCCAGTATACTACAATGGAGAAAATATTTTTAAAAAAGTAAGTCATAGAGCGGACATAATCAGTTTTGTGTTTGTTTGTTAGTTTTTTTAGGAGACAGCCCCGAAATCAGTGAGATTGTTTACAGCTGTAATAGATAGATTTGTGTTGACAAGCATAATAATTTGTGTCATAAGGTAATCAAGAATAATACCCACTAATACTGTGTATGTTTGCTCAAATAAAGAAGTGGAGAGACGATCAGACATTTATTTTCTTTTGTGTGTAATTTCTCGAAACATATGTGTAGTAAATTTTTATTTCTTCTTGAACCCTCTTTGAATATCTATTCTGACCGAGAAATACACAACCACTATATTGTGTATGCAAAAACGAATAAGTAGAATTCCGTATGTAACTTCGTAAGTATGTCTGCATGTTTACGTACATGTATTTTTGTCACGTGGTATGCACGTACGGGGCGTCTGGGTTTTGTTCCTCAGAACTTGATTACTGGGTGATAATAATAATAATAATAATAATAATAATAACAAATTCTTATATAGCGCATTTCAAACTTGAAAAGAATTTCAATGCGCTTTACATGTCTCTTTATCTTTGTCTCTTTATCAGTGTTTATACGGTAATTTTGCGATCAGACATTGCTATCGCACGTCACAAGTTGTACTCAAACCAGCAACAAAACAACAACAACAACAACAACAACAACAACAACTACTACTACTACTACTACTACAACTACTACTACTACTACTACTACTACTACTACTACTACTACTACTACTACTACTACTACTATTACTACTACTACTACTGCTACTACTACTACTACTACTACTACTACTACTACTACTTTTATTACTACTACTACTACCATTGCTACTACTACTACTGCTACCATTGCTACTACTACTACTACTACTACTACTACTACTACTACTACTACTACTACCACCATCTGCACCACTACTACAACTACTGCTTTTACTACTACTACTACTATTACTACTACGACTACTACTTTTACTGCTATTAAAATACAACTGCAGAATGTGACTTAATTTGTAGTTTTCTGTTGTTGCTGTTGTTTGTTTGTTTTTTATTTCCCCAACAATTATTATCCATCTATTTCTGTAGAATTGGAGGGGGAAGTGAAGGATTTTTTTTTTTCCTGCGGGAAACCTTTTTACTGTCCTTTTCTTCTTTATTTTTGTCACGTTTATTTTTGTCACGTGGTATGCACGTACGGGGCGTCTGGGTTTTGTTCCTCAGAACTTGATTACTGAGTGATTTCTCTTTATCAGTGTTTATAGGGTAATTTTGCCATCAGACATTGCCATCGCACGTCACGAGTTGCACTCAAACCAGCAACAGTACAACAACAACAACAACAACAACAACTACTACTACTACTACTACTACTACTACTACTATTACTACTACTACTACTGCTACCATTAACACTACTACTACTATTACTACAACTACTACTACTACTACTACTACTACTACTACTATTACTACTACTATTACTACTACTACCATTACTACTACTACTACTGCTACCATTAATACTACTACTACTATTACTACTACTACTACTACTACTACTACTACTACTACTACTACTACTACTACTATTACTACTATTACTACTACTACTACTACTACTACTACTACTACTTTTACTGCTATTAAAATACAACTGCATAATGTGACTTAATTTGTTGTTTTCTGTTGTTGCTGTTTTTTTTTATTATTTCCCCAACAATTATTATCCATCTATTTCTGAAGAATTGGAGGGGGAAGTGAAGGATTTTTTTTTTCCTGCGGGAAACCTTTTTACTGTCCTTTTCTTCTTTATTTTTCCGTGATAAGAAATGTCATTGACCACGTTTGCGTTTGAATCTGGCTGTGTAATGGGTTGTCTACATAGGATTCGTTGGAGATGCATTAAGTTAATGAAAATGAATGAGTAGGACGGGGCGAGACGCAGCCTCAAATCGCGTCCACTTCGCATCCTGCGTGGACCGCTGACCCATTCCGAAGATTGATGACGTTTTCCCCCTGACGTGGACATCAACAAAATGTAGACAGCCACTGACAAAGTGACTGAGGTCAAGCCCTCCATATAATTCAGTAATATATATCTGAAACGATAACGATGACAAATGTGTTTGATTACATCTGTAAAATCAATTTTGATAAGCTCAATAGATTCGTCATCAGCAGTGACACTGGACACAGACTCTAAATGTAATCAACATTATATAATCACACTCTTCAGTTTGCCAAGAGGATTACACACGTAAGACATTGTCTGCAATTAAGGTATATCAGAAAGGTCATCAAAACAGAGCGACATGGGCTTTGTGTAATCCTTCAAATAAACTCTGCTATAATGCTTTTGATTTGAAATACTTTATTTTATTTGATATTTAACGTCAACAAACTACACAATGATATTCTTCGCTTTGTCTTACCTATTTTTCTCTCTATCTTTTTTTTTTCTAAATTTCCCTCCAGATTTTTGTATGGCCCCGATACGACGATAGAAAAGATCACGCTGATCGAAACGTCGCTGGAGAGCAAAGAGGAACTCAAGACAGAAGCCCTCTTCAGGAAAAAAGACTGTAAGTGAACATCCTGTCCCTTTCACATTCAAAACCTAAACTTCAAACCGTCTCCCTAGGTTTGGTAGTTATACTCAGTAGCTGGTTTTCAAGATCGTCACCTCCGGACATTTTTATACTCTTGAAATCCTTTTCAGAATAGAGTGGTTGCCATAAGTAATCAAACTACCAGTACAAAATCAAACTGCCCTTTTATTTTCACGGGGTTTTTTTTTCGAAAGGTAAAGATAGTGACTCAATTCTACTAAATTGCTTTCAGGATTTTAGTCCAGTTTGTACGTGCTGGTTTTCAAGATCGTCACCTCCAGACGTTTTTACACTCTTGAAGTCCTTTTCAGAATAGAGTGATTGCCATAAGTAATCAAACTACCAGAACAAAATCCAACTGCCCTTTTATTTTCACGGTTTTTTTTTTCGAAAGGTAAAGATAGTGACTCAATTCTACTAAATTGCTTTCAGGATTTTAGTCCAGTTTGTACGGGCTTTTTTCTACAGGGCACACTATAATGACGTTGTCCAGTAATAACGGTGGTCGATTAGACGTTACACATTGCATAGATGATGAGCAAAAATGAAAGATTCTGTAAAGAGCCTAACAAGTTTCTAAACGTTTAACTTCGTGATGTGATGATCTGCACCTTACTATTCCTCTATTTTTCATCCTTTGTTCATCCATCTGACAGTAACGCCATTCTGGTGCCTTCTGGATATTGTGCCGATCAAAAATGAAAAGGGAGAAGTGGTCCTCTTCCTTGCGTCCCACAAGGACATTACAAAGACAAAGATGGCCTCACTCGATGAAGATGGTAGGAAGGTATAAGTGATGATGGTTAAGGGGAAAGCCGCGAGGGGCGTGGCAGTGGTGGTGGTGGTGATGGTGGTGGTGATGGTGACGATGGTAGTGGTGGCTGTAACTATGGTTATGATTGGAGTGGTGATGGGGATGGTGTGGCGGTAGTAGTCGCCATGGAGATGGTGGTTGTGATGGTAGTGATGACGGTTAATTGTGTGGTGGTGGTGGTGATGACGGTGGTAGCGGTGATGGGTGGTGCGATGGTGGTAGTAGTCGTGATAGAGATGGTGGTTGTGATGCTATAGTGTTGACGGTTGTGTGGTGGTGGTGATGATGATAGTGGTAACGGGGATGGTGGTAGTGGTAGTACTTGTCGTGATGGAGATGGTTGTTGTGATGATGGTGGTAGTGGTGGTAGTGGTGATGGAGATGATGGTTGTGATGTGTGCTGGTAGTGGTGATGGGGATGGTGGTGACGATAGTGACTGTATCCACAAGGGTGATGATGATGACGACGATGATAATGGCGATGATGATGATGATGATGATGATGATGATGATGATGATGATCGTGATAGATGGTCTTGTTTGTTGTGCTGAAGAGGGGGCTGAAGGTGAAGGGGGAAGAATATTGTCATGATTTTATGTGTTTTGTTTGTTTCCTGCAAAGCTCTATGCCTGTGACTTTCTGACACACACCCATCCAATTCGTCGTCATTCCGTTTACTTTTTTAGCGGAAACTTACGTGATACCTACATATATCGCATCATTTGTCCACCTGTGAATACATTACCGTTTCAGTACAGACAAGAAGTAAAGTGTAATATTTTTCTGAATGGTCGCGAATATTTTGTTTTCGAAATGGTGGTGTGATTTTTGATCCTGTCACTCCCTCTGCTAAATTATCCTTCGTTTACTTGAAATTTATGCCAGCAATGTATGGTCGACTCATGTTGCCTTTTTTTTTTTCAAGAATGCACAGGAGTCGCAGATCATTGTCTGTATATACGTTGCCTTGAATATTCATGATAAAGGTACTATAAGGAATTCGCCAGCCGTCACATCTTTTCATGACTTTTCTCTCACCTCTGTTAAACCACGCCCATCAGGGGAGGGCCCATACGCCAGCTATCACATCTCCTCGGGTCTTTTCTCTCCTCTTTTAAACCACGCCCATTATAGGGGAGGGGTCATACGATGACGACGACGAAGGGTCGGAAAATAACTACCTCAATGATCTACCATCGAACTACAACTACAACAGACGGAGAAGTCGGGCGGTGCTCTACCACCTCTCGGGTCATCTTAAGGAGCAAGAGAAGAAAAAGAAGAGGAAACTCAAAATCAACAGCGTAGGTTGCTGTCAGTTCTATTTGCATTAAAGTGTAATGAAGCTCAAATAAACATGTGGATTGAGTGGATGTAGCGATATTGAAGAACACATCAGCAAAATTTGAATGAACTTGGACAATCTTTTGAAAAGTTATGCATTTATACAGTTTCAGTGCCGCCATTGCTAGCTAAGAAGGCTACTGCAGTTCGTGACGTACAACGATATAAGGAAAATACAAAGCGAGAATTCCACAATTCTTCATACAACCTAGTATATGTTGTGCATGTACCGACTGGCAGTGGCTATCTTGTGAATTTTGGCGGTCATGGGGTCAAAGGTCAAGGTCAACTCCTCAAAATGTCACTATATCCCTCATATCTATGCAATGCCTGAAGGATTTTCTTGAAATTTAGTGTATGAAAGCTGTGTATGAAACTTAGAACAATACTTATGCATGTACTGCCTGACAGTGATTTTCTTGGGAATTTTAGGGTCATGGGATCAAAGGCCAGGTCAATATGCTAAAATATGCTGCACAAAAACTTTGAGAAAAAAAAAAACATAACTTTTGATTTGATTTTGCGATATTCTTCAAACCGTGCTGATGTGTTGGATTGGTTGTTGTAGATATTATCGTGGTGAGCAGATGTGTTCGATAAATAAGTGACTCCACTTGAATAAAGGAAAATTTAAAAGCATTAGTGTTTGATTGAGGGAGCTGATGGTGATACACGAGTTCTGTGTTTCTTCCAGGGTTTACTCTCCCCCAAATCAACAGTACTACCAGAGTACAAGGTGGCCGCCATGAAGAAATCACGGTTCATCGTACTACACTACAGTATCATGAAATCGGTGTGGGACTGGTGCGTGCTACTTGCTACCCTCTACATTGCCATAGTCGTGCCCTTCAACGCAGCCGTGCAAAACGCGAAAGAAACGTTAATGGTCCTCACCATTCTCGATGTCACGATAGAAGTTATTTTCATTCTAGGTCAGTCACCTTTGTTTTTTCATTAGATCAAAATAGACATTTAATTCACGGTTTACTTATTCATTCATAAAGTTTTTCCCTACTCATATAGTTGCGTCCGTAGAGCTATTATGATGATATGGTGAAAATACAAATACAATACAAGGAGAGGTACTTTAGTCATGTTTAGTTTTGATTATTGCTTGCCATTGTATCTTGTACTCCTACAGTACCAACTGCAACAAGGGAGATAGGATTATTTCAAATTTTGCATAGAAATCTGAAAAGCAATGGCATTGAAAAAGTATGTATAGCTCCCGTTCAAAGTAATTTTATCAACATCTTTTTATTTAACTTGAGGTTTTTTATTTTGTTATATGATGTGTGCTCTTTGACTTTTTTTTCCCAAAGGCGAGATCAAATCTATAGTACCATGAAACACTGTAAATAATTAGAGAGGGATGTTTTCCGCTCAAGGTTAAACAAACTGTTCGAACTTTTTTTTTTTGGCCCTAAAATAAAAATATAAAAATATGAAACAGGAAGAGCTTAACTTGCATCATTCAACAAACAACCAGAAAGTTTTGTCAGCGTTTGATAAAAAAAAAAAACCAAACAAACACGAGAATGATAGCCCAACATGTCTACTTATTTTAAAAACTATTTACTCACAATCAACAAACTTTACACATTCAACGTATTCTGTTAGCAAACGGACAGACTTAGTTTCGACCTTAAAGGGATAGTTTAGTTTGGTTCAGATGGGGCTTCATGTTTTGTGAGTTAATGAGAAACCTCGTATGAAGTCTGAAAGAGCATCCAATTCTAAAAGGAATTTTATTTGATGAAAATTGGTTTTGAAATGGCAGAGATATATCCAAAATCAAAGCGGACCTTATAAAAGTTGGGACTCACCTTTATTGGAGCACTTTGTTTTACTTTGTTTTGGATATCTCAGCCATTTCAAAACCAATTTTCATCAAACAAACTTTGGATTCCTCTCAGAATTGAAATACTGCTCTGTAATATTTCATCAATGGTTTCTAATTGTCTTGGACAAAGTTAAAATCTGAATCCTCCATCTCAGTCAAAACTATACCATCCCTTTAATAAGGACACTTTGGTAGGTATTGAAACTTGTGAAAATCAGTGATCAGTAATCGGTATTTTTACACTTTCGTGCCTTCTTGCCTTGATTTTCTCTACCTAGATGTGGGTATCAACTTTCGAACGACGTACGTGAGTAAATCGGGGAAGGTTGTCTACGAGGCAAGAGCTATAGCGATAAACTACCTACGAAGTTGGTTCTTTATAGACTTGTTAGCAGCCGTTCCTTTCGATCTATTGATTCTCACGTTAAAGTTACAGGTGAGTATAGGCCTAATTATCGGAATTCCACCATGATTTGCTTTTATACTAAAATGATATGCTTTTGACAAGTCACGACAGCGTTAGCATTTATCATCATCTTCATCGTTGTCATCATAATAGTCATAACAGATTGGAAAATCATGTAATAGTCATCAATATCGTAATGACGAGATGCATTCCGTCTGTAAGTGCAAATTTCAGCAGTCAGCAATTCCTACGTTTTTTGTTTAATTATATATGTGAATAATAAAAAAATGTCGTATTTCTTTTCACCAGAACGGATGCTCAGATATACAAGTATTTTTTTCATAATTACAAGAGGTCATAAGTTTTAACATTTTGTTCATGATAAGATTGGACGGATAGAAATATGATATGATAATTATGATATAATACGTGGAATGTGCGTAAAACATATGAAGATAATATTTATAGTTCCACATGAATGAGTGGTTCTGGTTCAATATTTCTCATTGCAGAAGTAAACTCGTGAATACAGGTGACACAAGTCTACGTCAACGAAATATTTGATTTGCTGACTTTACCTTTTCTTTTCAGTGATTAAGCTAGTGATATTTCCGAACAATTTTGGTGTCATTTTGCTGTTACGCTTAGAAACCTCTGTATCAAGCGCCTTATGAATGTATTGTATTATTATTGTTATTTCTATTTTAGGGAGGGGTACGCCTTCTCTCTTATTTTGTGTTAACCGTAGTTCCAGGACAAGTTGAAGTTGTCTTTAATGAATTGGATGAAATGTAAACAAACAGAATGATAGAACCTTTATCAAAATTGGATATGACGGCCAGGATATTTCAAAGAGAGTTGAGAGCTTAAGCCATTAATTTTGTGTTTGTCCTCATTCCTTTTTTCCTAGCAGCTGGACACAATTCAACTCATCAAATTGGCAAGGTTACTACGCTTGCTTCGCCTTCTCAACAAGATCGAGCGCTACTCGCAGTACAGCGCCATCGTACTTACGTTCTTCATGCTCGCCTTTGCTCTTCTCGCTCATTGGCTCGCTTGTATCTGGTTTGTGATTGGTCGACAGGAACTGAAACGGAACGAAGAGGGATGGGATCTCGGTAGGCGGATACATGAGTTTTGTCATACCATACTTCCTACTCAAAAACCTAAAGGGATTAACTCCTTCACGTCGAAGTGAAAATGCTACAATGTGTATTTTCCATAGACCCTCCTTTGTCCAGGGGGGGTGTTTCATCAACGTTTGTCAGCGCAAAAAGTTGTCATTGCTGACAATCACCATAGTAACAGTCAGTGACCGGAGCATCTCAGCCAATCAAAACCAAGGATTTTGCTGAAATTGTCAGCGCTGACAAACGTTGATGAAATACCCCCTGGTCAGTAGGATTTAAGTAAAATCCCAATCATGCGCATAGGTGCCAAAACTTCTTCCGAATCTTGTCAACGCCAAGATTTGAATTTTCTGTTAATAAAAGTACGTATTCAACTACTTGTAATCTTATTTTCAAATGATAAATGTCAAATTTACTCCGTGCTTTTCTTTTCATTTCTTTGTTGCTGTTGTTGTTTTTTTTTTGTCCAGTTGACCTCCAAGTTGATGTTAACAACGTCACGAATTCTGACATCTTCGCTCAAATCCTGAGAAGCCATTTATGTTCCGACACCCACACACACACACACACACACACACACACACACACACACACACACACACACACATACAAATCAGATTCCATTTTGATCCTGTAACTATTGCTGTTTTTAAACAATGTTAAAAAAACAACACTTAGTCGTACTTTGAAGCTGATCTGAACGAGAAGCTGGCCATGCTTTTAGGGAGCAGTGCTGACACTTACAGTATCAAGTGATACGTGTATTTGTATTATTGACCCTGTTCCCATTGCTATTACTCATCATTACCCATATCAAAATTATGTTACAGCTACCACAAAAAAGTCACTATAATCATCATCCTGATGTAGGCACTGTGGTATAGTGGAAAAGATTCATGTGTTTTGGCTGAAGGTCCCGACTTCAAGTCCAACATGTCCTTTTTGACCCAAGTGTATGGGTACCTGGTGATGAGATAATAATAATGCCAGAGTTCTCTGGAAGAGCTATGGGAACACTGAAGGCTTCCCTGGGACTGGATAAAGACATTACCATTATCATCATCATCATTATCATCATCATCAACATCATTATCATTATCGTTATCATCACTATCATCATCATCATCATCATCATCATCATCATCATCATCATCATCAAAAAAAATTGTATCACTTTGGATCATGTCAACTTTTTCTTTTCTTTTCTTTTTGATGATGGAAATAAATAAACTATTGAATTGAATTGAATTATCGTCATCATCGTCATTATCTTCATCAACATCATAATCATCATCATCATTATTATCATCATCATTTATCATTAGTATACCATTATCATTGCTATTCTGATTTTCATTTGGCCGTCGATTGTTTCCCTTAATCCTATCCTTGTTTTCCTCACAGTTTCCCTTCTTTTTTTTCCCCTCTGAATTCCAAGGCTGGATAAATGAGCTTGGTGATCAACTGAAGATGCCGGTACACAACAGATCGCTCCCCTACAACGACAGCATCTACATCACGGCCCTGTACTACACCCTCAGCAGCCTCACCAGCGTGGGCTTCGGCAACGTGTCAGCCAATACCAACACGGAGAAGATCTTCACCATTCTCGTCATGTTCCTGGGAGGTAGGTTGTGCATCCAAGATCTGTGGTTCTCACACTATCTTGTATCAATTGTAAGTAAAATGGATTATGTAGAGGCGCTGTGGCATCGTGGCTAAGACTCCCGACTCCCAATCGGGCGACCCGAGTTCGATTCCCGCCCAGGTTCTTGGACAAGACGTTTTTACCCACCATGTCCCTCTCCGACCAGGTGAATAAATGGTTACCTGGCAACGCTGGGGTAATAATAAAGGCAGAGCCCTCTGGTAGAGCAGTGGCAACACTCAAGAGGCTGCCCTGGATAAAGAAGACCTTATTATTATATCACACATAAAGATATTGGAATAAATCTCCAACGCCTGGCCGCAACAAAGATAGTGAAATAGATCTGGGGAAAATCAACAAAAGCAGTTTGATCAAAGCTGATGATTTTGTAGTAGTTGTTGCTGTTATTGTTATTGTTAATGACGGGGACGATACCTTTATAGACGGCGTCGCATTTGGAGAGCCAAGATGCTTTTTGTTGAATTAACTAACGCGGTATTATTTTTTGTTTTGTTGTAGTTTCACAAAACATGCGCAAACCTGGAGTGATGGCGAACGCAGAATCTCTCTTCATCTGCGTGCCACACTAATTTCTTGCCTATAAAAATGTGGGCGAAATTTGTGCACGTTTGACCCCTTGGCACAAAAAGGGTTAAAGACATTTTGAGCGGAGTTTCAGCTGAAGGACCCACTTGCAAGTCTTCGAACTGAACGGATAGAAGTTGGTGATTTGCTTTGATCTGAAACAGAAGAGATATTGAGTCTTTGGCGTATTTCAGAGAGGGTTTTTTTTTTTTGAAAATTGTATTTTGGGCACGAGTCTCCACAGAGAATTATTTACCAATATGAGGCATCAACCATTCTCGTCATGTTCGTGGGAGCTATAGGTTCTGCATTCGTGATGTCGGCTTCGCGTTCTTGAATGATCATAACTCAACAACATTCTGGAATTTGTTCATGCTGGTCATATTGTCGAGGGAGGGAAAAAGATCTGCCAAAGCCTTTTCGCCACTATCGCCTGTGCTCACATAAAACTCACTTTGATATCACTCATTTGCATTTCGTTCAGTCCGTAGAGGGGGTATACGCTTCAAAGTAGATGGCTTAACCTGATGAAGCATCTTTTTTAAACACTGAAATTGTTGTCGATGAGATGCATACTGAAGTATTCTGTCTCTAAAATATACTAACCGTTTTTATCTGCCTGATAGGATAAGGGCAAATCAAATTTAAGGACATCCACCCAAAAAAAATAAATAAACTTCAAAAGAAAGAGAAAAATATTCCTTTCAGAACGACACAAAAATGACCCAAAAAAAATCGGATAAGAAATAAGGAATATATGACATTTTGAAATTTCATTTTTTTTTCGGAAAACATTTTTTTGACCAGTCCTTATGAATATTCAAATGAGCAAGTTGACGATGTCATGTTTTCTCAATATCTTATTAATTTCATATACAGAAATGACAAAAATCTTCTGCTGTATGAAGATAAAACCTGCCTTGAAACTCCCAAAGTGAAAAAGAACAAATGTTGATTCTGATGTATCTCGGTATTATAACATGCCTGTACTTGAATTAGCTAAAAATACAATTCTTCAGTAATTTTATGCATGGCATACATGAAAAATTTTGAGGGTATGACATCATCAACTCTCTCATTTGAATATTCACAAGGACTGGTCAAGAAATGTTTTCAAAAAAATGTGAAATTTCAAACTGTCATATCTTCGTAATTCTTATCCGATTTTTTGTCATTTTTGTATCGTTCTGTAGGGAATATTTCTCTCTTTCTTTTGAAGTTTATCTATTTTGGGGGTGGATTTCTTTTTTAAGTGACGAATCTCAAAAGATTTTCGCTCGGTTGTCTCGTTTTATCACCCGATCTGTGTAGCACTGTGCCATGCCGCTGTGTTCGGTAACGTGACGGCCATAATCCAACGCATGTACTCGCGTCGCGCCCTCTACCATACCAAACTACGCGATCTGAAAGACTTCGTGCGCTCGCACCACATTCCACCCGCCTTAAAGACCCGGATGCAGGAGTACTTCATGACATCGTGGTCAATTAACATGGGTATCGATACCACAGAGGTGAGTGAAACTTTTTTAATGGCAGTGATTCACATTAAAAACAAAAAGAAACGATACCATTGAGCATACAATTTTATCTCATGCATAGTTGGCTCACACTCAACCCGTTCGAGACTAGTCGAGACTAGCATACTTTTGCAAGTGCCTGTGGGAAGTGCGTGTTATAGGAAGGTTCATTGTGTTCAACTGGTTAAGGTGACCCACAGAAATAGAGGAATAGAAGAAATAAGGTGCAGTTTTATGTGTTCTATAACAAATACAAATATGAAAATTCAGTATATGCATCCATATCTTTGTGAAAAAGAACTTTTGAGTTGGCATATTAATCTATCTCCACCTGTAAACATTATGATAATATATGCTAGTATTTACACCACATTGTTTGTATCATATAACCATATAACATTTATTTGATTCACTTTATATTTCGTGGTGAATGACATTGACAACATGTCTTGTATGTAATGTTCGTATACACATTAACTCATAACACATGAATATTTGTTTCGTAAAATCATATCCACATGAATATAGATTCATTATTGAAAAATTCCCCTTTTCCGTAGATCACTCTTTTCAATCTTTGTATTTGTCTATTTTTTGTTACCATTGCAAAGTATGCATTGTTTCTATTCATCCGTTTATGTGTTTTGTTTTAAACTTTATGATATAATATAATGCTTACGTACTTGTAACAATTACATGATTTATCAAATATATACATGTACTTTGTATTTGTATTGCCTTTTGTTTAATGGAAATCGAGAACAAAATAAAAAAAAATAAGTGAATGATATGTGCCTTTGCGTGTATTTGTCATATGTAATACTCTGATGTATGAAGTTAATGCGATCAGAATATTTCGTCCATTTTGACTAGCTCTGTCTCCATCAGTTATTATGACGTCATTAATTTTATTTGTTACGTTTTAATTGGTTATCTAGATGCTGCAGACATTCCCCGAGGAGCTTCGAGCCGACATTGCTATGCACCTACACAAGGAATTTCTAGCTCTTCCTATCTTCGCTGATGCCAGCCAAGGTTGCCTCAGGTATGTGAAAAAGGAAAAAGGTGTCACTGATACTTCTACCTGAACCCTGTACGCTACGTAACGAATTTATTCAAGGCTACGTCTTGCACATAGAGATAACCGAAAGTTGCGCCAGAAAGTGGCGCAAAACCATAGAAGTAGAACATAGGGAAACGGGCCCGCACGAACGAATTGGCACCACCGACAGCCATGCTATTTCAGTCCCAACGCATGTATCTCACTGTTTACTGGCAGTCATTCTATGTTGATGGAGAGGTTTTGAATTCGATAACCAGAGGACAATACAAAAAGGCGAACTTTCACGCACGCGCTGAGAACGAGGATTTCTGTGTAAAGGCCAATACTGGCATTATCCCAGCCAAATGTGGATATCAGTGGATGAGCCTCATCCCAATAATGATCATGGAGATGATCATTATCATTATTTTTATTATATTTTCACTACTATTGCTATCACAATCCTCATTATCACAATCATTAGGTTTTCACCTGGTGTTCACGATTACTGTAAGCAACTCCTGATCCTCTTAAATCGCATTGACGGTCTGCCGCAGTACTACCATAGCTACACGTATAATACCATGATAGTTGTCATTATGCTTGTTATTTTCATCATCATCATCACTATATCACTACCATCATCATTATCATTTTCATTATCATCATTGATATCACTAATACCATTATCATCCCATATTCTTTGGTTCTACTTGTGTTCGTCTAACTTCAACACTGTAATCACTGTAAATAACAACACTCTTTCTTCATTTGTTTTTCTCTCTTGCTGATGTCATTGCAATACTCACAGATCGCTGTCGCTGCGGATAAAGACGAGTTTCTGCGCGCCAGGCGAATACATTGTGCACCAGGGAGACGCCCTCAACGTCATCTACTTCTTGCTGAACGGGTCTATGGAGATCCTGAGACACGGCATGGTGGTCGCCATTTTGGGTAAAATAATGACTCTCAACGCCTTTGTATTCACGAAGTTTATCGTTTTTTTTTTTTAATTACAACTGAATTGACAAAATAAACTGTTATGAGAGTTATAAAGAGTTATGGAAATATGCGAAGTTCCCAAACAAGGCTTAATAGGGATGGTATAGTTTTGGTTAAGATGGGTATTCAGGTTTTACCTTTTTGCAAGATCAAACCATGAAATGAAATATTAAAGAGCATACATTTCTAAGAGAAAGTGAAAGTTTACATGATGAAAACTGGTTTTGAAATCGTCGCGATATCCAGGAACATAGCAGAACAAAGTGGTCCTAATAAAAGGTGGGTCCCACCGTACATTATAGCACCTCATTTTGTTTGAATATCTCAGCCATTTCAAAACCGATTTTCAGGTAAACTTTCAATACCTCTTAGAATTGTATGCTCTTTAGTAATTCATATAAGTGGTCATTAAGTTTCTTTCAAAAAAAAAATGAATCCCTATCTTAACCAAAACTATAAAATTGGTCCCTTTAAACCTGGCTATCTTTCAGGGCACATCATAGATATAAAGCATATTGTGAAGACAGCACATACTATGTGCTGTCTTCTTGCATTTAAATCTCATTTGAATATGTAAAAGTTGCATTGCATACTTTACTTTGTTTATATGCAATTGTCATATTGTATACTCTCGTCGGAAATTTAAATGAAAATAAAATGAAATGTTTGGATATCATGGAATGATTGTACATAATTTTTTTTCTTTTATGTACGTAGTATTTATGTAGTATCCCATGTTGTCGAGTGGTTGCGTGTCAATGCAAGAATAGTCAAAATCATATCACTTTGAATTATATCATAATTCTCTGATTTTTTGAAGCGCATGTACAAAGAACTTTGAGACATAGACATGAACTTATTGGTGGTTCCACCGATTCAATCTGTGCGTTATGAATATTTTTTTCTTATCGACTCCAGGAAAGGGCGACCTCTTCGGCTGTGACCTCTACGTCACAGACACCGTCATTCAGTCCAGTGGTGACATCCACGCTTTGACCTACTGTGACCTCCAGTCGGTGACTCGGTATGTCTTTAATTGCTGCACAGTCTAATCATCATACGACAATAAGATATCCGTAACACGTATTTTGGATCTATGTTTTACACGTGTAGTGCTCAGAATCAAGATTAGGAATAAAGTAACGTACTCAAAGTGACGTCATTCTTTTAACCCACCATAGCTTAGCAATAATCGTAGCTTATTTCATCATCTTTTTCTGTATCCTTTCAAAGAAAGAAGCGAACTTCATCGTAAAAACTATGATAAATGATGAGGACAGGGCCTTATATTCATAAACAGAATGTGCCTTATTGAAACCTGAATAAATTATGCTCTTGGATCCTACTTACCACTGTCATTTCATCCACGTGTCGTTAGCTTCTATTGTTGTAACAGTGTTCAATTAAGCAATGTTTTCACCTTTTTTGTATTATGCAAGACAGCAGTAAGATGCTATAAGAAAGATTTCCCCAGTAATTTAAAAGCACAGCATTAGTTGTTTTCAGCAGAAAGAAGTTGTTTTCAGCAGAAAGAAGCTGTATAACAGCAGCAGTAGCTCAATAAATTAAGTTGTTTGCTTTTTTAATTTTACAACAACAGAGAAAAAAGATTTAAAAAAGCACCATCTGAATGTCAGATAATCACCAAAATCATGTAATCCGTGCATATAGAAATTGTCGTGTCGATGAGAGGCTCTACAATGTGTACATCACGATGTGTACATTCATTTTTAGAAATGATTATCCTCCAAGATTGTATAGAAGAAATAACGGATTTGTTTTGTTTTTTCTTTAAAAAAAAGAATGCATAGGTGTAACGACTTTCGTCACCTATTACTTGAATTGTCTTTGAGAACGTAATGTCGATGCCAAGGTTAATTTAAAGCGCAAGTAATCATTTAATCTAAAACGGTATCTAGTTGAATATTTGGGGTATTAAAGCCCCACAAAGGGGAAAAATGTTCGATATACATGACAAGGGTTGTTCATTCAAACGACTACTCAAAGCACTCGATGTTCTCTTTTTTCTTTAGTATATTTCTTAAAGTCACTTTGTTTCGGTTTTTTGTGTTTCTTATTCAGACATGAACTTTTAGAGGTCCTGTCAAGCTATCCAGAGTATCATAACAAATTCCAGCAAGAGATTTCACGCGACTTGACCTTTAACCTCCGTGAGGGATATGATTCAGAGGTAAGATGCGCTTGCCTTAGGATGGACATGAAGACAAAAGCTAAAGACTCTCACCATTCCCATTCTATTTTTTTTTTTCAGTCATTGTTGCATTAATGGCGACGCAATTCCATTCACGCATGCGGCGCTGAGCTATTTCCTTCTAGTTTAAACTTCACCAAATCTTTCATACGTATGGTACCATATCAACCGCTTTACAGTGATATCATGTTTCAGGTATTATTCCATTCTTATTTTTAGAGGTGCGATGGATAATTCAGTATAGTTATTGTCAGTACATTAAGGCTTGTTGAAGAGAAATGTCAATTTTATATTTGGCACTATTTGTTTGCTCAGATTCAAGAGTTATAGACTGTCAGATATATTTATTTAGATAGAAAATGACAAACTCTATTGACAAACGACGTAAAGACATGAAAAGGACGCAAACTTCATTTCTGGGAGAAAATACGTTTTGCCAATTGAATATCGAACTCATTCTCCAATGTAAAGGCGATTTTCCAAGTACATGGTAGGTTCCTCACATCTATAATGAAAATAATTGTGAACTCATGCAGGTAAATGTCAAAATTTAGTGAAGTGTAATTTTACCATCATCGTATTTTGAGCGAAAAAAAAAGACAAAACAAAGCAAAACAAAGTCTATATGCTAACACACCAATTACGATAGACGAATGCAAAATCGATTATGTGCAGTACACGGATTAGATATTAAACCAAAATCTAAATCAATTAATTTCATTCAATTTGTATTATAATTCAGTTAGCAAACTAAATTAATTTATTTTCAATATACAAGCTAGGATCATACCCAGTCATCTTTTTCACCAGTATATCAATGCTTACTTGTGAAAAAAGCGATTATCATTCCGTCATGTAAAGAGAAAATCTTCTTTTTTTCTTGCTCATATCTTTCTGCTACCATATACTGCACGATTTTTTTATCCCGAATCCTAACCTTGAGCATTCACTCAAATTCCATCGCTATCCAATATTTATCGTCAGCCAATCATTCACCTACGACTGTGTGCATTAACTACCTTTTGCATTCGATTTGCGGTCGAAGGTTATCACCACGACAACCATCCGTAGTACCTGTGTGATTCAATTCAATCTTAGTCAGATTTGCATCTGACCCCCATTAACGTATTTTATGCAGGATTTCAGTTCTTATTCTGACAGAGCAATCGGAAACTTAAATATCTGCTTGGTTCCAATGTTTTACCTGATCGTAATAAATGACGGTCATGAGATTGTCTCTTTCGTTATTTATAGGCCTACTGCTATAAGAAATAACTCCGAAAATATCTTAATTTTGTTTAAACCAAACAGCTCCTAAATGCGGCTGAGGGCTATCACAGTTTCGCACATTTTGCTGTTTTTAGAAAGGAAGAATATCATTGAACTCAACTATTCCAGATGATTTGCCTTCCACGATCATTCTGCGGAACTGCAATAAAACTCAGCCCAAGGATATATACCGCCGTTGAAAGGAAGAGGCAGATACAGCCATATTATGATGCCATTCTGCTCATATTGATGATAATGATATCAAGCAATAATTAACACTTCGCATGACCAAAAAAAAAATTATCGATCTTGCGACTGTTTGAAATACGTCGATATTTAGCTTTCAATTTCCGAGGAAACTTCGCCTTGGAATGGACCATCTCTTGTTTGACATCGGATTATTTCATCATCATGCAAAATGATGTGACAATTGCGCCTGGAGGGGCGGATTTTGAATGCAACTTTAAAACTGTTTTGTTGTATTCCTTAAAAAGATAGATAGGAAATGCAAATGTCGTAATAATGTAGTTGATCGTAGGTTGAGTGTCCACTGCTTGAGGCAAAGGATTCTTGGGTGTATCTTCAGGAACATTTTTGCTTCCTACGATGATCAATGAATTAAAACTGTTCTTCACAGTTGCCTGTTAAGGTTACAAATGTGCAGCAACGTGTCTTGTTTTCTTTCTCTTTCCATCAACTTTTTTTCTCTCTCTCCTCTCTTTTTCCCTCTCTTTTTCTTTCCTTTTTTGCTCTCTCTATGTATGGAACTTATTAATAATACTGTGCAAACCCCACGCAAAGCTCACTTTTGAATCATCTTCTTACGATACGATGAGCAAAACAGTACTCTCGTGTTTTCATTTACTTTTTTTATATGACAATCAAAGAGTCGCAACAATACTTTTTTTCCTCCCCTATAGCTCTTTCACAACTTGTCAAGCGACCTCAAATCATGTTTCATTTCTCAGCCATTTCTGTTTCCCTTTATAAGCATTACGTCCATTCTATGATCACGCTTTCTTGCATTGACTACAATCCTTAACCAATTGCCTTCAGTGTAAAGGAAACACAACTCCCGAAAGCTCCTGTGGTATATATAGTGGGCGTGGTCACCTCCCAAGTGCCACGCCCATTAAGACGAAGCCTGGATGAAAATGTAGGTTTCACCGATATTCGTCTCTATGGGGGCGAGTATCTACCTATGGTGGAAAACAAAAACCAAGAGAGGCCATGTTTCTTTCGGGCCACCATAAACCAATATATGGTTTACATTTCTCATTTCTTTTCATTTTCAAAGACGTCAAACTATATCATATGATGTACTTACAGTCCCAAATGGAGCAGACAAAAAGGGAAAAGGTATTTGAAAGCAATAAATCAGGAATCGACGATTTCAAAAGACAAAAACAAACAAACAAACACACAAACACACACACACAAAGGAACGAGAGAAGATTATGTAAAGCATCTCATGTTTAGTATGGCACCGCCTCTATTGCTCACCTTCTTTCAGCAATTTTGGAGCTCCACTCAAAATCCGCCTGACTTGGATTACCCAGCCGAAAAAGCACAGAAAATGAAGAAGTTCCTCCGACGGTGGAGAAAAAGAGCAAGAGTGAGTTTTCCCATATCACTAGAGCCAAAATGCCTGCCGTACCAGCCAGCATAGACTAGTGCATCTGATTTTTTTATATATATATTTTTTACCTCTTGATTATTATCAGTTCTATATATCTTCATACCTTTTTTGTATGTATATAAATTCATATATACATATTTATATTTTTTCAGAATTTTATTTCTCTTATTGGAACCTTTTACATTTATATTATATACTTTCCAATCCCCGAACGGTTATATTTTTTCTTTTTTGATTTGCAATGGTTATGATACAGAAAATATAGATTCTTTTATATAGTTGATTGATTTTTTTTTTCTTTTTGGTCTCCAATACATTTTTTTTTTTCAGTAAACTTGCGTCAGTTCGGGTAAGCATACCTGGCCAGTATGCTTGCCCGCCGGTAACTGACGCAACGTAGAGTGCATTAGTTCTTCCCTGCCCGCTCTGTCAGTTTGTAACGAGCATGAACACCTTTTTTTTTTCTCTCTCTAGTTCCTTTTTTTTTTTTGGCCTGGGAATTCAATATAGAGAAACTTGAAGACACAAAAATCTTGGCTGGGCTCGAGAAAATTATGGCTGTAGTGAGTGAACAGGGTAAAAAGCACCGAGGTTGTAACGAGAGAGAGAGAGCAAAGGTAGCACTGCGCCTCTTGATTTCGACAAAACCTCAACCGAATGCAATCTGCATGCGAATAATTCTCACCTCACTCAAACCATAGTCTTTTTTTTACGTCTTTTTTTTTCCTTTGGTCACTTCCCACGTTTCAACGCCACAAACCACCTGCACATGGACGTACGCACCAAATGATTCAAGCATTGAATAGACTGCACATCTCTCTTTTCTGTTGTTGATATTAGTTCTTGAACGTGTCTCGCGTAGATATGATTTCCGGTGATGATGTCAATGTTGGTTTCTTATCTATATATAACTGTGTTATTTTATGTGCATAGAATGTTTGAATTATTGTGTTTTACGTGGAACAAAACGGAAAGGTCGTGGATTTGACCTTTTCCTCCTTCGTTCTTCCAATGTGAATCTTTCTTCATTCTCCATTTCAAAGACAGCCGGCAGGTGACGATCTCCGGATGAGAATCATGACTCGACATTCGTTTTCTCCACAGCCGTGCGGGGACGTCACTCTTTCCAAAGATGTTAATCATTGTTTGTCGTTAAGTAATATTACGCAGAATAAAATACGGAGTTTGTTTCACCGTCTTTCATTCTGTCCCCGTCCCTCCATCGACTCATCGCGTCGTTCCGCCGACTCTCCGGCAGGCCGAAGAGAAATACTCGTACTGCGAGACGAACAACAGCGGGCGCAACACGCGGCTGACGTCGATCTCGGAGGTTCGCGACGAGGAGGAGGTCGGCACGTCGAAGCAGATGAAAGATTCTTCCACGGACACGGGGGAGGACAACATGGAGAACAGACATATGCTCCTGGAAGTCAGCAACTCAGTCGCAACATCAGTACCACCTGATCTAAGTCCAAGGTATAGATACGCTCATGTTTAGATAATGATCCCACGAAAATGAGGGAATTACTAATTCATTCATTCATTCATTCATTCATTCATTCATTCATTCATTCATTTATTAATGCATCATTCTTTAATTTTTTTTTTCATTCACTCATTCATTCATTCATGCATTCATTCATGCATTCATTCATGCATTCATTCATTCATTCATTCATTCATTCATTCATTCATTCATTCATTTCAATCGAACTAAAAACATCAATATGCATATCATTGCGGGAATTGAGAATTGATCAATCAAAATGTCTGATTTTCGTGATTTCATCCTCCGAACATACGCATCTTTTATTCCTTTCACTTACATGTTCTTCACTAAAGTACACGATATTTCTGCCTAGCGTAACTTGTGTTACCGAGCTTCGTGCAACAACAAGTCTTCATTTTGTAACAATAATATGACATATCACGAATTGTCGCAGAATGACGCTCACGTTATAATTACATTATATCTATGTGCTGGACGTGTGATTACTTTAATGATATCATGCAAGTGTTTGGTATTCCTTCGCTTATTAAGCTTATCATTCAACTGTCGTTATTAATCATTATCTTGATTTTGTCAGTACTTAGCACAAGTAAACGATTTCCGTTTCGCCAGTGATTCAACGGAAATTGTTTTCAAACGAGCTTGCTTTAATGATGGTCTCATCAATTTGTTTACGTGTAATTACTTCCTCCTTTACCCCAAAAGTCCCATGTCAAAAATCATTTGCCAATTTATAAATTTCTATTTTACTTAAGTTTATACAATTTTATCGTATCTTTTATTTTTATGTGTCTCTACCTCAGAATATAAAAAAAAAATACATTTTTGAAAGTCACAAAAGATTGACCTACCAACCTATGCAAGTGAACTGCGCCGTTGAAAGACAAATATTAGCAGTCCCAGGTTGTTAAACTCGCTAAATGACGTGGAGGTATGAGTAGACTCATCCAAATGGCACACGCGCAAAAGAAAAATTACCAACGCACCAACCGCGCGCCACGGTTCAGCTTTAATAGTGATATTGGTTTTGTGTCTCTTTTCATCTGCCATCGTTTTTGGCATCATCCACAGGATCGTCGACGGAGTGGAAGACGAGGGCAGCCAGTTCAAGCGGCACAGTTTCGACTTTCCGGCTAGCCGCAGCACGGTCCATCCGTCGGCGACAAGACATCGGAGCCTGACGCTGGCCCCACGCCAACCTCTTGTTGGTGAGAGCCGCATGAGACAAAGCTACACGGCTCCTCAGCTGTCGAACGGTACGACATCAAAGAGGGCGCCCTATATATTCATACAGATAGATAGATAGATAGATAGATAGATAGATAGATAGATAGATAGATAGATAGATAGATAGATAGATAGATAGATAGATAGATAGATAGATAGATAGATAGATAGATAGATAGATAGATAAATAGATAGATAGATAGATAGATAGATAGATGGAGAGAGAGAGAGGGATAGAGATGGATGGATACATGGAGAGATGGATGAATAGATGAATTCAAGATTCAAGATTCAATTTTTCAAGATTCAAGAATCTTGAATCTTGGATAGATAAATGGATGGATAGATAGATAGAGATGGATGGATCGATGGAGAGAAAGAAAGATAGATAGATAGATAGATAAGTAGAACAATATACCAGACAGGCATATAGACTGGCGCAGATGGCTCGAAAGTGCATAAAGTTGGCTTGTACACGTGTGGGTGTCTTTTTGTGTTTATGTGTATTCATAGTATATCTCGTTATGGTTCCTCCTATGTTATGATGGTGCTCCCAAAGAAATCAGCCATTTTGCATTCCGGCAGAAGTTCGATGCAGTTTGTTACATTTTTCCTCAACTATTCTACCTCTTCCAATTCCCCTATTCACTTTCTTTCTTGCACCGTCTCTCCATCTCTTTATCTCTATCCATCTATCTATCTATCTGTCTATCTATCTATCTATCTATCTATCTATCTATCTGTCTATCTATCTATCTATCTATCTATCTATCTATCTGTCTGTTTATCTATCTATCTGTCTATCTGTCTGTCTGTCTGTCTGTCTGTCTATTGGTGTGTTTGATCTTGCCTCTCCCCATGCTGTTATACCTCCAGATCAAACCACGAGATCGAATTCTTCCGACTCGCTGTATCAGGAGGATCTTCGACACGAATTGGAGTACACACGAAACAGTGTGGAGCGTCTCGATAAACAGGTTAGTTTATCACGTTTATCACTTCCGTGCTTACACTTCAAGAAGTAACCGAGTTTAACACCAACAGGATCCAATAAACTTGTTAACGGGGTTGTCCCTACCCCTTGTCTGTGCTTTGGAGGACTGGGGGCCGACGGGGAGCTATAGGGCTGAGGTGATAGCGAACAGAAATAAGGAAGCTTTCAGAAGACTTTGCTTTTAAACTTTTGTAGGCGCCATTTTTGGGACAAAGAGGTACCTTGAGGACTTTTAACAGTTTTTTCCCCCTTGCCTCTTGCTTCCTCTTTCTGAAGAAGGAACCCAAGGAGTTTCAACAAGGTTCCTTTTCTCCTCCTCACCCTTCAAATTGTCCTTTCGTCCTCTTGTCCTGTTCCTACTATAGAGTGATGAATCTCTTGGTTGTGAAGATAGGATATTAGCTCTAATTTAGCGACTACTGGGTCTTTTTCCCTCGTATTCTGCAGGTATCGAACCTAAGTCGAGATGTATCACACTTAAGCCAGGATTTGCGCGCCGTGGTGAAACTCCTCCAGGTCATTTCTCCTCTCGCCTCGTCTGCTGCACAGCAAGGAACGAACGTGGCGGGGGCCAGTGCGTCCAGCGTGAACGGCCCAGCCACGCTAGGTCTTCCACCGCCCCCGCCCCCGCCGACCACGCCCTGTGTGATGACGGTCAAGATCGGCCAGGGCGGCGAAGAGGACATCATTCACGTGCAGCGACAAGACGGCGTGCTGGAGACGAGTTTGGGCGGCGGCATGCCTGAGCTCCCCGAGGGTGCCATGGGACCCACCGTAGCAGCCCTGACTTCGGCCGCGATGGCTTCTGCTAGCAGCAACAGCGCCAGCGCGAGCTCAACGCTCGAGCGGCCCTCACGCCGAGGTAGTGGTGGGGGCGCAGCTGGGGGGAGTACCGATAAGGAAGACGCCAGTTCATCGGCAGCCAGTGTGCGACAAACCTCTCTAGTGCTGTTCCACGGTCCTGATGGCAACATGGTGGAATCGATCAGCATGGAGCGGCTCGATTACGACTCGGAAAATGGGACAGATTTATGAAGAATCGAACAATCGACGATTAGTCAATCTCAATCATTCCTCGTTAGTCAGTTATTGTATCATATAGATGTGACTATGTTTGCATCATGTTTGCTAATTTTTATTCCTTTGTTATCCACCCCAAACCTACTGTTTTGAAGATAAGTTAATATATCGTTTTTTTATACCTGAAGCCTGTTAACTCACATTATAGTGATCATTAGATTCATGGGCTTGATGGGTAAGCATCAGAAATATATTCTTATGAGAAAAATTTCATTTTACAAAAAGCAAGAAACACATGAGAAAAGGATTCCATACGGTGAGATTTAAGCCGTTGATATTTTTTGCAGTTAAAACAAGGAGTAAACATGAATTATAGGGTATCAGGGAATCATCAAGCGTGGCAAATTTTAGGGAGCTTTAGATTTTTGGGGCGCGGACGTTCAGAGGGAAAACCCGTTCTGCGCATGCGCTAAATCGCTTATCAAAATCGATTTTGCGTTGTCCGAGTTTTTACGACGTGTTGTGGGCCATTGGCGTCCGCTCAAATTCAAGACGCAGAGAGCTACTTGATGTAATTATCGTAAGGGGGCGCCATTTCACTTTGCACAGCTTGCGTCTTCGCGAAACCCAACGCTAAACTTCGCAACAAGACGCAGGGAGGGAGGAGAACGGCCAACACAATCGTCGTCTTAACGTTCGCGTCGCAAATCTAAAGCTCCTTAATGAAAGACCCGATAGACCTGGGACATATAACCGGGGTAAGAAGGCTGGCGCGGTTTGAGTATACAAGCTGCTTTCGAGAATTCCCGTAACAAATTTGCATACAATTTTATCACTGATATCTATTTCAATACACATACAACCGTAGATTCCCGACTGGAGTCGAACGTTACCGATGAGCGTACATTTCCGTGCACGTATATTCGCTGACCGGCGCTATTCGTGATTGTCGAATATCCATCGGGGTGCAGCGAATGAACTGGATGAGCCGACCCACGAATCCCTACACACTGTCCGGGTCTTTAACATGTTTAGCAACTATCTGCGCAACACCCCATTCTCCACTACCCATTTACACCAGAAAAAAAAAAAAAACCAAATCAAATTCTCGAACTTGGAGAGATTTACTTCACAGCCTTGAAGTTACAACTGACCATGAACTCCTTGATGTGTTTTCAACATAGTCTTAAATGAAAGTGGTAATTTTCATATAATAATATTGGTGACACTTCAAACTAAGATCAAATGCCTTCTAATACGTACGACGTAAAGGCACCATATAGTACAAATTAGTGTTATCTCGTATAACCATGTCCACATGATGGGAAAGACCCGATTACTTACATATTCATGCTTACCTTAATTAAAAAGATTTTGCCCGAGCTTGTTTGAGCTTTTTCTGAAGTTTTCTCGACATAGCAACAACTAATGCATACCAAGTGTATTTCAAGTATGGAAATGCATTGAGTACGCATATGCTTATTCGGTTTTAAAGCATTGTAACTTATGTCGGCCATTACTGGGTGGCATCCAAAATAGAAGAGGAGAGGAATCAATGGGTTATGCAATGAGTCAGGTGCATTGCTATGTCAGTTCATTATTAATCAACTGTTGTTAGGCATACTGAACCCCCTCCCCCCCCCCCCCCTTATTACTGAAATAGACGTTAATTTGAATGTACCAGCAAACTGGCCTTAACTAAGTGACGTATTGAGTGCTAGAATTAAGACGGTACACTACGTATTCTTGCTTGAGTATGTATGTGGCCCTGAAAAGGGTTTACCCACTCCCGACTTTTCAGAAAGCATGTTCTTACCGTTTTAAAGAGAATGAAAACGGCAAGAACATACTCGGGAAAGAATATGTGGTGCACCGTTGAATCTTCTACCACTCAACGGTTCTACCGCCACGGAAACCTTCAAAGATTTTCAGTGACGTATTAATTTTTGGGTTTGTCGACAGATATTCCAAGTGTCATACCTTTCTCTAAATTGCTCAGTTTCATCTAGATGTTCATTTATCTGTTACTTTTGTTTTATTCCCTACACTTTGGAGAGTGTATGAGCCCCGGGTGTTTGAGTCAGGCACGTGTTCAGTGCATTAAAACCGCAGTGGGGTGTTGTATTGAATGGGGGTTTTCCCTAGATTTCTGCGCATGCGCTCATGCTGTCCAGTAAGCGAACTTTCATCAACCTGCCCCGCCTTTCTGCCAATGAGCTAATAATGTTGCAAAAATGTATTAGCAAATATATTTTTGGCCTCTTACCCGAGGTTGCATACTCAGCGAACTTCTTCTTTTTCAGGTAGTCAAATACTCCTTAAGCAACTGTAACTGCGTTTAAAAAAGAAGAATATGCTCTCATGGGTTCGTCTCAAAACCGTCAAGGAAACCCACTGCAGGATCACCGTCGCTTATATCAAAGGTTATTTCATTTTGTTCAACCATCTTTATTTCAATCTGCTGTTTCTTAAAGCTCAGTTTGAGAGAAGCTCTCGTTTACTTCGAATACTCGGAGCGTTGTTGTGGTCAATCATTTTCAGCCAATACTTGAGACAATATTCTGCGGTCTTGCTTTTCTGTGGCAAGCTTCACGTTCTAGTGGCTTGGCAGATTCATCATTAGCAGAAGAAAATTGGCACTAGAAGCCAAAACACATACACACACACACGCACACACACACACACACACACACACACACACACACACACACACACACACATACCCACACACACACACACACACACACACATGCACACAAAGAAAATACAGATCACAAGCTTTCTGTGAAAGCGTTGCATTTTACGCGCAAAGACGCGTCGAAACGATTCGAAAATATCCAGCGTTCAACGAACGCTGTATGCGCGTATAGGAGACGATATGTTACAGATAATATAAGCACTAATATAAGTGGTTAGTATATTAAATCAAACACATCGATGGCTTTTGCCTTCGTTGTAATGTATTGCGTTGACCATTCGTTGACCATACGTTCGTTCACCGACGACGTGAGTTGTTGAGGTCAATATGAGGGGAATCAATTGTTTTTACCATTTTTGGTTAAAGAGTAAACTTTTTGCACCAGTTTTTCTATTGTTGTTTTCTACACCTGAGTTAGCAGAGTATAGTTCTTTTTTTAAAATGAATATTGTCATCATTAAGTGATGTCTTGTGCGATATAATCATTATCAGTAATTTTGCGGTCAATGTGTAAATGATTTTATCAGTGGCTCGAGAGATAAAAGATGAACATGTGTTTGTCTCGCACTGTTCGGTGATGAAGGTAAAACGTGATTGGTTTAATAGATTTCCATCTTGAAGGCAACAGTGTTGCTCAAAGTGCCAAAAGTTCTTTATTTCACTTCGGATACCACCTTCACGATTCCGACGTAGGGCTACAGTGTTTCATGGCTTATAAATCACAAATTTTCATTATCATGTGTCATAGCCATCCACTTTTCTCTGCCTTGCATGTAAAAATGAACATCAACCAATGGTGACCGCAAAGGAAGGGGTAATCAATGCTTGCCTCTTCTTAAGGTTGAGAACATTAAATCAACCCCCCCCCCCTTACTCTTATGTTTATTCACTTTTATGCGTATTCAACTCTTAATTGACTATTTCGGTCCATAATGTTTATCGGTTGTTGTTGTTGTTGTTTTTTCATTCATAACCATAATAACAGTCAAACCAGGTGAAATAGATTTATATTTGCAGCTGCATTCCAGACCTAATCCGTTTGTCAATGGAACGCGGCTGGGCACCATTCAACCGCTCAGAGTTATTACGTGCGGGTCATGCAAGCCGCGGGTAAAGTAAGAGATTTATATTGCGAGTGAGCATAGGCTGATCATGTCGTGAAGGGACCATTTACAATTAAAGCTGTGAATGCAGATGCGAACGTGTAACATCTTGAAAATATGGGGCCCGTTTCATAAAACTTGTTATCAGTGACAACTGCCACATTTCTATGACAAATTTGCTCTCAGCCAATCAGATACAAGGATTTCAGTAGCTTGTCACATCTATGACAACTTGTCACTGATGACAAGTTTATGAAACGGGCCCCTGGAGTGTGTATAGGACTAACGGGCAAAGAGTACATGACCGGAACTAACAGAATTTGCATTAACTTGGGTTTTCGTGTTTTGTTTTTTCCTTTTGATGCATTGTTCCTTTGATACGGTACGTGTAAACAAAACGTAGCACATTATCGTCATCTGTCCCACATAATAGACCGATTCGGCTTGACAAAACACCCGCCATTAATTGCAATGTCCCGGTTGCGCACGAGTATGATGCTGACTGAATGCATGATATAATATTGCTGCGGGCGCCAGCCGGGCGCTATTTGTACCATGCATTCTCATAATATGCACGCGCGCATGTGACACAAAAGTCTGGAGACTTATTTCACAGGAACAGAGATTACTTAATCTCTTTAATCCCTATTGTGTCACCATGACCTCCCTGTTGCAACTTAAACACATCGCTAGGCTAGCTAAATGTAGAATTTTATGTCAAGTTTGGAGGAATTACTGAATGATCAGACAACAAAGCGGCATCTCACAATAAATGACGGTAATGATTATAATACATGTGATATCGCGAAATATTTGATACATGAGATGGCATTAATCTCTTATAACTGTTGTTGTACCTGTTCTTATTTCGGTCCGTTCTCTATCCTAATTGAAGTTCACGGGCAATAAAAGCGGCTATGCTGTCGAGAGATGAGTAAGCTCTACAACCCAAACACGTAAATCACAAGGTTCTGTGTATATATAAATATAAGCGTTATTCCCGTGAACGGACTAGAGCCCTCACCGGCGGTTCAGTGTAACTTCACGCCCATATTCCGTCAGTTCTTGTGAACAAATCGCGTCAGCATGTAGGCCTACTAGAACTTATTATGCATCTTCCCTTGTCTGAGGATTGCCTAACATAGCAGCAACTATTCTATGCAAAAGGAAAAAGTAATGAAAATGAATAAGTAAGAAGAAAGGATTCCATGTCATAAATCAGCTGATAAACATGATCGTATTTGGTGTTCATGTGTGAAATGAAACCGCGGTTATCACCGTTTTGTATAGACCATGACACTCTCAATATGCGCTTGCTGTCCGCTAGCAAGAAATTGTTCACAAAACCACAATTGGTCCATCTATTTACATTTTCTGATACTGAAATTGAGTCAACTGTAGATCACCGATATATCCAGAACTGTAGTGTAACTGCCAAAGACATTAGAACCTAAATATTGTAGCCAATATTTAGCGTGCTAACAGCAATTTTGGACCTTCAAGGTCCGTTTCATCCAAGGCCGCTTGGAAAGAAAAACGAAATATCCCATTTGTAGTGATGAGTGTGAATGGCGATTAAGGCATTCATTTCAATCATGGCCTTCCGCTTTTCACCAACTTATCTTTATCTTTATTTGGTCATTATAATTACGAGTACACTGCCATTTCTGTGGGGTCTTCACAAAGAATTTGAGTCGAACTTAAACTGTAAGATCAACTTACAGGTTTTTTTTTTTTTGTTACGCTGTGTGTGTCTTCAACGGTGTCCTTACATCCAAATGACAATTAGATTTTTGGAAACTTAATAAAAGGAAGTACTGAGCAGTTGACGAGGGATTTTTCTTTTTGTAAATACTAGTGACAATTCTGAAAGGCTAACAAACGGAAACCATGATTTTTATGTCGATCGTAACTTCTAAAATCGACATGAATTCTTTGTGAAACACCCCTGGTCCGAAAATGTGTCATTTCTAACGTTGATCATCGATGTCATTGAATTGACAACATTTCGTCACGAGTGGTTGACTGTTGTTTTCATAAGAAGATGATAGATGAGATGAAGAGGAAAAAGGATTAGGAGTATTTGTTTCATATCCGTGACAGAAAGAGAGAAAGTCAATTTGAAGAGCTTGTACTGTACTTCTAGCACAGTTCGGCTTTGTGTGCTTGTTTCATTTTTGTAATTGCGCAATTGTTATATACCTCGATTGATATTCGCGCAGCCTCGTCAGTTTGTTTAAGTTTTATGTCTTTGTTATACAATGTATTTACCATTTTTACACTGAATCATTACTCCTATTTGAGAGGAATGATCTCTTGGCAAGACAGTGATACCAAAATCTCATCTCATCCAGCACAAAAAATTGTTAGGTGCTTCGGCTGACTGTAGTATAGACAAAACAGTATTTTTATCTTTTTGTCAGTAGTGAGCTCAAAGGGGGACGGCCACATTGAAAATTAGCTTGTGTGAATAGAAAAAAAAAGTAGAAGGAACAAGACTGTGAAAGTTTGATTAGATTCTGCTGAAAACTAAGTAAGTCATTATATTCTGAAATTGTGATCAGTCAAGCACAAATAGGCAACTCCATGACGAAGCATGTGAGCTCACCTTCCATTTGCTCTTAGCCTTTTGCAAAGGCAGCTCCGCAGTGGACTCACACACAGCGACACACAGCGAGCAGTGGACTCGCACGCACACAGCGATCGGATCTCGCAGCTGCTCGCCTCTCGCGCGCTATGTGCGCGAGTCCACTGCTCTCTGTATGCGTGTCTTAATTACTGTGAGCTGCCTTTGCAAAAGGCTAATTTGCTTTATGCATACAATTCCATAAAATCTCTCCTTTTTTTGTGTGTTATTGATGACGGATATTTTTTAACATGAAGGGCTGTATAGAAGTGTATTCACAATGAGTTTTATGAAGGGCAAATTCCCTATGTTATACAGAGCATAATATGGGGGTGAGCTTGTTCGTGACATCGCAGAATTGCCAATTTACGTTTGATTGATAACAACTTCAAGAGAATCATAACTTTATTATAGTTTTATTAGACTTTGCTCGAGCTTTCGCTGCCCTGTTCTTCTGATTTTTCTGCGTTTTTTTTTTCACTCAAACTATTTTTTCCGGGTGGATCTCCACCTTTAAGATCTGCGACGCTCATGTTTATGACGCGCCTTTTTCCCGGTTAAAGTGGACGAAGGGACAGCTGTCCCGCGCATGTGCAGAACAACATTTCTTGCCTAGTATATGATAGCTGCGTCGTTGGATTGGCGTTGCAGATCTGAAACTCGTTATCATTACGAGGACGTTTCCTGTACAAGAATGGACGTAGAGGGGTCTTTAAAGATTCAAGCCACAATGAGGCTTGTTGTAATTAGATGTAGATAATTTTGTTTCTCAAAACTTCCAGAAAAAACAGTATTTATTTCTTTGCTTCAACTTTGTTGTAGCATACATTTAGCGTGCGTTTATCTTATATTTCTCAAAGATTGTAATCTTATACTGTACGAGAGTGATGCTACAGTAAAGTATGCATTATGTAAATACCAAACATGGACAGAGAAAAAAAAAGATATTGCTTGTAAAAAGGCTGAAACTATTATGTACAGTAATGCTTGTATTGCCTATTTGTACATGTATAGTATTGGGATAATAAAAAGGCGTATGCTGTTTCCGTAATGCTTTTCTTATTGGACTTTTGAAGTGGTGTCTAAAAGTGTAAACCTTGATCATTTTCAAGGAGAATTTGCTCCTTTACTGGTAGCACATGATACAATGTATTGTATGGGCCTATATATATTTATATATATATATATATATATATATAATTAATATACATATACACACACATATATATATATATATATATATATATACTCCTAGATGGGTCATTTGGAAGACATTTCCATTTGTTTTATATGCAAATTTATTATTACATGTTCAATGGCAGTTTACGCAATGGAGACACGAAAATTGTCTCCTTAATGACCAGTTGTCTCCCTAATGAAGACACTTCCCCCCAATATGTCTCCCTAAGGTGCCAACTAGGGATATATATATATATATATATATATATATATAACATTAATATATATATATATATATATATATATATATATATATATATATATATATATATATATATATATATATATATATTACATACATGACCGTGCATCATAAGACCAACAAGAAGTCGCACGCCCTTATTTTATGTGAGGATTCAAATTAGGTGAAACAGGTCAACCTAGTCAGTCTTGTGTTTTGCATATTTTCTGAAATATTGGCACTGCATTGAAAGTCGGTATTAGTAATTTGTAAAATGTGTTAATAGAGCAGGTTAAGTTTCAGCTTAATCTGATAATTCCTTCATAATTGCTGTTACTATGGAATTTGACATCCTACCTTTTGTCCCATTCATTGCCCAGAGCACGGCTTGAATAGACCCTAAACTTCAAAGCCTCTTTTCTCCTTCAACACTTTTCCAGAGGATGCTCCTTCTGCCATTATTTGGATAGATTAAGAAAGAATATTGTGTTGAAGTTTCACCATTTTAAAGCTTGAAAATTCGTTCTTTCATAATTATGCCCTCAACTGAAAATCCATGTCTGGCGACTTTCTGCTGGTTTTCTGATGTGCACATAATATCAGTTGTGAAATGAAAATTATTTCAGTTCGCGACTACGAAAGTTTATTCTTTCTAAAGTTCGTTAATCTTTAAGTTATATATATACAGTGTATATATATATATATATATATAAATATATATATAATATATATATATATATATATATATATATATATATATAAATATATATATATATAATATATATATATATATATATATATAATATATATATATATATATATATATTTATATATATATATATATAGAGAGAGAGAGAGAGAGAGAAAGAGAGAGAGGGAGAGACTGCATTGCTACATTAAGGAGCAGGGGCGTCGACGGGGGGGGGGGGTGGGGGGGGGCAGTTGCCCCTTCAATGAAAATATGGGGTTGAGCAAAACATATCATTATTCCACCCCATCCCCCAGTTCCCGAGATGAGAAGATTTTCTTGTTATTTTTATCTTTAAAAAAATGTCCAAATATTTCACCCACTAGATTGCTGCGTTTCAATTCTAAAAATGCAAAATCTCTCTCGCGTGGGACCCTCCCCATTTAGAGTATTGTTAGGGTCCTTTTTTTATACACTTAGTACACATATAGACTGACAGATTTCCCAATGTTTCACCCAAAAATTGTGTACCAGATCTTTCACTTCACTTAGATAAAAATGCAAAAGTACCTTCGGGTGGGAGGGGATATCTTTCAATTAACCCTTTCCCCGTTTGGTTTCCCTGCATGAATTTAGTAGGGCCTACACTAAAAGTTTTGGGGGGGATTGACAGCTTCCCAAATTCCATCAAAAATGTGTTGAATTCTGAGAGCGCAAAAGCGCCTTCGTATGCAAACGCATCAATATCTGGAGGACAAGGAATACAAACATTTCATTTTGTCCCCTCAATAATTCCAGAAATGAGGAAAATTTTCTTGCTTTTTTGATAGAGAACTGTCCAAATATTTCATTCATTGTGGAAAAGATTGTTGAAATTCAATTCTGAAAAATCATGCAAAATCTCCCTCGCATGGGAGTCCCACACCCTCCCCCGTTAGGTCCCCTTCCATACACGTACAGTACACTTGGGGGATGGACAAATTTCAGAATATTTCATCTAAATGTGTGCATCATATCTGTCACTTCAATACAAATATATTCAAAAGTTCCCTCATCCTCTTTTAATATACCTTTCCCCTGCTGGGTTCCTATCCATAGATTTAGACTTGAACACTTTGGGGATTGACAGTTTTCTGAATATTCCACACAAGTGTGCATCAGATCGTTCTATTTCAATTCTGAAAATGCCAAAGCTCTGTCGTATAATATGGGAGGGGCTATCCACTCCTACCCCCCCCCCCCCGTCAACTTCAATATGACCACTTAAGGTCTACACAGTGATGTCGCACACGCAGAACAAGAGTTGAGATACCGCGATTTAGTCGTTCAGTTTCTGTAAATATTTATTTTTCTTACTTTTTTGACAGGAAAAAAAATCCACCAACAATTTACACCAAAAGTGCACCAGATCGCTGAATTTCAGGTCTGAAAATGCAAAGTCTCCCTGGTATGGGAGGGGGGATACCCGCATCCCCCACCCCCCCCCCCCCCCCCCCCCCGTCGCTCCACTCCCTCTCACAGATTGTCCAACTCCAAGTTTTGCCCTACCCCACGGATCGACGCTGCTGTAATAAGGAGGCAAATTCCTGTCTTCTTAACGTTTTCAACCATGTCATATCCCATTCAACCCATGTTTTGCAGCTGACAACGCTGTCTCCATTATTATCTCCCTTTAATGGGTCCAGGGATAAAAATCTATAGATTACAAAGCCTTACACTTGACCACACAAACCACATTCACACACAATAGTCATCCACAATTCATCATCCACAATATTAACAATAACACTTTCTAGCTTTCAAACAAGCTTTATTTCCTGGTTGTCTCGGATCAAATCGCAATTACCACCAAAATCAAACGAGAGAAGGAGAATAAACGACTCGGCCAAAGAGTGAAGAAATACAAAACTGCCAATGCAGACGATCCAAAAATGGGTCCATTAACCGATTAAACAAGTATCAGTGGGGGCAAGAGAACTTTGTACATCCCGACGAAAAGCACGACATCTGATATCAAAGCGAAAAGATTGAGCTGAGGACTTTTTTTCCAAATCAATTTTTTTTTTGTTGGCTTTAATTACTTTCCGTATGCGATATTATCATCCTGAGGAGCGTGATGCTTCATCTGTTTATTCATTTATTTGTTTTTGCGAGTTTAAAGACAGCTAGGATCAAATGAACCGTATACCGATTAGAACTTAAAGTAAAACCGATAAAAGAAAAAAAATGCCATGGATATCTGATGTATAAAATCTCCAACTCTTCGGCTAGCAACCTGGAACGTTCGATCTCCTGCATGTGCTTCAAAGATTGCCACTCAAGAGTGGGACTTTACAGCCACTCAAAGCGGTGCAAACTTCTTGCCTAGTGCTACGCCATCGTTTCTCGAGACGAATGGATGCCAACATACATACAGCGATAGAATATAAACCTTTATACTGATTTATGATGAACAATGAGACTGAAATGAATCCATCAAATCAAATGAAATCCAAGCAAACAAAGTGATTTTGTTCAAATGGCGCCATCTTGTGGTGTTACCAATGAAGTACAGTATCTCCCTGGCCAAACATGTTTCTTATGAGACAGATTTGAACTGGTGCTTTGTTCACAGGCACTTACACAAGGCCTTGGTATGCGATCGGTATCCCGCGACATATTCGTTCTCAGAGAAAGCTGTTGCGTTGGTAAACATTAAGTGGTCTTTCGGAGTTTGGGCGTGGAATATATACGATATTTCAGTGTCCACGATAAATCAGCGGGAACTTAATCACTGCTAAAAGAGTTGGTGGAGACATTCGTTCAGTGTCACGTTGAGAGCTTGAGCTCGGAGACTTCTTCAGTCTTATACTGGTAAGCAAGTTTGCGGTGTGCATTCTGTTAGGAAGCTTTAGATTCACGACGCGGACGTTTAGACGACTGTTGAGTTGGGTGTTCTTCTCTCTCCCTGCGTCGTGTTGCCAAGTAGCTTTAGATTTCAGCCTTTACGGAGTAAAATGCCCCCACAGGATCATTGCAGCAAGAACTCTCTTGCGTCGTGAATTTGAGCGGAAGCAAAATTGGCTCAGAACCGAAATGAACACTCAGACGACGCGAGATCGATTTTAATGTGCAATTTTTCGCATGACACGCACAGATTTTTTTTTGTTTGTTTGTTTCCCCTGAACGTCCGCGTCGCGAAAATCTAAAGCTTCCCATAGTCATGCATGTGACGGGAACAGAATATTCACTCATCAAATTACTTGTATTTCAATGGGGTTTGCCTTTGTATGTACGCTTTTTCAGCACCATTAACACGCAGGAGCTCGTAGTCATGCTTGAATAGCACAGCCTTCACTGAGGAATAGCGACAGTACACCCATTGCACTCGTTACAAGTTTGTTACAAGTTTCTCCATTTGGAAGTCAGCCAACGATAGGAGCAGAAAATGCTCATTAGAATCGGGTAGATTCTGAAGAGGTTATGGATTTTTGACGTTTTACATGTTTTCACGCTACAATGACAATGCAGACAATCACATGATATAGACATTAAATAAAGTGAATAAATTATGTCATCACTCGTTCACCTATTTTTGGTCCTGACACAATATTTCCTATTCGGAAGCGGAATCATTGAGAATGGATATTGTGTATCATAAATCTTGCTACAGAGAAGAAATAACTTGGGATAAAATTACCGTGGATAACTTCAAAATCCTTGAATTTCTTCATTTACGTCCCATTAAAAAAAAAAAACGGTTACAGCTCGTTATTCCGAAGGCTCTTCAGTCCGAAGATTCCTTATTCCGAAGGTTCGTTTTTCGAATTTCATTTTCGGATGAACAAGTCTTCGGAATAACGAACCTTCGGAATAACGCCACAAATGTTCGGATTAAGGAACCCTTTTTCATTTTCGTATTAACGAACCTCTAGGTATAGGGAATTTGCGTGTTTCGGATTAACGAACCTTCGGAATAACGAACAGCACCCTAAAAAACACGAAAAATTCTTGCAATCAATTGGAGCACTTGTAGCTCAGTGGATGAGACCAAGGATTATCAATCAGAACGTCCTCTGGAATCAGTTCTATCCTCTTTGCCGACCCGGCCTCTTCACTCAGGTAGTCATTCTGTAGCGCATGCGCCGTTCCCGACTTCCCCCGAAAAGGGGTATATTTTAGGAGCTCAGTTTGGGGGAAAATTCCCGAAAAAATCGTTGAAATAGTGTGTCTTAAAGGTTTTTCCCTGAACTATTTTCAATTAGTATGATTAGGGGATATTTCTAAACCTTTCCCCAGCAATCCTAAAACATGGTCCAGAATAGGGTTAGTTTGAAATCACCAAAAAATTCCAAAATAGAGGTAGTGCGGCTTTTTGGTGTTTACCCCGATTCTAACGAACGTGCTAACTGTGCATGTTTTGTTGCAAAGCACGCCGGACTGACCTTCCTTTAGCAGGGAAGTAGGCATACGTCTTCTCTGGTATATTCAGTATGAGAAAGTCTATAAAGACATTCCTGGACACGCAAGGACTGATATTGTGGGCACTCTTCACTTCGGAACTCTTCCTTCATTTAGGGAGTAATTCTGCTATCGTTTTGCTGTGGTAGGGGTAAATATACACAGCCCTGTCGCTGCACAGAAGTCGCGACAGGTCGTGTTTCGCACGACCGATTGGGCTTTGAAAGGGGGTGATTTTCAATTTAAATTTCAATTCATTTATTTCATACTTCTCATTTATGAATATTATATCAGAAATAATAGCACAAGTTCTTTTACCTTTACATGAAAGCAAGCTTGTTTGACTGTAAGCCCCGCGTAATCAGTGTTTGTGAAAAAGAAACGGAGGACGGATAGAAGATTAGACCAGGCGATTAAGAGATGGCTTCCCTTCCAGAAGCCCGTGATAAGGGGGGTCACTATCCTGACCCATTTCCATCCCTATAAAGAGGGTATTTCTCAGTACCTGGAACAAGCATATGTGTATGATTGACCGCCAAAGTAGGGGAAGGGGGGGGGGGGGTTGTCAAGTCCTTAGGAGGGGATCCACAGCCGGTAATATTGTGGTTGCCTGCTTATAAAGCATTTATGGCTTCCATAGCGCTCATGTAAAAGAAATTGTAATTAAATTCCAATCAAATTCTATTCGTTAAGATAAACGTGAACGTGACGTCAATTCTCCCCTAACAAACAAATTATGTTAAGGGTAATAATCCCCCTGCTTTCTCGAAGAGATAAGTCAAGTGATCTTTTATTATGCTATCAGAGGAGTGAAAACATGTTGATCAGGAAAACCAAGCTGCAGAAAGTAAAGAAAACCAATGAACACAATAGACTACAAGGCTTTGAAGGAGGGGATTTTCAGCTTTAACGTGATATTGGACTTATCAAACCTGAATGTTTCTCACCCATCGAGGTAAATGGTGAGAATTCAAACATGTAAAAGTGCCAGAAAAAAATTCCTAGTACAAATTTCATTGGTAATGATGTAAAAAAAAAAAAAGAAATGTCAAAGGTACAAATGTCAAGTAGGGTAAATGTGTAAAAGTCAAAAATGTCAAGGATGAAAATGTCTAGGGAAAAATGAAAGATAAAATGTGGCAGAGGGAAAATATCAAGGGTAAATGTGTCACAGGTAAAACGGAAGGGAAAATGTTATAAGGGTACAAAATGTTAAAGGTATAAAGTCTTGGATAAAAGTATCTGGGGAAATTTGTGAAAGGCACAATGCGGGGGAAATGTCAGGGGTAAGAATTTCACGACGAAAACTTCCGAAAAAATGTCAAGTGTAAAAATATCAAGGAAAATATACGGGTAAAATATATGCACACTCATCAGACCTGGATGTTTATAACCCACCTCAACAAATGACCCGGAAACATAATGTGTGATAGTGTTAATAGACAGAAAAAAGGATGTGTGTTTAGGGGTCTTGGTAAGTCATTAGTGTTTGCTGATGAAGAGGATGTGATTTCAGGCATCTGTGTCAGATTCACCTCAAAACCTAATATACTCCTCAACGACGTTCAATTGATGAATATATCAAAGTATCAAAGCAAATGCTGACTGTTTAGAAAAGCGTAAGGTTCTCGTGTACTTCAAATGCAAGGTTCCTCACACACATGTATTAGTCCTTATGAGTGTTGGTTCCCCAAATCATGCACTTATGTTTTGTCACAGAAAACAGCAAGTCAACTACAAATTGGGTTTTTTACTCCAATGCATTTGTCCTATTTCTGTAGAACACCGTCAGGGTATAGTTGGCTCCTTTGAAACAAAATAATTAGAATGAATCGATAGGGGCATCATATTGTGTACAGGTCACTATATACGTCCGTGGAAACCCTGTATGTTATCAGTATCTTCGCTTTGTGAATACTAAGTTAGTCTATATAAATGCTTTTATCTATTGACAGTAAATTACATCATGCGGGTCTTCCAATCATGCTATGAATCAGCACGAGATAATGGCATTTTCGAGATCTACGAGAACTACTTTGGCTCTGGCGGTGCTCACCGGCATGACAGGATTCTTCCTGCAATTATTTTTGCTACCTGCACCATCCACATCTCTGACCTTTGACCAAGACATCGCATCACTTCCGGCGCCTTGCCAGTACTTGGTGAAGTCTTCTAGCGTCAATTGCTCCCGTCGAGGTTTGACAAAGATCCCAACTGATATCCCTCTTGATACCCGACGTCTGTCTCTCTCCTACAACCGACTGGACCAGATTCTTAATGACTCTTTTGGTCGACTTCCCGAACTGGAGTTTCTGTCACTTCGATACAACAGGATCCGTTTGATCGACGTGGGGGCTTTCGTAGGCCTTCCCCGACTACAAACCATCAATCTCATAGGAAACAATTTAACGCGCATTCCCAGTCAAGTCTTTCATCAAAACTTTTACCTGACTGATCTCTTTTTAAACAGCAATCGCTTTCAATCGATTCCTTCGTTGGACCTGAGAAGACAGAACTATATTCAGTCCATCGATTTAAGCAACAATACCATTTCATCAGCTAAATTCAACATTCTTCTTGCTAGTGGATGCAATTTGACAAACGTGGCACTCATTGATAATGAAATCAAGATGGTTGACGAAGGCGACCTGGAGAATTTAGGGAGCGCAAATTCAGTCAAATTAGTAGATTTCCGTGATAACATCGTGCATAAAGTGCACAGCGCAAGCTTTCAGGGAGTCCATATTGAGGGATTACAACTTTTCGGAAATCCATTATCCCCGACTGGCGCCAGAGAGCTCTTTGACGGTGTGGGAAATTCATCTCACATAACCTACGTTGGTCTCAGTGAGACCAAGCTTGGAGGCATTACCCAGTCCGTCTTTGCCCCCCTCAAGGGATCGCAAATAACTCGTTTGTACCTGAGCGCGAGTAACATATCCCACCTTCCCGACAATGTGTTCTCATATCTGACAACTGTAGAAGTTCTATCGCTGAACAATAATTCACTAAAGACAATATCCTTTGTCGCCTTTACAAACATGACATCCGTTTCATTGGTGTATATTGCCTCATGTAGAATTTCACAATTGGTGACGCCACAGACAACTGGCACGTTAATGCCTCAGCTCTCCTCACTAAATCTCGCCAACAATAATCTGGTGGAGATTCCACCAGAAGCATTCGTCGCCCTTCCAAAACTCATCTATCTGAATTTGTCTTTCAACATCATACGACATATCGCTTCTGATGCATTTGCTGGCCTAGAACACCTGGAAAACATTCTTCTAGACAACAACAACTTAATCGATGCTTTCAGTGTCAATGTGTTCCATAATTTGCCAGCCCTACGCGTCCTTGATGTCAGCTATTCAAACATAAATGGTCTTGATCCTGCTCAATCCTTCTCTGGACTATCAACCCTTGAGGAACTATTCGTGGCCCAAAATCCGTTGCACGCGTCTGACTTGTGGGACTCCGAGAAAAATGTTTCGGTCTTCCGGGATATGTATAACTTACGAGCCTTGGATCTCACTGGAACCATTCTCAAAGACAACATCCCGTCCTGGGGATTTGATGGACTGAGTCAGTTACGTCGGTTGTATTTGCAAGACGTTGGTTTGGTCACATTGCCGACAGAACTTTTCAAATCTTTGAGGTCCCTCGACACTTTGAGTCTTGACGACAACAACTTGCAAGAACTCCCAAATCTAATATTCCAAAGTTTGTCCAGGCTGGGTTCTCTTTCCTTGGGTCGAAATCAACTTTCGGGGTTACCCCCTCTGTTATTCAGAAATACAACTAAACTATATCAGCTTGATTTGACAAGAAGCGGAATTGATGTCATTCCCGAAGAGGTGTTTTCCCCCATCTTCAGCACCATTGCTTCCCTTGACTTGTCTTACAATTCTCTCTTGTGTGATTGTCAGAATGAATGGCTTCGTAACTGGGTACACGACAATTACGACAAAGTGTTCTTGAGTCATACCCTGTGTTCTGTTAACTCACCAGCCGAACTTGTTGGACACAGTTTTATTGATTTCCAACCGATTGTTGTTTGTGGTCCTCGCGTACTTCTTTACGCTTTCATCGCTATATCTGGCGTTGCAGTAATATTCATCGGGATCACAGTGTATTACAACCGATGGTGGATAAAACACAAGCTTTTTCTGTTGAAGCTCTGCATTATTGGGTATAGAGAAATAATCGACGATGATGAATATCGCTTTGATATCAATATCGTTTTCCATGATAACGACGAAGAATGGGTCATTGACCGAATGGTTCCCGTGGTCCGCGAGAAGTATCCCGAAGCTGTCCTCTGCGTGGGTGACGACGATCTCAGAGCAGGGCTCTTGCGACTTGATGCTGTCGCGGATGTCATCGACAACAGTTACAAATCAGTGTTTGTAGTCAGTTATGCCGCTATCGAAAGTCCTTGGTACATGACGAAACTGAGGTTAGCCCTTCAGCACATGAATCATTCGCGGCGTGACGCAATATTATTGGTGTTCTTAGAGAACATAGTAGACGACAGGTTACCATATGTAGTCCGCCTTCTTTTAGGCGTTAACCGACCTTTTCTTCGCTGGTTCCCAGACATCCGACACGAGGTGTATTTTTGGGATCAATTTTTGAAGTGTGTTAAAAAAGCAGTTAGACTAGATGTGACGCTACCAATATAGATTGTTCCATAAAAAAAAAATAAATAAATAAAGGGGGAGGCACAATCCCCTTGCCTTGTTTGCAATGGAATGCTGTTTGGCATCCTCAAACTTCATCGTGTAACCGTGACTCTCAACTGCATGAATCTTAAAGTTCTTTGGGATGCTTTTGAAATTGACTCTTACTTTTCATATTATCAACCGAAAATTCCCAATGTCATTGCACCTCAGTCTTCTGAGAAATGTGAAATCGAGGCATTGTATGGATATAAATGAATGTATTGGGAACGCATCCGAAAAGGAAGAGCCAGATTAACAACGTAATTATGCTGTTATTCGGGAATAGATTGTTTGCTAACGTGTATAACATTCGTAAGAACCTTTAGGAGAACGGTTGTTCCTAAGAACCAGAAAGCTTGTCCAAGACTTTCTTCCACATGAATTATCAACAACAAATGCATGAAGTCTGTTTTCCAAGTAAATACCATATGTCCAAAAAAAAAAATACAACGGGACCCTCCGCAATGATATCTTTAAAATAGTGAATCAATCCAAAGTAATACAAATTCAGGGTATGAAACTATAACTCATTGCCCACATCTTACAGAAAACCCCATTCGATTTGCTTCAGTGGTCAAAGAGAAATGAGGAATTTTGTAGAGGATGTCAAGAATCTTTTCCCTCCAAGTTCTGTCTATTGTATCCACACACAAAAGCATCGAAGTGCTAAACTTGAAAGAATCAGACTCACGACATGCTTTACAACTTTTCACATTTCTCTCTGTGACCGCTTAACCAAATTGAATGGGGTTTTCTGCAAAATAGAGCTAAGACGTTATATTTTGAGACCCTGAAGTAGCAATTAGACAGTTTAATCCTATTGGGTGTTACCGATGCGAAAATTTGACTGTATTCTTTTTTTTTGGGGGGGGGGGGGGGAGGAGGACATACTGTATAGCGTGTCGTCAGAGTCAATACACCAGGCAATTTTGATGCGTTATCAAACTATCGGTTTCGGAAAGTTACACACTGAACTTCCTGTTTCCCGTAATGACGTATCACTCACAGTAGTATGGTACATAGGGCTGAGATGGAAGAGAAACAGGGAATTTTTGTTTAAGAGTTATTTTTGGTGTTATTGATGAGGAAACAAACTTATTGTGCTATATTATACACCTATGTTCTGTATCATTGTCAACAATACGAAAATGTTTATAGCCCTACATTACTAATATGGACTTATGCCATAAAGTATACAACGCGAGGATAGCAAATTGGAGTCTACTGATGTTTACCCTCATATATGGTAGTTTTTATAACCAATAACACACGAATGTTCAGTGTGATATTATTATACCCTTATAAAATGATTTACATGTATTTATATCATTATTGTACTTTGTTATATAACTATGAACCCATGGATTAAATGGTGATTAAAGACTCACATTACTTAGACTTACTCTGCTAACGAGTGCAGCCATGTTGTTGAATGTATACCAGTGATCCATCTTATGTATTATATATCTATATCTATATCTATATATATATTTATATATACATACATGCATACATATAAAACAAAGTGTGAACTACAATCACTGACAATGGTCGGCAGTGCTCAACTACATAGGAGCTCATGTAGTACAATATACAGTAGGGTGGAAAGCGTTGCCTCTTATAGTGACTCAGATGGACAGTCTCTTTCTTATGCAGTTTCTCTGTGCAAGACAGGCAAGCATTATAGCTCTGTTGCACTCAAGCAAGCTGGTAGACAAAAGATACATGCACGTGGCTACTACACACGTGAGTTAGTGTGGCGTGTGAAGGGGATGAGGATCTTAGGATTATTACTTCGGTAGTCTACGTAATGAGATTCATCCAGTGCCGAATCGGGGCCGGGAGGCGCTCCGGGCGCGCGCCCCCTATTCATTTTTTGTTAAAAACAAGAATAAAAATAGAGATATTTGAGTAGGCCTTCCCAGACAGAGTAGAGTAGCGAGGGATCGGAGCCGGTGCATGCCGTAAGTTACCAAGTTCGATACTGAAGTGAAAGTTAATATTTCAACTTTCACTTAATAAGCATGACACAAAATGAACACACTGAAGTTTGGAACATAACTGGTAATGATTTCCACAAGTCTGTTTTGAGCAAGACAGAAGTGGAGATTTCAAGTTTTGCTATAATCAAGTAACAACCTAATGTATATAAAAATAGATTGGGGTAACAAAAATGAAATTTAAATGTCTATGGAATAAGCTAATTCCTCATAATTTCAGTAAGATCAAATCAAATCACCATGTTTCGAGTTGGTATACATGTGAGGTTACATGATGGCGCTGCCCATTTGGAACGAGACCGGTACAGGGTCCCAACGCGTGCCTATGTGCACAAGGACGGTACCGTATAGAGAGTGTGTCATATCTACCGGTTTGTATATATTTTTGTTCAAACTATTGTATGTAGTATCCGTGCATGATATCCCTCGAATAACTTTGTAAAGTTTGGAAATAAATAATGTATATTGGAAGGTAAAAAACAGTGGTTACTTGCCTCATTCTATAGTTCCTTTATAAGATGACTTGGTATAATATGGGGAAGAAATTGTGATCCCCGCCCCCCCCCCCCCTCCCCCCCCCCCCCCCGGCAGCCTTGTACATCACTTTTATGACCACGATAGCGGCTTTGCATCTTTTTTTTTTAATCACGTAATGTTGATCAGTGAGTGTATTCTTTTAAAAGCAATCATACATCACCCCGAGTGATTATAGGCATATTTAACAGAGTTCATGGTTGTGATTTGCGCATATGCAAATTAAAGTTAAAATGAGGATGTATTTTTGCCTTTGACTTTCAATAAATTTCAGTTATTTGTTTCACACTATTTGTTACATCCTACAAATGAATTGATTCATTAAACATGATTTCAAGGATGACATGCTTCAACAAAGAAGATTTCATCACAAGACCTTTCAATGTTATTTGAAAATCTGTCGTGTAGGGGTCAAATGAGACATGCCCTAACCATGAACTCCCTTATCGTTATAAATATTCGTTTGAAAAGGAGTATAGGCGTCCAATTCTGTTTCACAGTTTGTAATAGCTGCCTTTGGCCATTGATAAGTATCAGGAACCTTGACACAGATCACAATCATGTCATGATGTGGTCACGATTCGCCTTTAGTCTGAAAGGTGGAATTACAGTCATTATATTTAACATTTTATTCATATTTAATTCCTTTTCCTCTTGAAGTGCAGTCATGACCACAGACTGTCTGTCTAGATTTTGTATGTGTGTGTGCTTGAATCGTCCTATGTGTGTTTGAATGTAAATCTATACGTATACATAAAGAGTTACTTTCTAAACGGTGCTAAATCCTTTTGTCATCAAATTGAACATTTTTTTTGGGGGGGGGGGTGGAGAAATGTATTTATTTTAGTAGTCCGTAACATACCTCTTCAAATTAACAAAATTCAAGTGAGACAATGGAGAAATCGTGCAATGAAAAATTACTTATTCCCCATAAGATGATAAGCTACGTCCAGCTATCCAATCAGAAACCCGAGTGTATGATGCTCGACTGCATTTTGACCCAAGAGGAAGGACGGGCTGGCTAGGTTTCCTAGCTGTGTTAGCTGTGCAGATGACCCACATATATTACCTGATTATTCATCTTTGCAATATTTCATTTCTATATGCGTGTGAATTCTTTGGAGAGATTGAGGAAAAAGGAGGAGAATGTACAATGTATCGAGATTACAAATCGTAAAAAAAAAAATGAACTAGAGATTGTAATTTGTCATCACTGACAAATTAAGGTGATCCGATTTCTTTTTTAATCAATGATTCGTGTCCTGATAGTGCAAAGTCTCAGCTACAACATACTAAAATCTGAGAGAAATTCACCGAAGCATAAGTAAGATAGTGCTCGATAAAGAGAGTCATGTCAATTTTCACATCTAAAAAATTCCCTCCCATAGAGATAACACGTCATAGCGAAAATAGAAAAAGAAGTACATATGACCTTTGACCCCACTTTGCACAGACAAGATGGCATCTGAGCAAAAAATGGTTATTTTATGAAATGATCCCTGTAACATGGTCTTTACGTGTGCAAAATATAGGAAAGATAGGACATGTATTCACCAAGATACAGGATGAAACATCTATGACCTTTGACCCTAATTTACATACCCAAGATGGCGTCTGATCAAGTCGTTGTTATTTTATGAAATTATGTTCGTGACATGAACTAAACATGTGCAAAATATGGTGGTGATAGAGTATGTTTTTCTTGAGTTATTGCACATAACGTTGCAAAAAGAAAGAAATATTTCAATACATCGAAGATAAACTTTAATTTCAAGTAAGTTTTTTGACGTGATCCCGACATCGTGTGAAAAAACGAAGGGCACATTCACGATAGCCCAAAGTCTCAGCTACAACATATTAAAATCTGGGAAAAATTCATCGAAGCATAAGTGAGCTAGTGCTCGAAAAAGACAGTCATATCAATTTTCACTTCCAGAAAAACTGCTCTCCCATAGAGATAACACGTAAACTGGTCAAATTTTACAAGGATACTTTCAATCCATTTTTACGAGGTGATGACGTCATCCAATCAAAACTTTGTAATTATAAATATGAAAAAATATTAAATAAGCTACAACATACTGAAAGTTAGGTGAAAATCGGCAAAGGATGAGTGAGATACGCTCGAGTGAACTTGAATTTTGATGACGTCATTTTGAACATTTACTTTTTTTACTTTTTTAAGAAATTTAATATCTTTTAATCATTTTTTCAGTATCGCCAACCAATGAAATGATATGTACAACTTATCAGCTTTCAAAATATGTAAAGAAAATGGGGGGTCACCGTCCATCCTGACGAGTAAAATCGGATTTAAATTTGGCGGTTTTTCGGCATTGTTGCACTGTATATCGCCATTGACGCGCGCGCGGAATTTCAACTTTGACGGGCCCGTATGACGTCATATTGAGTCGGATTGACTTGAAACTTGGTAGAAACATTCCTTGACATTTCAGACATCCGATACGTGTGAAAAAATGGGAAATTTCTATTGCATATGAGCTGTGCGTGCGTATATCCGCGCGCGCGTACGCGTCCGTCGATTTTTTCTGAAATACTCCAAATGACCTGAAACGTGTGCAAAACAATTTTGAGCTCAATTGGAGCATGCTAAAATTTCAACGCGCGCGTACGCGCTCGTTTACTATGAACGTGACCAAATTTTATGAAATATATCAATAGACCTTGACTTGAACTATATGATAAATTAATTTCATTCGAAAATTCCGTTCCATTAATGAGATATTGATGTAAACGTGATTTCACATAATGACGTCATAATGACGTCATGGTTAACTGATCACATTGATACACTAGATCTGTCGTCCTTAAGACATGATACATATATGGTATAAGTTTGAAAGTGATAGGTTGGGGACTTTTTGAGTTAACCTCTGCACAAGATTTGAGGAGAAAGAAATAAAGAAGAAGAAGAAAGAATCCGTACAGATACAATAGGTGATCCGAGAGGATACTCGGATCACCTAATGAACTTACAGAATATATAGTCTCTATTACGTTTACTTGTTGTTCATTGTCGTATAGCACAATCTTGTTCGAAAAAGGACTTAATCCTGACCCCCCCCCCCCCAAAAAAAAAAAAAAAAAAAAAAAATCAGTTCTTAGAAAGTCAGATTTCTTCATGATGGTGATGATGATGATGATGATGATGATGAAACAGCATTTGTATGGCGCCATTTATCTGTAGAAACATTCAAAGGCGCCCAGCTCCCACAAAGTGTCACACATCATTCACAAAGTTGCTGGAAAAGATAAGTCTTCAGTGCAGACTTGAATGTATTGAGGCTGTTGCAATTCCGAAGCTGGACTGGTAGAGAGTTCCACAGACGTGGTGCAACAGAAGAGAAGGCTCTATCCCCGTACATCTTTAGGCGGGTATTGGGAACATGGAGAGTCAGTCCAGTACAACGCAGTCCTGGTCGTCGCTGACGTACACTGATAAGCTCAGACACGTAGCCAGGAGACAAATTATGGAGAGCCATGACACATTTTCTTTATGACAGGGCCCTCTATAGGTAACACTGACGATGCTACCCTGAATAAATGAGACATTGTGTTATTAACATTATTATCATCATTATTTTTGTTGCTATTATTTTCATTATTATGGAGTACTCCTGTTAATATGGGACACAGCAGTCATCGCTGTCCTCGCCATCGAAAGTTGATTAGGTAATTTTTGTAAAGGAACTCTTTATATATAACTTATATAAATGTTATATATCAGGAAAAATTTCCGAAGTAATTTAGCAAAACATATTAAATCTGTATAGACAATGGTACTACAAATCAATGACGTTATAAAAGTATTGTGTAGGTATTTTATTTGTTAATTATGTAACACGTGTTAAAGGACCAACACCTACTACACCTGTGCTACCTTTTGATTCTTTTAGCAACCTCATTGTGCACATTATTGCCATATTGCTCTCTCTCTCTTTTTTTTTTTGGATAAATATTTATAGATTACATAATCATTTATCCATTATGTATTATAAATTATATTCGATATGTCTTTAGACAGTTATGTGTGCTATGTATTAATGTTGATGTATGAACATGTATTCAAACTTTCTTGTCCATCTCAAACTCAAACTCATTACCTATAATTATATAGTAATATATGATATATATATATATATATATATATATATATATATATATAAACAGATAGAGAGAGAGAGATTGCATGTACATAGCCTACTCGTGCAACAGGAGATTAGGGAAGAAGATGAGAGGGTGTTGAGAATCACTTCCTTATTGCTCCTATTCCGATATCGTTGTCTGAAAATGTCATTGTCCACTTCCTGTTTGGTAGCTTTATTAGTGCGTCTTGTTTTGATAATGACTCAGTAATCGTATTTGTAAATCATACATTAAGATTTTGTATTTCGGATGAGGGTTTTCCGATTATTATAACGTGTGTCGCATAGATTTAAAACTTTGTAATTTACACTGGGCACAACTTACAAGTCATCGCGGTTGCGCGAGATCTAACCTGATTTTTCGACAATTGCTATGGTGAACTGGGCAATGTTAGCAAAATTGCAGTGTAAATGGGTGGACCTATTACAATTGGATTTCTGACATCGCGATGTTAGACAATAGCAGTAACAGGGTCATGCACCTGGCGCGCTATACCGGTGTCGCCAAAGAAGTAATAGTGTCACAAATGTACACACTAGTAATTATGTACATAGTATGATGTCCTACAACTGTATATGCATGGTTGTTTTAATGTGTATGTACACAGGTCGAACAGATTAAATGGAGAACATTCTATATGATATAGATATAGTACATACAGGCTGACCAGATCAGTGCAGAATTTTCTAGGTTGTATACAATGTAACTACAGTACATGCATGTGACAGGAAATACATTATAGCTCACTCAATCTAGAATGATTTAACCCATTCCAGAAAATTCTAGGAAGTGCTTACATATTTGGCTGAGTGAGGCACTGTCCCTGTAGCCCAATGTGATTGGTAGTTAATTTTGGCAATGATGTTATGCACATAGTTAGGCAGTGAGTCATCCAGGATTCCTGGAACTTGGACTTGCTAGAAGTGTGTAGCCCCAGGTTGGAGAAAATTACAGAATGTACTAGAAAGGGTGAATGGATAGTATATAAGCCGGAGAAATTCTGAGGTAGGCAGAGTACCGAACACCTCTGCTCTGAGAGTTGCGTCACTTCTGGCTCTGAAGCGACTTGTTATAGTTAGTCCTGTGTTACCTGCTGACCTGCTTTACAAACTGTGTTTGTGGAGATAAGGCCTGGGAGACATTTTGCCTGCAGAGAATTAAATTGCCTTCATTGGAGATAGACTCCATATTTTAATGTCAACGGACCTTGTTACGGCAAAGCTGTGACGGGCTGGATTCCTTGCTGGACATTATAGAGTGAACCATCATTCAACGCATCGACTGGACGTGGTCGTCATAACGTTTGGATTCTGCACGTTTCGCTGTGAACATTATACCGTGGACATATATCGCGGATTTTACCCCGGATTTATACTGTGGATTAATGCAACCTGTGCCTCTGGAATTACGTCGGAGGAATCATTCATTGGTGCGTCAAGAATCATTCATCTGTGCATCGAACATCATATCTGGACATTTTCAAAGGATTACTTAATACGTGTAAGTGATTCCACTGCCGATTTACAGTTTCTATTGATCATTATTGTACTGATGTGAAAACCGATTACGAGTCTGTACCCACAATATCACTGTTAATAAACCGCCTGAACATTAGATTGTTTCTTTTGTGCGATCATTCTCAAAGTGATTTTGATCGTAACAATAGAGTTAGCGCTCACCATTCAGTGCGTGCAGAGCACGAAAGAGGTCGACTACCAGAAGCCTGAACTCGGAAGTGCCTATAGTAATACACGTAAAGTACAGCTTCAAAGATGGGGTAGGGTTGGAAAAATCATTCTAATTTTAAGGAAAATCAATATTTGTCCAAATGCCTCCAGATTTTATAAGAGAGATACATACCCAACACAGTATACGTGTTTTGATGAAAAAAGGACTTGCTCTAATGTGTCAAATATGTGCCTTAACATGAAGCCAAAATTGTCAAACAGGCATTCATGCATTCATACTACATATAGATTGCAGAAAGATACAGTGTATACTCTTTGGTATGGGAGTACTGATTTCACATCATATAATATGTCACTTAGAAACATCAGACACACATACAACACACACTCCCACACACATACAACACACACTCACACACACATCCACACACCCACAACAAACACACACACTCACAACAGACACACACATACGCACACACACGTACACACCAAACCACTTTTTTTTTTCAAATTCCAATACACACTGACACACATACACACACAAACAAACACAATGCATGTCTTGAGTCCAGATCGTGCATAACTCTAGGCACAGACAGCAGGAAGGACTGAAAAACACTATTGGATATAATACACTATCACCGTGTAGGCTTTAAAGTTGATTGCATACAATTGGTGCATGGTACACAATTATATGGACAGCTATGTGCTATTCTGTCTTAAATGTTGCTGTTTGTGGCACCGGTTTACTAGCCAGTAGGTAATCATTCACTGACGGTAAGCACAAATATTCAGTGGTTATTCAGTGAGTGCCTCATCATAGTATTTGAGGCATTTGGGGCTCCTAAACAAAGTTAATCATGTCAGCACAAGTGAGAGTGATAGGTATTACGTGTGGTACCTTCGCGAATGCTCGACTTCTCGACCTCTTTGCTAATGGCGGCGGGTCTTTCAATTGGCCCAGCTTCTATATGCGAGTGCGCGCTCTAATATAGAACTTCTTTAGGTGTCGCCCAAACAAAGAGAATCATCAGTACTCTTTGTATTATGACGTAGTGAGTGTTACGGGCATTCTTCTCATGCCAACTTCTGGTACGGTTATGGTACACTTTTAGAGCACATCGGTAAGTGGTTCACTTTTGGCTCGGTGTGGTTTATACGGTATGGTACACTTAAGTTTGGGAGAGTTCGAGCGCTGCTCTGGAGCGGGTATAATGGTACGGTAGATAATAATGGTATGATATAGGCTGCCTCTATCTGACATTACTTGAAAAATATTGAGAACACTCTAAGTAACCTACAATTTTTACAATTTATACAAAATGTTCTCTTTATGCTTTGTAGAAAGATCGATACTTTACGTAGGTTGTATTTACCACTGTTTCAATTAAATAAAATCTTGTTTATAGAAAACTTGGCTGTTTGTGTTACAATCGCATGAAAAAAAAAAATCGGCAAAAGATAAGTCACCTGTAATTGCTCATCAATTTTTGATAAATCTGTGTATTATAATGACGTCAAAATGGACCCATAGTTACGTCATGTATTGAATATGCATTCTCTTTGTGTGGCAGTTTTTTTTTTTTTTTTTTTTTTTTTACTTAATCTAGTTGCAGAAACAGGTAAATGAAATGAAAATGAATTTAAATGATTTACGAGGAATCAGATATAAAAGCGATTGCATCAAATCACTCACATCAAATCAAATCCATGCAGACCTCATGATTGTTTTCAAATGACGCCCTCTCGTGGTCTGACAGTGATAGAAAGCAAACTTTGCGAGAGAGATGCAAAGTTGTTCCCGTACGCGCTGTGATATTTGCGTGCAGGTATAATCCTGCGATGTATTGGTTCTCCTAAAAACTAACAAACATTTACGCTGTTACTTGTCTTTCTGGAATTGAGTATAGGGACAACCACACATGATGTTTTATTGTTCAAGATAGAAAAATCAGCGATAAGTTTAGAGCAACAACGACTACTATCGGTGCGGGAGCTGGTGGTGATATTCTTTTAGCGTCACGTCGAGATCTCTGCCTAGGGGACTTTGGACTCACTAAGGTAAGAAATATCGATATGTGTCTATTGAAAGATATTCAGGGTCTACTGTAATGTAGATGGAGGGAAGAATGTTTCTATTCATCAAAATAGTAGCACAGGGTGAGCCGTTGTATGTGCACTCTTGACTAGTAGACATTGTCGTGATAATGCTTGAAAAGTTGCCACTGAGGAATGCTAACTGTACACCCAGCGTGCATGTTGAAGTGAAAATACAACGATCAAAACGGAACAGGTCTCTTTTAAAATTGGGCACACGCTAAGGAGGTACTAACGAAACCTCAGAAATCGACCCTTATCTTGTTCACGGATTAACGACCTTTCTTTCTTTCTTTCTTTCTTTTTCCTTCTTCATTTTCAGATTAACTAACCGTCGGAATGACGAATCTTTTTATCATTTACAGATTAACGAAGTCTCTAAATTCATTAGATTTAAAATCAATCTGTAAGATTGTGGTTCGGGACAAATCCAAAATCAGACTTGAAAATTAGATTGACTTCAAAATCTATCAGACTGAGATTTTCAATCTAATTTTGGATTTGTCCCTCATCTAAGTCTAATCAATTTAGAGAGAACCTTCGGAATAACAAACCTTATTTCATTTTCGTAATAACGAAACTTCGGGATTGCAAAATGTACAAAGTGTTTATCTAGCACCACAACATTTTAGTAGACAGACACAAAGAGTTTGAATAGATGTTACGTTTTCACGGAGGTATTCTCAGCTCAAACCTGATATAAGACTTATCAAACTACATGTAGATGTTTTCTAATCCATCAAAATATATAACAAAAACGCGAACATGCAAGAGTACTGCCTGTGAGGAAAGAGGATATGAATTACAGTCTGGTCCATTGCACTTGGCAAGCCTTTAATGTTTGTGGAAGAAGAAGGAGATTTAACTTGTAGGCAACTTCAACTCTTTAACAGTATTCTAAATTCAGCATTTAGGGTCTGTGATGTAGAGTTTCAGATGTATTATGTGTTTGCACGAATGAGAGTATAGGTTCCCAAAATCACACATTTCAATTTTGATTTCAATTCCAATCTCAATTTATTTTCATATCTCAATGAAAAATATATTCGTGTCCTGTCAGCACTGAAAACAACAAATCAACTACAAATTAGGTTACAAAAAATTGTCCATTACCGACTGTTCTATAATGGGGAACTATGAAGATTATGCGAAATTAAGATTTTTTATTTTTTTTTGCCTGAAGCCTTCAAAAAAGGGGGAGGGCAATGCTTCTAAATTAGATAAGTTAGACTTTTTTTCCTGAGACAGAAGTGATTGTATAGAGCCAAGTTATGAGTATCAGGTTAATAGATTCGTGACGGTACTTTCAAGTTTTTTCATGGCAGATGTATGGGTAGTCCCCTGGGGCCCCGTGGAAGGGGGAGGGACCTAATAAAGGCCCAAATTTAACATCGCTAAGGTGATTAAATATACAGGCGTAAATATATATGTATATATATATATATATATATATGAAGTATTCCAACTTTAGAGGGTTAATTTTTTTGTAACTGTCAGCTATGGAGAGCCCAATGTAAGTTGAGAGGAAAGAAGAACTCTTCTTTCCATTGACACCTATCTATGTTAAAAATACCATGTATGATTGAGCATATGAGCTTTAAAGACAACAATGTTAAATTGCACATTTTCCAAGTTTTAGTGTCAGCTGAAGGAACAATGAATGTTTCACTGAATGTAAATGAAAGTGACCAAATAAATATGTCAGCTTGCACGACGGCATGTTTGTGTTTAGGTTTTGTATTTGGGTTTCCTTTAACATTTTATGGTCCATAATTATAACCTTTAAAGGACAAGTTCACCTTCATAGACATGTGGGTTGAGTAAATGCAGCAATATTAGTGGAACACATCAGTGATAGTTTGAGGAAAATCGGACAATCCGTTCAAAAGTTGTGAATTTTTTAAGTTTCTGCTCACTCAAGGCTGGAGATGAAGACTACTATAGCTTGTGATGTCACATGTGTACACAATATAAATAAATAATAAAGAAAATTCAAAATATTTTCACTTTTCTCGCATAACGAAAGAACACTTGACTTCTCTCTTTCAAGAGGCAGGGGGAGTAATATTACCCTTATGTCAGTAACAAGTCGGAGAAATGTGCACTTTATTTTTTTTTTTTAAAGTGAAGTTTCATGAAATTCTTCTTTACATCATTGTACGGATATGACATCATACACTGTAGTAGTCTTCTCATCAAGCAGTGACTGCGTAGACACTTTAAATATTCACAACTTTTGATTGGATTGTCTGATTTTCCCCAAACTTTCAGATTTATGGGTTCTACCAAGGAGGTTCTAGAGAATGGAGTCACAACCGTCTTATTTCCTTTGCTAGATGTTCGAAGCCGCCGCTCAAAAATATTTGAAGCATGTGCCAAACAGGATCTGCCGCGCAGATATGAAGACAATTGACTCGTGTCTCATTGCATAATCCCTAGCCACTTTCAAAGGAAGATATTTCTTTGTGATGGTAATTACTTTTCGCTATCCCTTATTATAAAAGGTATAGTTGGTACAGACATGAGGATGCGCGAATAGAAATTGAGCAGAAAATGCTGAAATACAGATGAAAAATACTCCACTGGTCATACCCGGTCACTAATCTGATATATCTATCAATAAATAATTATACTTGAAGATTATTCCATATTAGTTTCATTTGCGGAAACTAAGCGGAAAAGTGATAAAACCAGCTTTCTAGGATGGTACCGTTTTAAACATTTTCACATGATACAGCTCTGATTTGCACTTTTGCGCAAATTTCTGGACCGAATTGTCTTTTGTTTTACATGATTAATCATTAATTAAAATTTCATTTCATTTAATAAATAGATAAGCAGAATATGGCCGACATTATGATAACGTTCAAAATTAATCTTCAGAATGCTCAGCAAGACGGCGGCAAGGAACATCGATCATCAAAGGCACAAGTGCACCTGTGGAATTCCTTTGTACATCAATAGAAATCTGAGAACTGTTTGAATAATTACAGCCAGTTGGAACTCCATGTATAAAACCTCCTTGGTTCTACTAATATTGTTGCATTCACTCAATCCACATGTATATGAAGGTGAACTTGTCAGCCATGTCCGATAACTTGGTCACTCTCACAATTGGCCAACCCACACAGTTCAATTTCTCTGTTCATATTCAGCACATAGCTTGCTGCGTCTTGAATATGAATAGAGTAAAATGGATAATGGGTTAGCCTCTGTGGGAGTGACCAATCTTATAGTTATCAAAAATGTGATCATATTAAAGGTTATCGACCATAGAAGGTTAAGAGAAACCTTAAAATCACAAACCTGCAGTCGTGCAGGCTGGCCTGTAAAATTGACCACTTTTATTGACAGATCTGATCATTCAGTGAGACATTAATTTTCCTTGATAATAGCAGGCAAACTTGGAAAAAATGCAATTTGTCATTGTTGTCTTAAAAATGCAATTTGTCATTGTTGTCTTAAAAATTCATGTGCTCAGTCATGCCTGACATTTGCCAACATGATTAGGTATCAATGGAAAGAGGAGAGTCCCCCTTTCCTCACAACTAATACTGCGCGCTCCATTAGTGACAATATTGTAAAATAGTTATCCTTCAAAGTTGGATTACCTTTTTTTTTTGTTTGATACGCTCTGGATATTTTAGTATACACGAATGTCCCCCTCCTGTTTTTGTTCTCTTTTTAGTAGGAAAGAATTCGAGGAAGGTGAATTGCAATACTCAGGTGAGCGCTATACCCCCGAGCCTGTTGTTACTTTATGTAAAGCTAATGTTTTTGTTCGTTTGTTTTATCTCTTGGCATTACATTGCCGCAGGCGTCTTCCAATCAGCCATGAATCGGCAAGGGATTAAAACGATGATGATGACATTTTCTAACTCTACCAGAACTTCACTCACTCTGATGGTGGTGCTCACCGGCATGACAGGATTCCTCCTGCAATTATTGTTGCTACCTGCACCATCCACATCTCTGACCTTTGACCAAGACATCGCATCACTTCCGGCGCCTTGCCAGTACCTAGTGAAGTCTTATAGCGTCAATTGCTCCCGTCGAGGTTTGACCAAGATCCCAACTGATATCCCTCTTGATACCCGACGTCTGTCTCTCTCCTACAACCTCCTGGAGCAGATTCTTAATGACTCTTTTGGTCGACTTCCCGAACTGGAGTTTCTGTCACTGCGATACAACAGGATCCGTTTGATCGACGTGGGGGCTTTCGTAGGCCTTCCCCGACTACAGACCATCAATCTCATAGGAAACTAGAGATTGTAATTTGTCCTCACTGACAAATTAAGGTGATCCGATTTTTTTTTTAAATCAATTATTCGAGTCCTGATCGCAATATGCATGACAATACAAGTTTCATCTGTGTTTAGAGACATTGGCCGTGTGCTGTTTGGATTCTCATTTAGAAAAGGGAGTCATATCTGTCATCTTTGGTACCAAATTCTGTATTCACTGAATAACGATTTCTGCAACGAATACATATGACCTTTGACCGACCTTTACACTCCCAAGATGGCATCTGAGGAAAAAGTGGTTATTTTGTGAAGTGATTCTTGCGACATCGTCTATATACGTGTGCAAAATATGGCAAAGATAGGACAGGTGTTCACCAAGATACAAAATGCAACATTCTTGACCTTTGACACTTATTTACATACCCAAGATATTGTCCAATCAAGTAGTTGTTATCTCATGAAATAATATACGTGAATTGAACTAAACATGTGCAAAATATGGAGGTGATAGGGCGTGTTTTTCTTGAGTTATTGCAAAGAAAGTTGCAGAAAGAAAGAAATATCTGAATACATCGAAGATAAGCTTTAAGTTCAACCAAGATTTTAAACATGATTCCGACATCGCATGAAAAAAACGAATGGCACATTACGATAGCGCAAAGTCTCAGCTACGACATATTAAAATCTGGGAGAAATTCACGGAAGGGTAAGTGAGCTAGTGCTCGATAAAGACAATCATGTCAATTTTCACATTTAAAAAAATTCCCTCCCATAGAGATAACACGTCATAACAAAGATAGAGAAAGAAGTACATATGACATTTGACCCCAATTTGCACAGACAAGATGGCATCTGAGCAAAAAGTGGTTATTTTGTGAAATGATTCTTGTAACATGGTCTTTACGTGTGCAAAATATGGGAAAGATAAGACATGTATTCACCAAGATACAGGATGAAACATCTATGACCTTTGACCCTAATTTACATACCCAACATGGCGTCTGATCAAGTAGTTGTTATTTTATGAAATAATGTAGGTGACATGAACTAAACATGTGCAAAATATGGGGGTGATAGGGGCTGTTTCTTTTGAGTTATTGCAAAGAAAGTTGCAGAAAGAAAGGAGTATCTCAATACATCGAAGATAAACTTTAATTTCAAGTAAGTTTTTTGACGTGATCGCAACATCGTATGAAGATACAAAGGGCACACTTACGATAGCCCTAAGTGTCAGCTACAACATATTAAAATCTGGGAGAAATTCACCGAAGCGTAAGTAAGCTAGTGCTCGATAAAGACAGTCATGTCAATTTTCATTTCCAGAAAAACTGCACTCCCATAGAGATTACACGTAAACTGGTCAAATTTGACAAGGTTACTTTCAATCCATTTTTATGAGGTGATGACGTCATCCAATCAAAATGTTGTTATTATAAATATGAAAGTACATTTAATAAGCTACAACATACTGAAAACTGGGTGAAAATTGGCAAAGGATAAGTGAGATACGCTCGAGTGAACTTGAAATTTGATGACGTCATTTTGAAAATTTACATTTTTTACTTTATTAAGAAATTTGATGTCTTTTAATCATTTTGCCAGCATCGCAAACCCATGAATTGACATGTTCAACTCATCAGCTTTCAAAATATGTAAAGAAAATGGGGGGTCACCGTCCATCCTGACGAGTAAAATCGGATTTAAAATTGCCAGTTTTTTGGCATAGTTACACTGTATATCGCCATTGACGCGCGCGCGGAATTTCAAATTTTACGGGCCCGTATGACGTCATATTGAGTCGGATTGACTTGAAACTTGGTATAAATATTTCTTGACATTTCAGACATCCGATCAAAGTGAAAAAACTTGAAATTTCAATTAAAAATGAGCTGTGCGTGCGTATATGCGCGCGCGCGTACGCGTCCGTCCGATTTTTTCAATTTTTCAAAAAATGCTCCAAATTGTCTGAAACGTGTGCAAAAAAATTTTGAGCTCGATTGGAGCATACAAATATTTCAACGCGCGCGTACGCGCACGTTTTAAGACAATATATGAATTTTGAGAACATGAGTAAAATGCGCATAACTTGAAATATATGTCACGTAAATTTCATTGAAAAATTCTATTCCATTAATGAGATATGATTGAGAATGTGTTTTCATATAATGACGTCACAGTGACGTCACGGTCGATTGATCACAATGATACATTAGATTTGTCGTCTTTGGGACATGATGCATACATGGTATAATTTTGAAATTGATAGGCAGCGGACTTTCTGAGCTAACCTCTGCACAACTTTTGGGGAGAAATAAAGAAATAAAGAAGAAGAAAGAATCCGTACAGATACAGAAGGTGATCCGAAGGATACTCGGATCACCTAATAATTTAACGCGCATTCCCAGTCAAGTCTTTCATCAAAATCTTTACCTGACCGACCTCTTTTTGAACAGCAATCGCTTTCGATCGATTCCTTCGCTGGACCTGAGAAGACAAAACTATATTCAGTTCATCGATTTAAGCAACAATACCATTTCATCAGCTAAATTCAACATTCTTCTTGCTAGAGGATGCAACTTGACAAACGTGGCACTCACTCATAATGAAATCAAAACGATTGACGAAGGCGACCTGGAGAATCTCGGGAGTGCAAACTCAGTCAAATATGTTGATTTTAGTGATAACAGCGTGCGTCGAGTGCACAGCGCGAGCTTACAGGGAGTCCACATTGAAGGATTACAGCTTCAAAGAAATCCATTATCTCAGACTGGTGCCAGGGAGCTCTTTGAGGGTGTGAGGAATTCATCTCTTCTAACTTTTATTGGTCTCAGTCAGACCAAGCTAGGAAACGTTTCTAAGTCCGTCTTTGCCCCGCTCCAGGGATCGCCGGTAACTCATTTGCACCTAAGCACAAGTAACATATCCTACCTACCTGACAATGTTTTTTCATATCTGACAACTGTAGAAGTTTTTTCGCTAAACAAGAATCCATTAAAGACGATATCCTTTGTCGCCTTTACAAACATGACGTCTGCTTCGAGGTTGTTTATTGCCTCGTGTAATACTTCACAATTGATGACGCCACAGACAACTGGCACGTTAATGCCGCAGCTCTCCACACTAAATCTCGCCGTTAATAATCTCGTAGAGATTCCACCTAGAGCTTTTGTTGCCCTTCTGAATGTAGTCTATTTGGATATGTCGTTCAACAACATCCGCTTTATCGATGCCAATGCGTTTTCTGGCTTGGAACACGTTGAAAATATTAACTTACAGAACAACAACTTAATCGATACTTTCACTAGCGGCACTGTATTCCATAACTTGCCAGTGCTACGCGTCCTTGATGTCAGCAACTCAAACATAAACGGTCTCGATCCTGCTCGATCATTCTATGGCCTATCAACTCTTGAGCAATTATTCTTGACTGGAAATCCGTTGCATGCATCTGACTTGTGGACCTCCGAGAAAAATGTTTCGGTCTTCCGAGACATGGGTAATTTGCGAGTCTTAGATCTCAGTGGGATCAGTCTCAAAAATAATATTCCATCCTGGGGCTTTGATGGACTGAGTAACCTAAACCAGTTATATTTGAAGAACGTTGGTTTGGTTAAATTACCAGCAGAACTCTTCAAATCTCTGTTGAAACTCGACACTTTGAGTCTTGACCACAACGACTTGGAGGAACTCCCAAATTTGATATTCGAATATTCAACCAGGCTTGGTTCTCTGTACTTGAGTCGAAACCAGCTTTCGTGGTTACCCCCTATGTTATTCAGAAATACGACTAACCTCTATAAACTTGATTTGACAAGGACCAGAATAGGTATCATTCCCGAACAGGTCATTTCTCCAATTCGCGAGAGCATTACTTCCCTTGACTTGTCTCACAATTCTCTCTCGTGTGATTGTCAGAATAAATGGTTCCGTATCTGGGTGCACGAGAATTACGACAAAGTGTTCTTAAGTGACACAAATTGTTCTGATAACTCACCTGCCGAACTCGTTGGACGCAGTTTTATTGATTTCCAACCGATTCTTGTTTGCGGTCCTCGCGTACTTCTTTACGCTTGCATCGCTATATCTGGCGTTGTAATAGTTTTCACCGGGATCATAATCTATTACAACCGATGGTGGATTAAATACAAACTTTTCCTATTGAAACTTTGCATTATTGGGTATAGAGAAATAATCGACGATGATGAATATCGCTACGATATCAACATCGTTTTCCATGATGACGACGAAGAATGGGTCATTGACAGAATGGTTCCCATGGTCCGCGAGAAGTATCCCGAAGCTGTCCTCTGCGTGGGTGACGACGATCTTAGAGTAGGGTTCTTGCGGCTCGATGCCATCGCGGATGTCATCGACAACAGTTACAAATCAGTGTTTGTAGTCAGTTATGCAGCTATCAACAGTCCTTGGTACATAACGAAACTGAGGTTAGCCCTTCAGCATGTGAATTATTCTCAGCGTGACGCGATATTGTTGGTGTTCTTAGAGAATATAGCAGACGACAGGTTGCCATACATAGTTCGCCTGCTTTTAGGCGTCAACCGACCATTTCTTCGCTGGTCCCCAGACAACCAACATGAGGAGTATTTCTGGGATCAATTTATGAAGTGTGTTAAGAAAACAGCCAGGCTAGATGTCACGCTACCCATATAGATTGTTCCGTTAAAAAAAAGAAGAAGAAGAAGAAGAAAAAAAAAGCTGCAAACACCTCGATCACAAGAGGAGGACAATAAGCGACATGTTCGCGAAGGACAAGAATGTAGTGGTGTGACCTCTTGCTATGGGTATTCTGCGATGCTACGGCACGGCTGGTTCGATGAATTTAAATGTTCTCTATTCATGCTAAGTTAAGAAATTTCAAGCGCAATTTTCCTACGCAGTACCCGCTGCATGCTATAAGGATTAGAACCAACACTTTCTGTCGGACGGAAGCTCTGTGGTCTTGTGGAGATGACGCCTGTACGGAGATCAGGTCGTAGGTTCGAATTCTGCTCGAGTATGTACGTCAATGATTTTTCATCATGGCTACTACTTAAACACTGATCAATTCAGCGGTTATTTACGTCGATGTAGGGAAATTTGTCAATCAGTTGCAACAAAATATCATGTTGACCTCATTCAATTTCAAATCTGAATTTTACTGCGCATCCTATCTTGTGGATGGAAGTCAGAAAAGAATCCAGAAGAATTTAAGGTACATATTGGGAGGAAAAATGTCTGTACATAGGGCCTACATGTAGTAATTTGTATCATTATACTTCCTATATTCTAACAGGATGTGGTGGCGATTGTGTTCCTGTCTCACTGACTATTCACAACCTTTTCAAGCAAATGACAGGGTATCTGTAAGTGGACACTTTTAATGAGCAATTAACATTGTGCAGCTTTAAAGAAAAGGTCTATCCAATATGTTTACCCAATGAAGGCATCCATTCATAGTCTTTTGTTCCACAGTTTGTAATGGATTCTTTCAGACAGTAATAAACAATAGACCCTCGACACAGATCATTTCACAATCAGTTGCAATGAAAACATCTCGACGGAAGAATTTCATAAATTTGAATAACAAAGCAGTACCCGCTGCATGCTATAAGGATTAGAACCAACACTTGCTGTCGGGCGAAAGCTCGGTGGTCTAGTGGAGATGACGCCTGTCCGGTGATCAGGAGGTCGTGGGTTCAAATCCTGCTCGAGTATGTACGCCCATGATTTTTTATCATGGCTACTACTAAAACACTGATCAATTCAGTGCTTATTTACGTCGATGTAGGGCAATTTGTCAATCAGTTGCAATGAAAACATCTCGACGGAAGAATTTCATAAATTTGAATAACAAAGCAGTACCCGCTGCATGCTATAAGGATTAGAACCAACACTTGCTGTCGGGCGAAAGCTCGGTGGTCTAGTGGAGATGACGCCTGTCCGGTGATCAGGAGGTCGTGGGTTCAAATCCTGCTCGAGTATGTACGCCCATGATTTTTTATCATGGCTACTACTAAAACACTGATCAATTCAGTGCTTATTTACGTCGATGTAGGGCAATTTGTCAATCAGTTGCAATGAAAACATCTCGACGGAAGAATTTCATAAATTTGAATAACAAAGCAGTACCCGCTGCATGCTATAAGGATTAGAACCAACACTTGCTGTCGGGCGAAAGCTCGGTGGTCTAGTGGAGATGACGCCTGTCCGGTGATCAGGAGGTCGTGGGTTCAAATCCTGCTCGAGTATGTACGCCCATGATTTTTTATCATGGCTACTACTAAAACACTGATCAATTCAGTGCTTATTTACGTCGATGTAGGGCAATTTGTCAATCAGTTGCAATGAAAACATCTCGACGGAAGAATTTCATAAATTTGAATAACAAAGCAGTACCCGCTGCATGCTATAAGGATTAGAACCAACACTTGCTGTCGGGCGAAAGCTCGGTGGTCTAGTGGAGATGACGCCTGTCCGGTGATCAGGAGGTCGTGGGTTCAAATCCTGCTCGAGTATGTACGCCCATGATTTTTTTATCATGGCTACTACTAAAACACTGATCAATTCAGTGCTTATTTACGTCGATGTAGGGCAATTTGTCAATCAGTTGCAATGAAAACATCTCGACGGAAGAATTTCATAAATTTGAAAAACCAAAGTGTTTGATGAGGAGGGTGAAGAGGGCGGAGGTGGGATAGACGTGGAAACACGAAGCTCCGAAGCTATTGTTCCATCCAAGCAGTTGTACGTAGAGTGTGTAATCGTCCGTAATCAGGCGCTAAAGTTGTCAACCGACAAAACATGATCCAGAAGCGGGAAGTTTATCGAACTTTACCGTAGTTTTCTTTTCACGACAGCTGTGCAAGTCACCAACATGGAAATCTGATGATAGTCTGTTTTCTCTGAAAGGCTGCCAACATATCAAGCCTTGCTTAAGCTATATCTCTTCTTGTCTGGTAATTGCTACATGGCTTTCTTTGTTTCTCGTTGTTGTTTTTTTATTCTTTAAGTAGTATTCCTTGCGGTCGGGAGAAAATGAGTTTCTTTTATGTAAATGTATAATGATAGCGAGACATATACCAATGTCTCAAATCAAGTCAAGTCTATTGAATGCATGTTTTGCAGACACTGGATAAATTTGCAATGTCATAAGTGATATATCGTACAATTGTTGTCCGATTAACCACTGCACTTGTCTACACGCGGCAGATTGCAATCTCGACCTTGCCATCACCCTCTCTGAATTCATCATTAGCAATTCCGCACTCTATTTCCTCTCTCCTTATTTCTCCCTCCCCCCCCCCCCCTCTCTCTCTCTCTCTCTTTCTACCCAGAGCTCGACGGCGGGCACCAAATGACTCGATAATTGTACACTTTTTGTTGTTGTTATTGTGCTTTCGAATATGCTGAATATAGTTCTGGTGCAACAACAGTCTTGCGCATACCAAAGTATACACAACTCATGTTTACTCTAAAGGCAAATGATAGTTCTTTCACAATTATGGTTCTCCGTATGGTTCACATCTTAGTTTAGTTTTTTTTTTTTTTTTAAAATCATATAGGCATGGCTCGACACTAACTTTTTTATTTGGTGGCCCGATGGGGCCACCAAAATCCTAAATTTCAATTTTTTGTTGGCCCGTGAGAAAAATTTGGTGTCCCGAAAAAAAAAACCAATAAAAAACATTAAAAGTCCTGTTTTCTTAATGAGTCAAATATTTAAGTTTTATGATAGTAAGAATTAGAAGTTTTGACATATCTACTCATAAATAAACTTCAACAAACTTGCAACACTCACTCTCAGGCACTCATTCAGTCCTTTTCATCCATCCTTTATACAAATTTAATTGCTAATGCAAAAAGTTACGAATTTATTGACATACTTTTTAAAAATTTTGGTGGCCCGAGGCGGGCCACCAAATTTGCCGTTTTTTGAAATTTGGTGGCCCGACTTTCATTTTTGGTGGCCCCGGGCCACCGGGCCACCGTTAGTGTCGAGCCCTGATATAGGCATCCCTTATTTCCTTTATTTGGTATTGTTAATATACCTGGTCTGAACTTCCTATCCGCTCTCCGTTTCTCATTCACAAACACTGATTATTCGGGGCTTACATCCAAACAAGCTTGCTTTTATGTGGATAAGGTCAAGTTATATACTTCTTTTTGTACAAACCTATTTCAATTTCGACCAGTTATCATTATAATTACTGTGTATATCATGTATGTATATTCTTTTGTTTGTTTATTATTGAAAAGGTACACGAACTTGTGCTATTATTCTTGATGTGATATTGATATATAGGAAGTATGAAATAAATTGAAACTTGAACATGAAGTTAAAAGAAACGATGAATTAATGCTTATCCAACCTAATAAAGTCGTTCTTTGAATAGTTTTTGCCCAGAAAACTATAAGTTTTGAGTGAACTCTCTGATATTGTCACCATAAGCCCTTGAAATCTTTATTGTTAACAAGGTACAACGATCCATTCGCTACATTATAATACTGTCAACATTAACAGGGGCCGCGGAACGGGGGGGGGGGGAGGAGGTGAGGATCTTGACCTTGACACCCCCGTCCCGCAGCCCCCACCCCCCCCCCCCCCCACACACACACACACTTAAAAACATTCTGCAGCCCCTGAACAATACTGTTTCTCCATTCTTTTGGCGTTCAGGATGATTAGAGACTCAGTTTTACATTTTTTATTCTTTTTTCCTTGAGCGCGAATTTGAGGTGCTTAATAAAGTAATAAAGTTCACATCGTGTTTTTTTTTTTACTGTTTGTTTCTTTTCTCTTTCATGTTTATTATCAATATCATCAAACATTGAATGTCTTTTTTCTTATGGATAATCCTTTTTGTTGTTGACCTAATGCTTTAGATCCATCATTTATTTGAATGTAGCCTTGCGCCATTTATTTGGTCATATATCATTGTATTTCATATTTCATTTTCTATGTTTCGAATACAATTATGATGATCTTTATATTGTTTTGTCGGATACGATGAATCGTATTTGGTTGTGAAATATGAGAACAAATGAAATGAAATCAGACATCGAAGCTCTGGTCAAATGGCGCCATCTCGTGGTCTGTCACTCCCAGCTCGCAAATGTCTCGAGAGTTGAGACTGATATAAACTGAATTGCACCCTTTGTCAACGTATATGCACTCCTCAACTCTTTGACAATTGTCATCTGCCTGTTACCCTGCTGTGTATTGCTCAACCAAGAGAGTAGTAAACATAGACACTGTAAGTTTTCCGTGAAGTTTCAGTGTCCAAGGTTATTCACTAGGAATTGTGCAGCAAGAACTTATCGTTGGTGGAGGAGTTGGTGGTGATATTCTTTCAGCGTCACGTTGAGATCTCTGCCTAGGGGACTTAAGACTCACAGGTAAGCAGTATCGATGTGTGTCTATTCAAGGAGCTTCAAGGTCTGTTTAATCATGTAGCTACAAACGAAAGTTCGTTTGTAGCTCCATGGTTTAATGTAGGTGAAGGGAAAATTATGTTTCTATTCATCAAAATTCTAGATTTAGTAGAGGATGCGGTATTGTGAGTGGGGGTTTCGCCACTATTGACGCGTAGACATTATCGTGATAATGCTGGAATAGCTGACATTGGAGAATATCACCTGTATACCAACCACCCTCTGTCATAATAATGTAACAGGCCTCTCCATTTTGGAGTCGAATATAGCAATCAGAACGGACCACGTCTCTTAGAATTGGGAACACGCTGAGGGGGTATAGTGAGGTACCCGCACCTCGTCAGGGGCCCTAATATCGTCACCCTGCGTAAAATTGCTTCAAGCGCCCTGAACAGAAATGTATGTCGGGGACTGTGTTCAGTACGCTTGAAACTTTGCAGGGTTTCCTCAACCAAGCAAACTGAGGCGAAACCGAACAGTTTTTCTTGAAAATCTTAAATTCATATAAGGAATTCGTGTTTTCAGTATCATGACGGTCACCCGCGCACGTCTTTTACGTGTTTTGTCTATGGGAGCGCGGGATGGTGAGGTGCGGGCCCCTTCCTTAGCTCACAACTACTCCGCATCGTTCCAGTTTGACGACGATAGCTGCAAATTTCTATTATCGATCATTGATCTTGTTGTTCCATTGGCATCTTCAGCTATTTTCCTTTATACATGTTATATGAGTGGGATTTCACAGAATTTCAGTGACGTTATGGGATTTAAACATACATAAACATTAACTATGATGAGGTGCAGGTCACTCAAATATACTTACAAGATTTCATAATTACGAACTTTATCTTCTTCCCAGATTAACGACCATTCTTTTTCTTTCTTTCTTTTCTCATTTGGGACTAACTAATCGTCGCAATAACGAACCTTATTTCGCTTTTTCATTAAGCTATCGGAATAAGGAACCTTTTGTCATACAGATTAACGAACCTTCAGAATAAAAAAGGCTACTTTCATTTTCGTAAAAGAAAAACATTTGGAATAACAAACCTTATTTCATCGTCGTAATGACCATTATCGTAATATTCGGAACTGCAAACGGTAACAGTGTTGATCTTGCACCACAACATTTTAGTCGACAGATACAGGGATTTTGAATAGAGGTTATATTTTGTTATATTCCCAGCTCAAACCTAATATTTTGTAGACTTATCAAAGAAACATGCAAATGATTTCTATCCATCAAAATAAATGACGAAAACGCGAACATGTGTTTGTGAGAAAGGAGGCCTTTATTATTTTCATATTTCGTTAGGAAAGTTCATTAGTGTCCTGTTAGCACTGAAAACAATAATTCAACTACAAAGTATGTTACAAGTGTCCATTATCCGTGAACTATAAAAATGAAGCGAAATGAAGATTTTTTTTTGCCTGAAGCCTTCATACAAACAACAACACAAAAGAAAAGATTTCACAAACTTTTGTTTGTAATGTTGTTTCAGTTGATTTTGTACTGATGTATCAATTTTTGTTCGTATCATGTTATTATATGTAAGTAAGTGTATGTATGAGTAGTTTTATTGTATGGAGTTTCGACTATTGTACTTTTTCATGTGAAGTTGGACCCCTCGGAAGACCAGCACGGCCATGAAGGCCGAGCTGAGCAGGGCAATCCATCCGTTTTCCTTCTGTTATATATCCCAGTTGTATTGTATCATTGTTATTTTTTATGATTTTACGGTGAATAAATAAACAAACAAACAAACAAACAAAGAAAAGATTGGGAGGGCAATACAAGTAATTTAGATGGTTTATTAAAAAACAAAAATGTTCTCATGAGTCAGAATTGATAGAACTAACTTTTGAGTATATCAGGTTAGTAGATTCGTGACTATACTGGCAAGTTTGTTCATGGCGGATTTACGGGTAATCCTGTAGTGCCTTATTAGAGGGAGGAACGGACCTAATTCAGGCCCACATTTCACATCGCTAAACTGATGATATATATATATATATATATATTATTTTTTTTTATTTATTTATTTATTTATTTATTTATTTATTTAAACGTATGTCCCGTCTCTGTTTTAATTCTTCTAATAGGTAATAGTTTGTAAGAATGCGTGGAAGGTGAAATTGGGGATGAAGACAACGATGACGACATTTTCTAACTCTACCAGAACTTCTCTCACTCTGGTGGTGCTCACCGGGGTGACAGGATTCTTACTGCAATTATTTTTGCTACCTGCACCATCCACATCTCTGACCTTTGACCAAGACATCGCATCATTTCCGGCGCCTTGTCAGTACCTGGTGAAGTCTTCTAGCGTCAATTGCTCCCGTCGAGGTTTGACCAAGATCCCAACTGATATCCCTCTTGATACCCGACGTCTGTCTCTCTCCTACAACCGACTGGAGCAGATTCTTAATGACTCTCTTGGTCGACTTCCCGAACTGGAGTTTCTGTCACTTCGATACAACAGGATCCGTTTGATTGACGTAGGGGCTTTCGTAGGCCTTCCCCGACTACAAACCATCAATCTCATAGGAAATAATTTAACGCGCATTCCCAGTCAACTCTTTCATCAAAATCTTCACCTAACCGACCTCTTTTTGAACAGCAATCACTTTCGATCGATTCCTTCGCTGGACCTGAGAAGACAGAACTATATTCAGTCCATCGATTTAAGCAACAATACCATTTCATCAGCAAAATTCAACGTTGCTCTGGCCAGCGGATGCAACTTGACAAATGTAGCTTTAACTGATAATGAAATCCAACTCATTGACAAAAGTGACCTGGAGAATCTCAGGAGTGCAAACTCAGTCGAATTCGTGGATTTTAGTGGTAATAGCTTGCATCGAGTGAATATTGCGAGTTTTCAGGGAGTCCGTATCGAGGGATTACAACTTCAAAGAAGTTTGTTATCACAGGCAGGTGTTAGAGAGCTCTTTGAAGGTGTGAAAAATTCATCTCACTTGACATACCTCGGACTTAGTGGGACGAATCTCGGAGGCATTACCGAGTCCGTCTTTGCCCCCCTCCAGGGATCGCAGGTAACTCGTTTGCATTTAAGCGCGACTAACATTTCCAACCTTCCCGACAATGTGTTCTCATATCTGACAAATATAGACGTTCTATCGCTGAACAAGAATCCATTAAAAACAATCTCCTTTGTCGCCTTTACAAACATGACATCCGCTAAGTCGTTGTATCTCAGCTCGTGTACGATTTCACAATTGATGACGCCACAGACACCTGGCATATTAATGCCTCAGCTCTTCTCACTAAATCTCGGCAACAATAATCTTGTGAAGATTCGGCCAAGAGCATTTGTCGCCCTTCCAAAACTCATCTAGCTGGATTTGTCTTTCAACATCATACGCTATATCGATTCTGATGCATTTTCCGGCCTAGAATACCTGGAAAACATTCTTATGGACAACAACAACTTAATCGATGTTTTCAGTGTCAATGTGTTCCACAATTTGCCAGTTTTACGCGTCCTCGATGTCAGCAACTCAAACATAAACGGTCTTGATCCTCTTCGATCTTTCTCTGGCCTAACAACTCTTGAGGAACTAATCTTGGCCGAAAATCCTTTGCGTCCGTCTGACTTGTGGAACTCCGAGAAAAATGTTTCGGTCTTCGGGGATATGTGTAATTTACGAAGCTTGGATCTCACTGGAACTATTCTCAAAGACGACATTCCGTCCTGGGGATTTGATGGACTGAGTCAGTTACGTCGGTTGTATTTGCAGGACGTTGGTTTGGTAACATTGCCGGCAGAACTTTTCAGATCTTTGCGTTACCTCGACACTGTGAGTCTTGACGACAACAACTTGCGAGAACTCCCAAATCTGATTTTCAAAAATCTGCCCAGGCTGGGTTCTCTTTACTTGGGTCGAAACCAGCTTTCGGGGTTACCCCCTCTGTTATTCAGAAATACCACCAAACTATATCAGCTTGATTTGACGAGGAGTGGAATTGATGTCATTCCCGAAGAGGTGTTTTCCCCCATCCTCGGCAGCATTACTTCCCTCGACTTGTCTGACAATTCTCTCTTGTGTGATTGTCAGAATGAATGGCTTCGTAACTGGGTACACGACAATTACGACAAAGTGTTCTTGAGTCATACCCTGTGTTCTGTTAACTCGCCTGCCGAACTTGTTGGACACAGTTTTATTGATTTTCAACCGATACTTGTTTGCGGTCCTCGCGTACTCCTTTACGCTTGCATCGCTATATCTGGCGTTGCAGTCATATTCGTCGGAATCACAATGTATTACAACCGATGGTGGATTAGACACAAGCTTTTTCTGTTGAAACTTTGCATTATTGGGTATAGAGAGTTAATTGACAATGATGAGTATCGCTACGATATCAACATCGTTTTTCATGACGACGACGAAGAATGGGTCATTAACCGAATGGTTCCCGTAGTCCGCGAGAATTATCCCGAAGCTGTCCTCTGCGTAGGTGACGACGATCTCAGAGCAGGACTCTTGCGGCTCGATGCCATCGCGGATGTCATCGACAACAGTTACAAATCAGTGTTTGTAGTCAGTTATGCCGCTATCAACAGTCCTTGGTACATGACGAAACTTAGGTTGGCCCTTCAGCACGTGAATCATTCGCAGCGTGACGCAATATTATTGGTGTTCTTAGAGAACATAGCAAATGACAGATTGCCATACATAGTTCGTCTTCTGTTGGGCGTCAACCGTCCTTTTCTTCGCTGGTTTCCCGACATCCAGCACGAGGAGTATTTCTGGAATCAATATTTGAAGTGCGTTAAGAAAACACTAAAGCTGGATGTAACGCTACCCATATAGCTTGTTCCGTGAAAAACAGCGAGGAACACGATAAACCGACTGATTTGTTTGCGAAGGAGAAGAATTCCCTTATGTGACCTCTTTTGTATCCTGCCATGCTATGGCACGTTGGCTAGTTCGATGAATTAAACTGTTTCCTTTTTATGTTTAACCCATCAAGGTTTTACTACAGAAGTTATAACCTTGACCTCATTCAATTGTCAAATCAAAATTTTATTTGGTTTCCCACATTCCAAACGGAGCTTATTTATTCATGAAATCTGCACACAAAACCATGCAAAAACTCCAAATGTTTGCCAACTTGAAGGAAAGTATATCAGTCACCATATGCCAGTTTCATAGGATAGTAATTAAGCAGGATATTAAAAGGCTTAAAATGATAATACTAAAATAGTCAACATTTTCCCGCGCTCAATACCAATATTCTAAGCGCCTTACATGGATCATAATTATACGGAAACACGATCTTACATTATTTAACATAACTACAAACTCTACAATAATTTTCATTACTCTAGCTGTAATCAAGGGTTACAGCTCGTTATTCCGAAGGTTCGTTATTCCGAAGGCTCTTTATTCCTAAGATTCGTTATTCCGAAGGTTCATTGTTCCGAATTTCATTTTCGAATTAACCAATCTTCGGAATAACGAACCTTCGGAATAACGAAACAAATTTTCGGATTAACGAACCCTTTTTCATTTTCGGATTAACGAACCTCTAGCTATAGGGAATTGCGTGTTTCGGATTAACGACCCTTCGGAATAACGACTCTTCGGAATAGCGAACCTTCGGAATAACGAACAGCACCCGGCAGTGCTAAAATTAGCCAAACTAGATACACACACAAAAATCAAAGAAGAAAACGTAACATACGAAAACATAAAATCATACTAATTAGGTGATCCGAGTATCCTCTCGGATCACCTTCTGTTTTTGTACGGATTCTTTCTTCTTAGGTGATCCGAGTATCCTCTCGGATCACCTTCTGTATCTGTACTGATTCTTTGTTCTTCTTTTTATTCTTCTTTATTTCTAACCAAAATTTGTGCAGCGGTTAGCTCAGAAAGTGCATTGCCTTTCAATGTCAAACTTATACCATATATGTATCATGTCCCAAAGACGGCAGATCAAGTAAAATCATAGTGATCAGTCGACCGTGACGTCACTATGACGTCATTATATGAAAACACATTTTCATTCATATCTCATTAATAGAATAGAATTTTGCAATGAAATTTACGTCACATACATTTCAAGTTATGCGCATTTTACTCATATTATCAAAATTCATATTTTCTCTTCAAACGTGCGCGTACGCGCGCGTTGAAATATTTGTATGCTCAAATCGAGCTCAAATTTTTTTTGCACACGTTTTAGAGCATTTGGAGCATTTTTTGAAAAATTGAAAAAATTGGACGGACGCGTACGCGCGCGCACATATTCGCACACACAGCTCATTTGCAATGGAAATTTCCCGTTTTTTTACATTCATCGGATGCCTAAAGTGTCAAGGAATATTTCTACCAAGTTTCAAGTCAATCCGACTCAATATGATGTCATACGGGCCCGTCAAAGTTGAAATTCCGCGCGCGCGTCAATGGCGATATACAGTGCAACGATGCCAAAAAAACGCCAATTTTAAATTCGATTTTACTCGTCAGGATGGACGGTAACCTCCCACTTTCTTCACATATTCTGAAAGCTGATGAGTTGTACATGTCATTTCATGGGTTGGCGATGCTGGCAAAATGATTAAAAGATATCAAATTTCTTAATAAAGTAAAAAAAGTAAATTTTCAAAATGACGTCATCAAATTTCAAGTTCACTCGAGCGTATCTCACTTATGCTTTGACAATTTACACCCAAATTTCAGTATGTTGTAGCTTATTAAATGATCTTTCATTAATATAATTACAACATTTTGATTGGAGGACGGCATCACCTCGTAAAAATGGATTGAATGTAATATTGTCAAATTTGACCAGTTTACGTGTTATCTCTATGGGAGAGCAGTTTTTCTGGCAGTGAAAATTGACATGACTCTCTTTTTCGAGCACTAGCTCACTTATGCTTCGGTGAATTTCTCCCAGATTTTAGTATGTTGTAGCTGAGACTTTGGGCTATCGTAAGTGTGCCCTCCATTTTTTCATACGATGTCGGCATCACGTCGATAAACTTGGTTGAAAAATGGCACGTGACTTCGATGCAGCGTCATTTTGCTTAATACACAGGGCCTATGGAGCATGAAATAGGTCATTGCATAGCGCATCCGACTCGTAATCCTAAGGTCCCTGGTTCGAGCCTCACCCCTGCCAATATTTTTTTTATAATTTTTTTAAACACTTTTTTCTTCTTTTTCTTTAGTTAGTCTTAACCTCCCTTCATAACTTTATCTTTTTCTGATTTATTTATGCTTCTCCTTCAAATTTCTATAAAATAACATATTTTTTTCTTTCTTTTTCTTTCTTTCTACTTCTTTCTGTGCGATAGATGAACAACAACATTGGCTATTGATCCCATATTTTGCACATGTTTAGTTCATGTCACGTACATTATTTCATGAAATAACAACTACCTGATCAGACACCATCTTGGGTATGTAAATTAGGGTCAAAGGTCATACATGTTTCATCCTGTATCTTGGTGAATATATGTCCTATCTTTCCCATATTTTGCACACATAAAAACGATGTTACAAGGATCATATCACAAAATAACCACTTTTTGCTCAGATGCCATCTTGTCTGTGCAAATTGGGGTCAAATGTCATATGTACTTCTTTCTGTATCTTCGTTATGACGTGTTATCTCTATGGGACGGAATTTTTTTTTTATGTGAAAATTGACATGATCGTCTTTATCGAGCACTAGCTCACTTACCCTTCGGTGAATTTCTCCCAGATTTTAATATGTTGTAACTGAGATTTTGCACTATCGTTATATGCCCTTCGTTTATTCATACGATGTCAGAATCACATTAAAAATCTTGATAAAAAATAAATCTTATCTTCGATGTATTTAGATAGTTCTTTCTTTCTGCAACTTTCTTTGTAATAACTCAAGAAAAACACGCCCTATCACCCCCATATTTTGCACATGTTTAGTTCATGTCACGTACATTATTTCATGAAATAACAATTACTTGATTGGACAATATCTTGGGTATGTAAATAAGGGTCAAAGGTCATAAATGTTGCATTTTGTATCTTGGTGAATACCTGTCCTATCTTTGCCATATTTTGCACACGTATATAGACGATGTCGCAAGAATCATTTCACAAAATAACCACTTTTTCCTCAGATGCCATCTTGGGAGTGTAAAGGTGGGTCAAAGTCCTATGTATTCATTGCTGTATCTTCGTTATTCAGTGTATACAGAATTTGGTACCAATGATGGCAGATACGACTCCCTTTGCTAAATGAGAATGCAAACATCACACGGCCAATGTCTCTAAACACAGATGAAACTTGTATGGTCATGCCTATTGCGATCAGGACTCGAAACATTGATAAAAAAAAATCGGATCACCTTATTTGTCAGTGATGACAAATTACAATCTCTAGTTAGGTGATCCGAGTATCCTCTCGGATCACCTTCTGTATCTGTACTGATTCTTTGTTCTTCTTTTTATTAGGTGATCCGAGTATCCTCTCGGATCACCTTCTGTTTCTGTACGGATTCTTTCTTCTTCTTCTTCTTCTTCTTCTTCTTTTTCTTCTTATTTCTCCCCAAAAGTTGTGCATCGATTAGCTCAGAAAGTCCTCTTCCTATCAATTTCAAACTTATACCATATGTGTATCGACTCCCAAAGACGGCAATCGAACTAAAATCAAAGTGATCAGTCGACCGTGACGTCACTATGACGTCATTATATGAAAACACATTCTCAATCATATCTCATTAATGGAATGGAATTTTTAAATGAAATTTACGTCACATATATTTCAAGTTATGAGCATTCTACTCATATTCTCAAAATTAATATTTTCTCTCAAAACGTGCGCGTACGCGCGCGTTGAAAAATTTGTATCCTCAAATCGAGCTCAATTTTTTTTTGCACACGTTTCAGACCATTTGGAGCATTTTTTGAAAAATTGAAAAAATCGGACGGACGCGTACGCGCGCGCATATATACGCACACACAGCTCATATGCAATAGAAATTTCCGGTTTTTTCACACTTATCGGATGCCTGAAATGTCAAGGAATATTTCTACCAAGTTTCAAATCAATCCGACTCAATATGACGTCATACGGGCCCGTCAAAGTTGAAATTCCGCGCGCGCGTCAATGGCGATATACAGTGCAACTATGCCAAAAAACTGCCAATTTTAAATCCGATTTTACTCGTCAGGATGGACGGTGACTTCCAATTTTCTTTACATATTCTGAAAGCTGATGAGTTGTACATGTCATTTCATGGGTTGGCAATACTGGAAAAATGATTAAAAGATATCAAATTTCTAAATAAAATAAAAAGAGTAAATTTTCAAAATGATGTCATCAAATTTCAAGTTTACTCGAGCGTATCTTACTTATCCTTTGCCCATTTTCACCCAGATTTCAGTATGTTGTAGCTTATTGAATGCTCTTACATTAATGTAATAACAACAAATTGATTGGATAGCGGCATCACCTCGTAAAAATGGATTCAATGTAAGCTTGTCAAATTTGACCAGTTTACGTGTTATCTCTATGGGAGTGCAGTTTTTCTGGAAATGAAAATTGACATGACTATCTTTATCGAGCACTAGCTCACTTTTGCTTCGGTGAATTTCTCCCAGATTTTAATATGTTGTAGCTGAGACTTTTAGCTATCGTAAGTGTGCCCTTTATATTTTCATACGACGTCGGCATCACGTCGAAAAACTTGGTTGAAATCAAAGCCTATCTTCGATGTATTTTCATATTTCTTTCTTTTTCCAACTTTCTTTGCAATAACTCAAGAAAAACATACTCTATCACCACCATATTTTGCACATGTTTAGTTCATGTCACGTACATTATTTCATAAAATAACAACTACTTCATTAGACGCAAATTTGGGTATGTAAATTAGGGTCAAAGGTCATAAATGTTTCATCCTGTATCTTGGTGAATACACGTCTTATCTTCCCCATATTTTGCACACGTAAAGACCGTGTTACAAGAATCATTTCACAAAATAACCACTTTTTGCTCAGATGCCATCTTGTCTGTGCAGATCGGGGTCAAAGGTCATATATGTACTTCTTTCTTTATCTTCGTTATGACGTGTTATCTCTATGGGAGGGAATTTTTCTAGATGTGAAAATTGACATGATTGTCTTTATCGAGCACTAGCTCACTTACCCTTCGGTGAATTTCTCCCAAATTTTAATATGTTGTAGCTGAGACTTTGCGCTATCGTACGTGTCCCCGTTGTTTTTCATATGGTGTCGGGATCACGTCCAAAAACGTGGTTGAAATTAAAGGTTATCTTCGATGTATTTTCATCTTTCTTTGTCCAATTTTCTTTGCAATAACGCAAGAAAAATAGCCCCTATCAACCCCATATTTTGCACATGTTTAGTTAATGTTACGTACATTATTTCATAAGATAACAACTACTTGATCAGACACCATCTTGGGCATGTAAATTAGGGTCAAAGGTCATAAATGTTTCATCTGTATCTTGGTGAATACATGTCTTATCTTTCCTATATTTTGCACACTCAAAGACCATGTTACAAGAATCATTTCACAAAATAACCACTTTTTGCTCAGATGCCATCTTGGGGGTGCAAAGTGTGGTCAAAGGTCAAATATACTTCATTCTTCATCTTTGATAGTGTATACGGAATTCGGTACCCAAGACGGCAGGTCTGACTCCCTTTTTAAAATGAGAATCCAAACATCACACGACCAATGTCCCTAATCTCAGGTGAAAGCTCGAATCATTGATTTAAAAAGAATCGGATCACCTAATTTGTCAGTCTTGACAAATTCCGAGTCTAGTTTTCCTTTATTTCTAACCAAAATTTGTGCAGCGGTTAGCTCAGAAAGTGCATTGCCTATCAATGTCAAACTTATACCATATATGTATCATGTCCCAAAGACGACAGATCAAGTAAAATCATAATGATCAGTCGACCGTGACGTCACTATGACGTCATTATATGAAAACACATTTTCATTCATATCTCATTAATGGAATAGAATTTTGCAATGAAATTTACGTCACGTACATTTCAAGTTATGCGCATTTTACTCATATTCTCAAAATTCATATTTTCTCTTAAAACGTGCGCGTACGCGCGCGTTGAAATATTTGTATGCTCAAATCGAGCTCAAATTTTTTTTGCACACGTTTCAGACCATTTGGAGCATTTTTTGAAAAATTGAAAAAATCGGACGGACGCGTACGCGCGCGCACATATTCGCACACACAGCTCATATGCAATGGAAATTACCCGTTTTTTTCACACTTATCGGATGCCTAAAATGTCAAGGAATATTTCTACCAAGTTTCAAGTCAATCCGACTCAATATGACGTCATACGGGCCCGTCAAAGTTGAAATTCCGCGCGCGCGTCAATGGCGATATACAGTGCAACGATGCCAAAAAAACGCCAATTTTAAATCCGATTTTACTCGTCAGGATGGACGGTGACTCCCCATTTTCTTTACATATTCTGAAAGCTGATGAGTTGGACATGTTATTTCATGGGTTGGCGATGCTGGAACAATGATGAAAAGATATCAAATTTCTTAATAAAGTAAAAAAAGTAAATTTTCAAAATGACGTCATCAAATTTCAAGTTCATTCGAGTGTATCTCACTTATCCTTTGCCAATTCACAGCCAGATTTCAGTATGTTGTAGCTTATTAAATGCTCTTTCATTAAAATATTACAACATTTTGATTGGATGACGGCATCACCTCGTAAAAATGGATTGAAAGTAATATTGTCAAATTTGACCAGTTTACGTGTTATCTCTATGGGAGAGCAGTTTTTCTGGCAGTGAAAATTGACATGACTCTCTTTTTCGAGCACTAGCTCACTTATGCTTCGGTGAATTTCTCCCAGATTTTAGTATGTTGTAGCTGAGACTTTGGGCTATCTTAAGTGTGCCCTTCATTTTTTCATACGATGTCGGCATCACGTCGAAAAACTTCGTTTAAAATGGCACGAGGCTTCGATGCAGCGTCATTTTGCTTAATACACAGGGCCTATGGAGAATGAAATAGGTCATTGCGTAGCGCATCCGACTCGTAATCCTAAGGTCCCTGGTTCGAGCCTCACTCCTGCCAATATTTTTTTTTTATTTTTTTAAACACTTTTTTTTCTTTTTCTTTAGTTAATCTTAAACTCCCTTTCCTTACTTTATCTTTTTCTGATTTTTTTATGCTTCTCCTTCAAATTTCTATAAAATAAAATAATTTTTTCTTTATTTTTCTTTCTTTCTACTACTTTCTGTGCAATAGATGAACAACAACAATGGCTATCAATCCCATATTCTGCACATGTCTAGTACATGTCACGTACATTATTTCATAAAATAACAACTACTTGATCGGACAACATCTTGGGTATGTAAATTAGGGTCAAAGGTCATAAATGTTTCATCCTGTATCTTGGTGAATACATGCCCTATCTTTCCCATATTTTGCACACTCAAAGACCATGTTACAAGAACCATTTCATAAAATAATCACTTTTTGCTTAGACGCCATCTTGGGTGTGCAAAGTGAGGTCAAAGGTCAAATATACTTCATTCTGTATTTCCGTTAGTGTATACGGAATTCCGTACCAAAGATGGCAGGTCTCACTCCCTTTTCTAAATGAGAATCCAAATATCACACGGCCAATGTCCCGTCAACACAGATGAAACCTGTATGGTCATGAATATTTGGATCAGGACTCAAATCACTGATTTTCGAAGAGATCGGATCACCTAATTTGTCAGTGTTGACAAATTCCGAGTCTAGTTAGGTGATCCGAGTATCCTTCGGATCACCTATTGTATCTGTACGGATTCTTTATTTATTTCTGGACAAAAGTTGTGCAGCGATTAGCTCAGAAAGTGCTGCACCTATCAATTTCAAAATTATATCATATATGTATCATGTCACAAAGACGACAGATCTAATAAAATCATAGTGATCAGTCGACCGTGACGTCACTATGACGTCATTATATGAAAACACATTCTCATTAATATCTCATTAATGGAACGGAATTTTCGAATGAAATTTACGTCACATATATTTCATGTCAAGCGGATTCTACCCATATTCTCAAAAATCATTTACACCTTAAGACGTGCGCGTACGCGCGCGTTGAAATATTTGTATGCTCAAATCGAGCTCAAATTTTTTTTGCATCCGTTTCAGACCATTTGCAGCATTTTTTGAAAAATTGAAAAAATTGGACGGACGCGTACGCGCGCGCGCATATACGCACGCACAGCTCATATGCAATATAAATTTCTCAGTTTTTCACACGGATCGGATGTTTAAAATGTCAAGGAATAATTCTACCAAGTTTCAAGTCAATCCGACTCAATATGACGTCATACGGGCCAGTCAAAGTTGAAATTCCGCGCGCGCGTCAATGGCGATATACAGTGCAACTATGCCAAAAAAACCGTCAATTTTAAATCCGAATTTACTTGTCAGAATGGACGGTGACCCCCCATTTTCTTTACATATTCTGAAAGCTAATGAGTTGTACATGTCATTTCATGCGGTGGCAATGCTGGCAAAATGATTCAAAGATATCAAATTTCTTAATAAAGTAAAAAAAGCAAATTTTCAAAATGACATCATCAAATTTCAAGTTCATTCGATCGTATCTCACTAACCCTTGGCTAATTTTCACCGAGATTTCAGTATGTTGTAGCTTATGAAATGCTCTTTCATTGCTGTGATAACAACATTTTGATTGGATGACAGCATCACCTCGTAAAAATGGATTGAAAGTAATCTTGTCAAATTTGACCAGTTTACGTGTTATCTCTATGGGAATGCAGTTTTTCTGGAAATGAAAATTGACATGACTATCTTTATCGAGCACTAGCTCCCTTACCCTTCGGTGAATTTCTCCCAGATTTTAATATGTTGTAGCTGAGATTTTACGCTACCGTTAATGTGCCCTTTGTTTTTTCATACGATGTCAGGATCACGTCAAAAAAATTGGTTGAAATTAAAGCTTATCTTGGATGTATTGAGATATTTCTTTCTTTCTGCAACTTTCTTTGCAATAACTCAGGAAAAATAGCCTCTATCACCCCGATATTTTGCACATGTTTAGTTCATGTCACGTACATTATTTCATAAAATAACAACTACTTGATCGGACACCATCTTGGGTATGTAAATTAGGGTCAAAGGTCATACATGTTTCATCCTGTGTCTTGGTGAATACATGTCCTATCTTTCCCATATTTTGCACACGCAAAGACCAAGTTACAAGGATCATTTCACAAAATAACCACTTTTTGCTCAGATGCCATCTTGTCTGTGCAAATTGGTGTCAAAGGTCATATGTACTTTTTTTCTGTATCTTCGTTATGACGTGCTATCTCTATGGGAGGGAATTTTTTTTTTATGTGAAAATTGACATGGTTGTCTTTATCGAGCACTAACTCTCTTACCCTTCGGTGAATTTCTCCCAGATTGTAATATGTTGTAGCTAAGACTTTGCGCTATCGCCAGTGTGCCTTCGTTTTTTCATACAATGTCGGGATCATGTTAAAAAACTTGGTTGAAATTAAAGCTTATCTTCTATGTATTGAGATATTGCTTTCATTCTGCAACTTTCTTTGCAATAACTTAAGAAAAACAGCCCCTATCACCCCCATATTTTGCACATGTTAAGTTCATGTCACGTACATTATTTCATAAAATAACAACTACTTGATCAGACACCATCTTGGGTATGTAATTTAGGGTCAAAGGTCAAAAATGTTTCATCTTGTATCTTGGTGAATACGTGTCCTATCTTTCCCATATTTTGCACGCGTATAGACGATGTCGCGAGAATCATTTCACAAAATAACCACTTTTTCCTCAGATGCCATTTTGGGAGTGTAAAGGTGGGTTAAAGGCCACATGTATTTGTTGCTGTATCATCGTTATCTAGTGTATACAGAATTAGTACCAAAGATGGCAGACATGACTCCCTTTTCTAAATGAGAATCCAAACATCACACGGCCAATGTCTCTAAACACAGATGAAACCTGTATGGTCATGCCTATTGCGATCAGGACTCGAATCATTGATAAAAAAAAAAAAATCGGATCACCTTAATTTGTCAGTAATGACAAATTACAATCTCTAGTTAGGTGATCCGAGTATCCTTCGGATCACCTATTGTATCTGTACTGATTCTTTATTTCTGGACAAAAGTTGTGCAGAGATTAACTCAGAAAGTCCTCTGCCTATCGATTTCAAAATTATACCATATATGTATCATGTCACAAAGACGACAGATTTTGTAAAATCATTGTGATCAACGGACCGTGACGTCACTATGACGTCATTATATGAAAACACATTTTCATTAATATCTCATTAATGGAAAGGAATTTTTCAATGAAATTTACGTCACATATAGTTCAAATCAAGCGTATTCCATACATTTTCTCACATTTCAGTTTACACTTAAACCGTGCGCGTACGCGCACGTTAGAATGTTGACATGCTCCAATCAAGCTCAAATTTTTTTTGCACACGTTTCAGATCATTTGGAGCATTTTTTGAAAAATTGAAAAAATTGGACGGACGCGTACGCGCGCGTGCATATACGCACGCACAGCTCAAATGCAATATAAATTTCCCGTTTTTTCACACGGATCGGATGTTTGAAATGTCAAGGAATAATTCTACCAAGTTTCAAGTCAATCTGACTCAAAATGACGTCATACGGGCCCGTCAAAGTTGAAATTCCGCGCGCGCGTCAATGGCGATATACAGTGCAACTATGCCAAAAAAACGCCAATTTTAAATCCGATTTTACTCGTCAGAATGGACGGTGACCCCCCATTTGTTTTACATATTCTGAAAGCTGGTGAGTTGTACATGTCATTTCATGCTGTGGCAATGCTGGCAAAATGATTAAAATATATCAAATTTCTTAATAAAGTAAAAAAAGCAAATTTTCAAAATGACGTCATCAAATTTCAAGTTCATTCGAGCGTATCTCACTAATCCTTGGCCAATTCTCACCCAGATTTCAGTATGTTGTAGCTTATTTAATGTTCTTTCAAACGTAAATTTACAAAATTTTGATTGGATGACGGCATAACCTCGTAAAAAGGGATTGAAAGTAATCTTGTCAAATTTGACCAGATTACGTGTTATCTCTATGGGAATGCAGTTTTTCTGGAAATGAAAATTGACATGACTATCTTTATCGAGGACTAGCTCACTTATACTTCGGTGAATTTCTCCCAAATTTTAATATGTTGTAGCTGAGACTTTGGGCTATCGTTAGTGTGCCCTTCGTTTTTTCATACGATGTCGGGATCATGTCCAAAAACTTGGTTGAAATTAAAGCTTATCTTCGATGTATTGAGATATTTCTTCCTTTCTGCAACTTTCTTTGCAATAACTAAAAAAAACCAGCCCCTATCGCCCCCATATTTTGGACATGTTTAGTTCATGTCACGCACATTATTTCAGTAAAAAACAACTACTTGATCGGACACCGTCTTGGGTATGTAAATTAGGGTTAAAGGTCATAAATGTTTCATCCTGTATCTTGGTGAATACTACGTCTGGCTTCACGGATCCCCTCCGTATACAGACCGAAGTCAATGATCCCGTCTCCTGTGTGGAGCATCGCGCACAGATCAAACGTCGTTGTAAACCAAATTTCTGACAGCTTTTTTACATTCAAACAAGTTTGAACGTGACGACGCAACAGGCTGGTTGATGTGTGTGTTACGTTGAAAATTCGACCGAAATGTTGGATTATTCATTAATGTGGTGTGTGAAGTCTATTCTTGAATAGTTGATTTAACTGTGCAAGCTTAAATTTGCCGACCTAGGGCCGTGAATTTGACGCAATCGAGAAGGGTGAGGTACCTCACCCAATTTTCCATAGAGACAGTGGTTAAGAATATCCACACAGCAATGGGTACTGGTACCTTCCGTCTGTCTACGGAGGACAGATTGTCTTTATCGAGCAGTAGCGTACTATGCTCACGTATCCTAGTGCTCGGTGAATTTCACCATATTTCACCATATTAACCGTATGTGTGCCTATGTATACCTGTGTATGCCTATGTATGCCAGAAAATCACAAGAAATCACACGGATGGACATGCCATCGCTGTGCCTCTGCCTCACATTCTGAGAGCTAAAGACATAATGCAACTGATTTATCTGTGATTTCATGCATCTGGACCTGCTGAACATGAATTTTGTGGTTCTGTCCCTGCTGCAAACACCGCTGCAAACAACAGTCTTTCGCGCTATAGTCCCACACATTCATCTTCGTGTCATGGACCACCAGTTCTTCATGCAGAAATTGCAGTGACAATGACGATCTACTGTAAGTTTTTTTTTTTCTGATATTGCATACACCACAGGACCTCTTGCTACAGTGACCTGTGTCTCTCAGCCTTATATCCATGGAAACCCTGAACTTCCTCAATGTCAATGCACAGTGTGCTTGGATAAACTGATACCGAGTGTTAGTTATACATGTCCAACGGCTACTGAACTGTGTAGCGGTGCTGAATGCTATGTGCAAGCAAGTTGTACGTACAAGTTGTACTTCAGTCGCCTAGCTACACAGTGTAGGCCTACTGCTTGTAGACTACTGAGTATCTCATGTGACATCTGAAGTTAAGCCTCATCTTCTGAGAACTCAAAACCTCCCGTGATTATCACCAAATGACTATCACAAGTGTTCTTCACATGACGGTATAGGTCCTATAAGAGTATTAGACCTACCTCGAAGTAAAGATGAATTGACTTATGCTCTACAGTCATAGTCTCAGAGTGCAAATGTGGATTACAGCTACAGTCCACTGGCTGCTTCTCTGCAGTCAGTATGCCTGACCTCGCCATTTCTGTTCATCACTGAGTATAGCACGGTAATAGTCATCACTCCAGATTCCAGTACTACTGTCACACTGTCTGTCGCACCTGATACCCCAATATGGAGACCCACAAAGGGAAATCCACAAGTACTGAAGCAATCATTCAGGCTTTTGGAGAGTATATCCAGAGTCCTGATTTCCTTAAAGCCATCGTTGAAGCTGTTGAGAAAGCCATGAATAAACAAATGACAAAGTTTGTCCAGCGCCTTGACCTAGTTGAGCAAAAGTGCACCAGTCTCAAGGAGAGTCCGATCAACATGATGGCTGCATCTTTGACCTGGAAGCATCCCTCAAAGCAAAAGATGCTGAAATAAAACATCTCACCACCGTCTTGATGATTAAGCAACAGCTGTCAACAATCTCAAACTGACGATGAATGAAGCAGAGCAATATTCCCGCCGCAACTCCCTGAAGTTCCATGGTGTCAAAGAGAGCAGACTAGAACACACAGACCAACTCATCCGCCAGCTCTGTTCTGACCAGCTCGATGTGCCCATTATAGCCAGGTACCCGCACCTCGCCAGGGGCCCGAATACCGTCACCCCGCTTAAAATTGTTTTAAGCGCACTAAACAAAAATTTATGCCCGGGACTGTGTTCAGTATGCTTGAAAATTGGCAGGGCCAAGCAAATTTTGGTGAAAACCGAACAGTTTTTCGCGAAAATCAGAAATTTTAATCGGAATAGGACCCTAACTAGCGTTTACGTGTTATAAGTATCACCACTGTCCCCGCACGCATCTTTTACGTGTATGTCTATGCGAGCATCACGGTCACCCGCACACGTCTTTTACGTGCTTTGTCTATGGGAGCGCGGGTGACGAGTTGCGGGCCCCTTCCTTAGCGCGCAACTTTTTCGCATCGTTCGCGTTTGACGACGATAGCTGCAAATTTTCGATATCGATCAGTGAGCTTGTGATTCCATTGGAATTTTCAGCATTTTTCCTGTATGTGAGTTGGATTTCAAAGAATTTCAGTGGCGAAATATGATTCAAATATGCGCAAACATTAACTATGACGAGGTGCGGGTCACCCAAGTATACTCTCAATGATCTTGACAGATCGCATCGTGTTGCCCCCCCACAACGACATCGCGACATCCCAGCCGTCAAACTTTGTTGCCAGCAACAAACAGAAAGACAATAAAGAAGACCATCCGTAGTAAATGTGACTAGGAAAAGCTTTGACATGGGCCTAAATTGATCCCAAATAGGCACTCAAATATTGGGTATTTTGTTGAATTTTGTATAATTTTTTTTCTTTTTGAATTATATGTACACACTTGTATATCTCTGATTTTCTGTATAACTTTTGCACTTCTTTTCTTTTTTCTTTTTTTTTCCCCAAGTGCATGATGATGTGACGGTTTCTCCTTTTACAATACATCTGTTTTTCAGGAAGAATCAACTACATCTTCCAATTTCTGTAGTGAACAAAATGAAAATGTCGTTGAAAATGAAGAAACTCACTCAAGTGTAGTCAAGTATTATCTGGCTAACGAGTTTGATGTAACAGTTTAGCAATTAATGTTAACAGATAATTTTAGTATGTTACATTTTTATACCCCCGCCAAACGAAGTTTGAAGGGGGTATATAGGAATCAGCGGACGGTCGGGCGGTCGGTCCGTTGCAAATCTTGCGTCGCGAACTACTTCCTCAGTTTTCAACCGATTCCCATAAAACTTGGCACAGATGTGTGCCTTGGGTTGTAGATGTGCAAGACGTATTTTTTGACAGTACCCAAAAGTACGTTGCCATGGTAACGGCATATTATGGGCAAAAATGGGTACAAATCTTGCGTCGCGAACTCCTCCCACAGTTTTTCATCAATTTTTATAAAATTAGGTACAGATGTTCATCTGAATATGTTAATGTGCAAGACACATATTTTAGCAGTGGCAAAAAGTGCGTTGCCATGGTAACGGCATGTTATTGGTAAAATATAGGGCAAAATGCTTCATGGCAAAACTGCTTCATCAGTGTTCTTCCAATTCTCATGGAATTCATATTGAATGTTTGTCTTAGGATATAGGTCAGCATGACACATTTCTTGACAGTGACAAAAAGTATGTTGCCATGGTAACAGCTCACATATTATGAGCCAAAATGATGGACAATTTTGTGTTGCGAACTACTTCCTCAGTTTTTGCCCAATGTCCATGAAACTTGGTACAGATGTGTGCCTTTGGTTGTAGATGTGCAAGACGCATTTTTCGACAGTACCCGAAAGTACGTTGCCATGGTAACGGCATATTAATGGCAGAAGATCAAGGAAAGATCTTGCGGATTTCACTACTTCCTCAGTTTTTTTACCAAAGCTTATTAAATGTTGTTTTGACCAAAGCTTATGAAATGTTGTTTGGCGGGGGTATAACCAGTCGCTGTAGCGACATTTCTAGTTTCTTCTTCTTCTTCTTCTTTATTTCTTTCTCCTCAAATCTTGTGCAGAGGTTAACTCAAAAAGTCCCCTACCTATCACTTTCAAACTTATACCATATATGTATCATGTCCTAAGAACGACAGATCTAGTGTATCAATGTGATCAGTTAACCGTGACGTCATTATGACGTCATTATCTGAAATCACGTTTACATCAATATCTCATTAATGGAACGGAATTTTTGAATGAAATTAAGATATCATATAGTTCAAGTCAAGGTCTATTGATATATTTCATAAAATTTAGTCACGTTCATAGTAAACGAGCGCGTACGCGCGCGTTGAAATTTAAACATGCTCCAATCAACCTCAAAATTGTTTTACACACGTTTCAGGTCATTTATAGCATTTCATAAAAAATCGACGTGCGCACGCGCGCATATACGCACGTACAGCTCATATTCAATAGAAATTTCCCGTTTTATTGCACGGATCGAATATGTCTGAAATGTCAAGGAATACTTCTACCGAGTTTCAAGTCGATCCGACTCAATATGACGTCATACGGGCCCATCAAAGTTGAAATTCCGCGCGCGCGTCAATGGCGATATACAGTGCAACTATGCCAAAAAAAACCGCCAATTTTAAGTCCGATTTTACTCGTCAGGATGGACGGTGACCCCCCATTTTCTTTACATATTTTGAAAGCTGATGAGTTGTACATGTCATTTTATGGGGTGGCAATGCTGGCAAAATGATTAAAAGATATCTAATTTCTTAATAAAGTAAAAAAAGGAAATTTTCAAAATGACGTCATCAAATTTCAAGTTTACTCGAGCGTATCTCACTTATCCTTGGCCAATTTTCACCCACTTTTCAGCATGTTGTAGCTTGTTAAATGCTCTTTAATTAACAGTATTTTAATTAGATGACGGCATCACCTCGTAAAAATGGATTGAAAGTAATCTTGTCAAATTTGACCAGTTTACGTGTTATCTCTATGGGAGTGCAGTTTTTCTAGAAATGAAAATTGACATGACTATCTTTATCGAGCACCAGCTCACTTATGCTTCGGTGAATTTCTCCCAGATTTTAGTATGTTGTAGCTGAGACTTTGTGCTATCGTAAGCGTGCCCTTTCTTTTTTCATACGATGTCTGCATTACGTCAAAAAACTTGGTTGAAAATAAAGCTTATCTTAGATGTATTGAAATATTTCTTTCTTTCTGCAACTTTCTGTGCAATAACTCAAGAAAAACATATCTTATCACCACCATATTTTGCACATGTTTAGTTCATGTTACGTACATTATTTGATAAAATAACACTACTTGATCAGACGCCATCTTGGGTATGTAAATTATGGTCAAAGGTCATAAATGGTTCATCCTGTATCTAAGTGAATACATGTTCTATCTCTCCCATATTTTGCACACGCAAAGATCATGTTACAAGAATCATTTCACAAAATAACCACTCTTTGCTCAGATGCCATCTTGTCTGTGCAAAGTTTGGTCAAAAGGTCATATGTACTTCTTTCTGTTTCTTCGTTATGACGTGTTATCTCTATGGGAGGGAATTTTTCTAGATGTGAAAATTGACATGATTGTCTTTATCGAGTACTAGCTCACTTACCCTTCGGTGAATTTTTCTCAGATTTTAATATGTTGTAACTGAGACTTTGCGCTATCTTTGAGTGCCTTATGTTTTTCATATGATGTCGGAATCATGTTAAAATACTTGGTTGAAACTAAAGCTTATCTTCGATGTATTGAGGTATTTCTGTTTCTGCAACTTTCTTTGCAATAACTCAAGAAAAAAAGCCCTTATCACCCCCATATTTTGCACATCTTTAGTGCATGTCACGTACATTATTTCATAAAATAACAACTACTTGGTCGGACAACATCTTGGGTATGTAAATTAGGTCACAAATGTTTCATCCTGTATCTTGGTAAATACATGTCCTATCTTTCCCATATTTTGCACACGCAAAGATCATGTTACAAGAATCATTTCACAAAATAACCACTTTTTGCTCAGATGCCATCTAGGTTGTGCAAAGTGGGGTCAAAGGTGATGTACTTGTTGCTGTATCTTCGTTATAGTGTATACAGATTTGGTACCAAAGATGGCAGATATGACTCCATTTTCTAAATGAGAATCCAAACATCACACGGCCAATGTCTCTGAACACAGATGAAACCTGCATGGTCATGCCTATTGCGATCAATACTTGAATCATTGATTTAAAAAAAAATCGGATCACCTTAATTTGTCAGTGATGACAAATTACAATCTCTAGTTCTTCTTTTTCTTCTTCTTTCTCCCCAAAAGTTGTGCATCGATTAGCTCAGAAAGTCCTCTTCCTATCAATTTCAAACTTATACCATATATGTATCGTCTCCCGAAGACGGCAATCGAACTAAAATCAAAGTGATCAGTCGACCGTGACGTCACTATGACGTCATTATATGAAAACACATTCTCAATCATATCTCATTAATGGAATGGAATTTTTCAATGAAATTTACGTCACATATATTTCAAGTCAAGCGCATTCTACTCATATTCTCAAAATTCATATTTTCTCTTAAAACGTGCGCGTACGCGCGCGTTGAAATATTTGTATGCTCAAATCGAGCTCAATTTTTTTTTGGACACGTTTCAGACCATTTGGAGCATTTTTTGAAAAATTGAAAAAATTGGACGGACGCGTACGCGCGCGCACATATACGCATGCACAGCTCATATGCAATGGAAATTTCCCATTTTTTCACACTTGTTGGATGCCTGAAATGTCAAGGAATATTTCTACCAAGTTTCAAGTCAATCCGACTCAATATGACGTCATACGGACCCGTCAAAGTTGAAATTCCGCGCGCGCGTCAATGGCGATATACAGTGCAACAATGCCAAAAAACCGCCAAATTTGAATCCGATTTTACTCGTCAGGATGGACGGTGACCCCCCATTTTCTTTACATATTCTGAAAGCTGATGAGTTGTACATGTTAATTCATGGCTTGGCGATGCTGGAAAAATGATTTAAAGATATCAAATTTCTTAATACAATTAAAAAAGTAAATTTTCAAAATGACGTCATCAAATTTCAAGTTCACTCGAGCGTATCTCACTTATCCTTTGCCAATTTTCACCCAGATTTCAGTATGTTGTAGCTTATTAAATACTCTTTCATAAATGTAATAACAACATTTTGATTGGATGACGGTATCACCTCGTAAAAATGGATTGAATGTAATCTTGTCAAATATGACCAGTTTACGTGTTATCTCTATGGGAGTGCTGTTTTTCTGGAAATGAAAATTGACATGACTGTCTTTTTCGAGCACTATCTCACTTATGCTTCGGTGAATTTCTCCCAGATTTTGATATGTTGTAGCTGAGACTTTGCGCTATCGTAAGTGTGCCCTTCGTTTTTTCATACGGTGTCGGGATCATGTCCAAAAACTTGGTTGAAATTAAAGCTTATCTTCGATGTATTGAGATATTCCTTTCTTTTTGCAACTTTCTTTACAATAACTCAAGAAAAACAAGCTCTATCAGCCCAATATTTTGCACATGTTTAGTTCATGTCACGTACATTATTTCATAAAATAACAACTACTTGATCAGACGTCATCTTGGGTATGTAAATTAGGGTCAAAGGTCATAAATGTATCATCTTGTATCTTGGTGAATACATGTCCTATCTTTTCCATATTTTTCACACGTAACGACCATGTTACAAGGATCATTTCACAAAATAACCACTTTTTGCTCAGATGCCATCTTGGCTGTGCAAAGTGGGGTCAAAGGTCATATGTACTTCTTTCTTTATCTTCGTTATGACGTGTTATCTCTATGGGAGGGAATTTTTGTAGATGTGAAAATTGACATGATTGTCTTTATCGAGCACTAGCTCACTTATGCTTCGGTGAAATTCTCCCAGATTTTAATATGTTGTAGCTGAGACTTTGGGCTATCGAAAATGTGTCCTTTATTTTTCATACGATGTCGGGATCACATCCAAAAACTTGGTTGAAATTAAAGCTGATCTTCGATGTATTGAGATATTTCTTTCTTTCTGCAACTTTCTTTACAATAACTCAAGAAAAACAGGCCTTATCACCCCCATATTTTGCACATGTTTAGTTCATGTCACGTACATTATTTCATACAATTACAACTACTTGATCAGACATCATCTTGGGTATGTAAATTAGGTTCAAAGGTCATAAATGTATCATCCTGTATCTTGGTGAATACATGTCCTATCTTTCCCATATTTTGCACACGTAAAGACCATGTTACAAGGATCATTTCACAAAATAACCACTTTTTGCTCAGATGCCATCTTGTCTGTGCAAAGTGAGGTCAAAGGTCAAATATACTTCATTCCGTATCTTCGTTAGTGTATACGGAATTGTGTACCATAGATGGCAGGTCTGACTCCCTTTTCTAAATGAGAATCCAAACATCACACGGCCAATGTCCACTAAACACAGATGAAACCGGTATGGTCATGCCTATTGGGATCAGGAGACTCAAATCGTTGATTTACGAACAGATCGGATCACCTAATTTGTCAGTCTTGACAAATTCCGAGTCTAGTTTCAATTTATACTGACTTCATTAAATGTGTCTTCAGGGGGGTCTTAAACGTATCTAGCGCGGGTGAAGATCTGATGTACAAGGGGGAGCGGCGACGGCCAAAGCACGGCTGCTGTAACGGGTACTTGCTATTGTTCCATGGCTAAGTTGGAGATGGATTGAGCGGGAGGATCGCAGGACACGGGATGGATTTCTGGGAACTAATAGTTCAGAGACGTATCCAGGGACTAGACCGTGCTTGACTTTCTAGGTAAGGGTGGGCACGTTGTATTGTATCCTTTGGTGCAAGAGAAGAGACGAGCTGCTGTGTTCTGGATTCTTTGCAGGGGGCAATATGGGCATAGGGAAGGTTGACATAGTACAAACGGGGAATGATAATAGTGGAGGTGCGTTGTGACAAAGGCATGAAAAATAATATATGCTTTATGACGAGATGGCTCAAATGAGAAAAAAAAAACAATCTTTTGCTCTATTTTGTGGAATACTAAAATAAAGTAAATGCAAAAAAAAAAAAAAAATGCAGTATAAACAACACCAAATCAGAGAAAGGGGGTTTATGAGACTTGACTAGAAATGCTGTAGCCCCCACAAACAGGTTGAGTGTGCTTGTGTGGCTTGTAATGGGGATGGGGATAGGGGGATTTTAGCTAACTGATACAACACTTTGTGACTTTGAATATAGTTGTGTTTTCACAACCATTTTTTTTTTTGATAATGATGGGCGATTAAGAAGTGTGTCCCTTTTAAAAGCAATGAACATTGTTCACCTTTTTAAATGGATGCGTCTATTGTTCAGTATAATTATAAGCAAACTGTGTTCATCGAAAGAAGGCATCCAATGTGGGACTTTTATTCCGGAGTTTGTAACAGATGCTTTCAGTCAATAATAAACAACGGATCCTCGACATAGATCACTTCATGTATAGTCATGAGTTGTATTTTATCTAAATGCGGAACTTCAGTCGTCTTATTCAGTCATTTATTTGCACCTGGTTCTTTTTCCTTTTCAAGTCTCAGTTACGCCCCCAAATTATCTGCTTTCTATGAGAGCTCAGTATGTGTAGTTAACTGCTCCAATGAAAGATATTACCCAGAAACAAGATACTGATCGAAAACAAAAGTCGTTAGAGTAAAAATCAAGCGAAAAAGAGATTAAAAAAGGTACTCATAAAAGAAACACTGAATAATGTGTACCTAAGTTAACACATCATAATCAAGCTCTTAAAGGCTGTATAGACAGGCTCTTCCATCTATAACATTGCTTTGAATCGATACTCACCGCCCATGACTGTTTTCAGAAAAGATTTGCCCATTTGTTCACACAGATCATCACCTGGATTGCAGTTAAGCACACATGGTATGTTTTTTCTTCTTATCTTTTACCAGTTGCAGATGGGCAATTTATATACCAGGTCATGGTCAGTCATAGTCATGCTTACGTATCAAGTGCGCTGATACATATACCGGTAAATGTATTTACTATCAGGAAGCTTTTCCTTAAACGTGAATTTGAAGACGTGCTTATTGAAGTAGAATTCACACTGTATCTGTTTATCTTGTTTATTCTTCTCCTTCTTGTTTAGTGTCAAATCACCAAACACTGAATATCTTTATGGATAATCCTTTTCGTTGTGGACATAACGCTTTAGATCCATCATTTATTTGAAATAGCCTTGTGCCATTTATTCGGTCATATATCATTTTCTATGTTTCGAATTCTATTTCGTTTATTTGGATTTTGTTTTGTAGAGTGATATGTATTTTATTTTGTTGTTAGATATGAGAAACAAATTCGAGTCATGTCAATGAAATGCAATCAGACATCAAGGCTATGGTCAAATGGCGCCATCTCGTGGTCTGACAGTCCAAGTTCGCAAAAGACTGGAGGCAGATGTGAACTAACCCTTCGTTCTCGTCCCCAGTGGTTCCCGTAGGCACTCCTCAACTCTTATTTTTATCTTCTGCATAGTACCCTGCAGTGTATTGCTTCACCAAGAAAGCAATGAACATTATACACGTTGTAACTTTTCCGCGATGTTTTAGTGTTCAAGGTAAATCACCAGGAATTCTGTAGAAACAGCAAACTTTGTTCGTTGGAGGAGTTGGTGGTAATTCTCTTTCAGCGTCACGTTGAGATCTCTGCCTCGGCGGCTTTCGACTCACTGGTGAGCAATATCTATTTATGTGTCTATTTATGGAGCTTCAAGGTCAATCACAATGGAGGTGGAGGGAAAAATATGTTCCTATTCATCAAAATACCAGAGGTTGACATGTAGACATGACCGTGATACTGCTGGAATAGTTGTCATTGACGAATACTATTATGTACAAACCAGCACTCTGTGCCATAATAATGTCATAGGCAAAGGTAAAATGCAACGATCGGGACGGAACAAATCTCCTAGAATCGGGCACATGCTGAGGTCACTAACGAACCTTCAGAATTACGAACCTTACTTCGTTTTTGCACTAGCATACCAGAATAACGAACCTTTTTATTATTTACAGATTAGCGAACCTTCAGAATAACGAGACTTCGGAATTGTGAACTGTAACAGTGTTGATCTTACACCACAATATATTAGTCGACAGATAGAGATTTTGAATAGGGGTTATATTTTTATGGAGGGATTCTCAGCTCAAACAAGTTATAAGACTTATCAAACTACATGTAGACTAGATATTTCTAATCCATCAAAATATACGACGCAAACGTGAACAAGCAAAAGTGCTGCTTGTGAGAAAAGAAGGTATGAATTGAGTCTATAATCTAATGCACTTGGTAAGCCAACAGTGTTTGTGGAAGAAGAAGGGGGTTTAAAGGGATCGTATCGTTTTGGTTGAGAGCTAATTTCATGTTTCTAACATTTTTTGGTGAGATAATGAGAAACCTCTTATGATATATGAAAGAGCATGTAATTCTATGATTGATTTTTCATTTGATTTTCATCAAATAAACTTTGAATTCCTCTTAAAATGGTATGCTCTGTACTATGTCATAAGTGTTTTCTTGCTATCTCGCAAAAAAGTTAAAAGCCCAATTCTCATCTCCACCAATACTGTACTATCCCTTTAACTTCAGGCACCTTCACAGCAGGGACCTATAGTTTCACTTTAAACCTGGTACATGTACGTACATTCTTAACAACAGTCTACATTCGGTCTTCAGGATTTGGGATGCAGACTTTCAGAGTTTCCACGTATGAGAGTAGATTCCCTGAATTACACATTTCAATCTCGATTTCAATTTCAAATTCAATATCCATTTTTATATTTCTCAGTGAAATATATACATTTGTGAGGACCTTTCAGCACAGAAATCAATTCAACCACACAGTAGGTTACAATTGTCTATTACTGACAGTTCTTTAATGGTGAACTATGAAGATTAAGCGAAATAAAGTCTGTTGGCCTTAAGCCTTCAAACAAACCAACAAAAATTGGGGCGGGGAGAGACAAAGCCTTTAAATTAGACAGTTTATACAAAATTTTCTCCAGAGACAGAAGTGATAGAGCTAAGTTATGATTATAAGGCTAGTAGATTAGTGACTGTACTTTCACGTTTGTTCATGGCAGATTTATGGATAGTCCCCTGGAGCCTTGTGTGGGGGAGGGGACACAATTATGGCCCAATTTTAACATCACTAGGATGATAGAATATATATTTACACGAATGCCCCCCTATGTGTTCTTCTAATCCGTAATAGTTTGCAAGATGCGTGGAAGATGAACATGTGTTACTCGTGTGAGCGCTACACCCCGGGTCCCCTGTTACTTTACGTCAAGGTAATGTCTTTTATCTCTTGACAGTATATTGCAACAGGCGTCTTCCAATCAGGCCATGATTCGGCACGAGATGAGGATGATGATGACATTTTCGAATTCTACCAAAACTTCTCTCACTCTGGTGGTGCTCCCAGGCATGACAGGATTCCTCGTGCAATTATTTTTGCTACCTGCACCAACCACATCTATGACCTTTGACCTAGACATCGCATCACTTCCGGCGCCTTGCCAGTACCTGGTGAAGTCTTCTAGCGTCAATTGCTCCCGTCGAGGTTTGACCAAGATCCCAACTGATATCCCTCTTGATACCCGACGTCTGTCTCTCTCCTACAACCGACTGGACCAGATTCTTAATGACTCTTTTGGTCGACTTCCCGAACTGGAGTTTCTGTCACTTCGATACAACAGGATCCGTTTGATTGACGTGGGGGCTTTCGTAGGCCTTCCCCGACTACAAACCATCAATCTCATAGGAAATAATTTAACGCGCATTCCCAGTCAAGTCTTTCATCGAAATCTTTACCTGACCGACCTCTTTCTGAACAGCAATCGCTTTCGATCGATTCCTTCGCTGGACCTGAGAGGACAGAACTATATTCAATTCATCGATTTAAGCAACAATACCATTTCATCAGCTAAATTCAAAATTCTTTTTTCTAATGCATGCAACTTGACAAACGTGGCACTCGCTGATAATAATATCCAGATGATTGACAAGGGCGACCTGGAGAATCTAGGGAGCGCAATTTCAGTCAAATTGATAGATTTCCGTGAGAACATCGTGCGTCGAGTGCACAGCGCAAGCTTTCAGGGAGTCCACATTGAGGGATTACAGCTTTCCGGAAATCCATTATCCCAGGCTGGCGCCAGAGAGCTCTTTGAAGGTGTGAGGAATTCATCTCATCTAACTTTTATCAGTCTCAGTGAGGCCAAGCTTGGAGGCATTACCCAGTCCATCTTTGCCCCCCTCAAGGGATCGCAAATCACTCATTTGTACCTAAGCGCGAGTAACATTTCCCACCTTCCAGACAATGTGTTTTCATATTTAACAAGTGTAGAAGTTCTATCGCTGATCAAGAATCGACTAGAGACAATATCCTTTGTCGCCTTTACAAACATGACATCTGCTAGGATTTTGTATGTTGCTTCATGCGGAATTTCACGATTGACGACGCCACAGACAACTGGCACTGTGATACCTCGCCTCCGCACAGTTATTATCAGCAACAATAATCTCGTAGAGATTCCATCAAGAGCTTTTGCCTCTCTTCCGAAACTCTTCTATCTGGATTTGTCTTTTAATAGTATACGACATATTGATTCCGAAGCATTTTCTGGCCAGGAACTACTTCAATATATTCTTCTACAATACAACAACTTATTCGATGCTTTCAGTGTCAATGTGTTCCATAATTTGCCAGCCCTACTCGTCCTTGATGTCAGCAACTCCAACATAAACGGTCTTGATCCTCTTCGATCTTTCTCTGGACTATCAAACCTTGAAGAACTATTCTTGGCTGGAAATCCGTTGCACGCGTCTGACTTGTGGGACACCAAGAAAAATGTTTCGGTCTTCCGGGATATGCATAATTTACGAACCTTGGATCTCACTGGAACCAATCTCAAAGACGACGTTCCATCCTGGGGATTCTATGGACTGAGTCAGTTACGTCGGTTGTATTTGGAAGACGTTGGGTTGGTTGACTTACCGACAGAACTCTTCCGATCTTTGCGGTACCTCGACACTCTGAGTCTTGGGAACAACAACTTGGAGGAACTCCCAAATTTGATATTCAAAAACACACCCAGACTGGGTTCTCTATACTTGAGTCGAAACCAGCTTTCGGGGTTACCCCCTATGTTATTCAGAAATACGACTAACCTCTATAAACTTGATTTGACGAGGACCAGAATAGGTATCATTCCCGAACAGGTCATTTCTCCAATTCGCGAGAGCATTACTTCCCTTGACTTGTCTCACAATTCTCTCTCGTGTGATTGTCAGAATAAATGGCTCCGTATCTGGGTGCACGAGAATTACGACAAAGTGTTCTTAAGTGACACAAATTGTTCTGATAACTCACCTGCCGAACTCGTTGGACGCAGTTTTATTGATTTCCAACCGATTCTTGTTTGCGGTCCTCGCGTACTTCTTTACGCTTGCATCGCTATATCTGGCGTTGTAATAGTTTTCACCGGGATCATAATCTATTACAACCGATGGTGGATTAAATACAAACTTTTCCTATTGAAACTTTGCATTATTGGGTATAGAGAAATAATCGACGATGATGAATATCGCTACGATATCAACATCGTTTTCCATGATGACGACGAAGAATGGGTCATTGACAGAATGGTTCCGGTAGTCCGCGAGAATTATCCCGAAGCTGTCCTCTGCGTGGGTGACGACGATCTCAGAGTAGGGCTCTTGCGGTTAGATGCCGTCGCGGATGTCATTGAAAATAGCTACAAATCAGTGTTTGTAGTCAGTTATGCAGCTATCGAAAGTCCTTGGTACATGACGAAACTTAGGTTGGCCCTACAGCACATGAATCATTCACAGCGTGATGCAATATTATTGGTGTTCTTAGAGAACATAGCAGACGACAGGTTGCCATACATAGTTCGCCTGCTTTTAGGCGTCAACCGTCCTTTTCTTCGCTGGTCTTCAGACATCCAACATGAGGAGTATTTCTGGGATCATTTCATGAAGTGTGTTAAAAAGACAGTCAGACTAGATCTAACGTTACCCATATAATTGTTCCTGGAAATGTAAACAAAAACAAAAATCCCAATGAATACAGTCTTACTGAAATGGGATACTCTTTGGTATTCTTAATTTCAACATGCCACTGTGCATCCGAATGGCATGGAATTGAAATGGAATGCAAGTAAAACTACCCTCTTAGTCCGTGGGCCAGGCCAGATATTGGTACCACCTGAGGTGGCAATACCTTTTTGGTGTCATTATGTTTGTCGGGCATAGATATGCTTATCAAGCTATGATAGCATTTCCAAATGAGTAGCTTAGTCATAATAAATAAATTTTAAACCAATGTGGTCTCGTTGTTATATCCCTATACTTCTGAATCGAGACCAACCGCTATACAAAGAAGAGCACTGTCTTCTGTATGTTCACAGGTGTTCTGTTGTAAACGCGGTGCGCTTAGTCTTTATTCAAGGCAGCGAAGGTAATATCCAAGGGTTATGATGTCCACAGCGCTTAGTCTAATATTCAAGACGGCGAAGGGAATATCCAAAGCTTATAATACAGTGTATATCCCTTTATTTAAAAACAACAACAACAAAAAAGCAATTCCTCGTGAATTTCACCGTATTTTTCAATTATTTATCATTTTCCGGTGAAAACGCTACGGTGAAAACGCTAATACCACGCCAATGTCGCTTTATTTTCATCCAACAATCAAAGATAATGCAAAAACAATACCGATACACTACAATACATTATAATAAAATAATGTAAATGAACAAAGTGATTTTTTGTTTAAAACTGATGTATTTGTTGAGAGGGTGGTATAAAAACAGTATAGATAATCCCTTTTATTAGGAACTTTAAATATGATAACGGTACATTGGTCTAGATAAAGACTAGGTGCACCGCGTGACAGCTGTGGACATCATAACCCTTTGGATATTCCCTTCGCTGCCTTGAATAAAGACTAAGCGCACCGCGTTTACAACAGAACACCTGTGGACATACAGAAGGCAGTGCTCTTCTTTGTATAGCGGTTTGGTTTCGATTCAGAAGTATAGGGATATAAAAACGAAACCAAGTTGGTTAAAAATTCATTTATTATGACTAAGCTACTCATTGGGAAATGCTATCATAGCTTGATAAGCATAGCTATGTCCGACAAACAAAATTACACCAAAAAGGTTTTGCCACCTCAGGTGGTACCAATAACCCATTTTCGGGTCTTGGCCCATGGACTATCTAGGTTTTTGTAAAGTCAACCTAAATATAGTGATGTCACTTTAATTTTTTCAAAGAAAGTGACGAACCAAGACTCTGTATCACCCTTGTATAACGGAAATGCTAAATGTGATATCGACCAGAAATGTCATATCCTTTAATCCTAAATGTAATAATCGAGTCAACTTTAAATGTTATACGCTTTAACCATAAGTCTAATGTAGACCCTAGGTGTAATAGATTTTGTCGTAGATATAAAATTAATCCTAAGTGGAATATATTTCTAACCATAAATATATGATCGACCCTAAATATATACCATGTAATACATTTTTAACCTTAAATGTAACACATGTTAGCCCTAAATGTAATATCAACCCTAAATGTAGTATCGACCCTAAATACACTCAGAAAAAAAAAATCCAAGCTCATATTTCTCATAGAATATTAGGCTAAGTAATAATGTTTATATACCATGTTAAAGGCAGTTTAATTTATTGGCTATCAACCCGGCAGATCAATAAAATGGAAATTCTACGCGTGAGTAAACACATCCGGTTTTCTCTTTCAAGGCACAAAAGTAGAAATTGCAATTGCAATTAAAAAATTTCTCATTTATGCGTATGTGCTCTATCATACAATAATGAGAACAAAGGACAAAGTCAACACAATATGAAACACAAATTTATATGGAAATTTACTAATTCATCTCTAAAATGTCTTTGCATCCCCTAAAGATCATGAAAAGTATAAAGAAATGGAGAAAATAAAGAATCTTCTGTCAAATCTAAATTCAAATGATATCAGAAAAGAGGAAATCTTAAAAAGAAAATGGTAGAAATTTGAAATGTTATTCAAATTTAGCATGCACATTAAAAATGATAAGTGGTTCTTCAATTTGTCTCAGGAATTCTTAAATCCAAAATAATGAAATAAAGAATGTCCATTTCACCACCTTATTCTTACTCCCTTTTACATGTGAATTTGAGCTGACAGAGAATTCTTATTTTCCTTCTTTAGTTTCCCAATTTATTCTTGTTTGAGGATATAAAGAGATGCAGGGGAGCAACAAAACTTACTTTTTGCAATTATCTAGTCATGTCTCTCAATGTATTAAATTTGCCCTTTGATACAATTGCTATCTTGCAGGGTATTTGCAAAATGAATCAGTACTTGTGAAATTATTCAATTTTTGCTTTTGTGTCTTGGAAAGAAGAAACGATATAGATGTAGCGTACAAGAATTTCCGAAATCTTTCTGCTTTTTTAGCAACTTATTTCTTAATCTACTTGTTGTAGTGATCGTTCCGCTTCAGCAATCGGCATTCTTTCCTATGCGGGAAAATCGGACAATCACTTCAAAAGTGCTGTATTTTTCAAATTTCATTGTTATAAGTCAAGTGCTCTTTCATTATGGTAGAAAAGTAAAGATATGATGGCGGGTTTCTTGAAATTGTTGTCTATAATTAAGTCATGAAGTGTAATAGTCTGTCTAACCCAAGCATAACATTAATTGACTTAACTGCCCGATCTTTTTATTTTTTATTTTTTGCTGGAACTGCCACTAATGTATTCTTCTAATGTTGCTGCTTTCACCCAGTCCGCATTTATATTTGGCGGCTGATTTGATTTGATTTGATTTGATTTATTGGTTTCTGTATTATCATTGTACATGCACACATGTATTATGTGCATACATAAACATAAGTTGTTAACAGAATATTTTTTTTTTGATTGCCTTTACACCATGTACAGCAAAACGTACTAGGTGATACAAAAAAAAATCCCACTTTTGATACTTAATAGCTCAAAAACTATATATCAGATATTACTGACATTTATATGAGTAATAGCTGAATAGAGTACAATTTAGTTCGAGGTGATTTGAATATGAGAGCATGAATCAGTCTCGTTAAATTCGTAATCAATTTTACGTTCCAGATTTTGGTAAAATTTGAACCATCTGTACAAAATTGGACTTTACATAAGAACCAATGATGTGTGTGTGAGTGTGTGCTTACAATGACCCTGAACAATAGACATGAATACCACGAATACCACCTTTTCAGAGCTATTGAACAGGCTTCTGGACTCTTGCTCCAAGACATATGAATGCTTTATCAATAATTCATGATAGATTGCCCTGGGCACTGCTAGTCTGAATTCCTGGTAAAGGGTGAAATGCATGCAGATGAGAAAAATAGGAAAAATTTTCATGTGCTTGCGTACACTTCATTTCAGGATGAATAAAAACTAGCTGTGATAGTGGCATTTCTCATGAATATGTAATAGAGCATTCCAATCCTGGCCATTGTTGCAGACCATTGTCAGCGTGTTAACCACACAGTCCCATACACACCAATATTGACCCCTGTGCAAAATTAAAATTTTGTACAGAGGGTTGAAAACAGAGCAAAATCTGAAACCAAACAAGAGAATGAATCTTGAATTTAATGAAACAGATTTATGCTATCATTTTGAAATTACCTTCAACAAAATTGCACACCATTCAGCTATTGCTCATATCAGTGTCAGTGTTATCTGATATATAGTTTTTGAACTATTAAAGGACAAGTTCACCTTCATAAACATAAGGATCAAAAGTGGGAAATGTTTTTTGCAACACCTAGTATAAGCAGTTCAACAATGAATAATACAGTGGGACTACAGCAAAAGTGTGACTGGATTTGCGTGAAGCACCAGTACATAATACACATCGGAAAGAGAATAGGAGGGTGGAATAACTTGCGTATAGAGATCGGATAGTAGAAAAGAGAAATGGAAGAGAGAGGTCTGTCTGCTTTAACTAAAGGTTTACACAAAGTAAGTTCACCTGTATCACTGATCCTTTAAGCGATGAAAGGAAAAAAAAAAGAAGTTGATCCGTCTGGAAGAGGATGCATGGGGAGCCTTCGTAATAGACCTTTTTCATTAGATTAGATGCATGCTTCCGGATGACAAGAAGTGTATGAAAAAGGACCTTCTGCATGTAGTAATCTAAAGTAGCTAAGCAAATACGAGTACCTCCTTTGTGTAGCTATACCAAGGTGGATGAAATTACTCATAACTCATACAGTTGGGCTCAACTAAACAAATGCATGAACAAAGGCAGACACACACCCACGCACACACAGTTAAATATATATATATATATTATATATATATATATATATATATATATATATTATATATATATCATATATATATATATATGATATATATAATATATATATATATATATATATATATATATATATATATATAATATATATATATATATGTGTGTGTGTGTGTGTGTGTGCATGCATAGTTCAGAGTTTGAAAGCAAAAACAGTAACACCTTATTAAGGTCATTATCAAATACAAAAAAAAAGATAAAACGTTTTCAATAATACTGCACTTGGTACATCATGAGAAACAGTTTATTAGATATTACTTAATTCATCACATATATTCTGATCATTTTCTTTGTTTTTTTAAGTTGCTTCAAGTTCAAATATCTTAATTTGATAAAGATGGATGCATCAGTCGTGGCATTTAAACTCCTCATTCATACTTACAAACACCATACAAGTTACCTATAGTTTTGTATAATGGCAATAGGAGTGTCTGATTGTGTATATAGTCCACAGTTCCAAAATTTGTTACCTGGAAGGTAGAAAGCTACTACCAAGCAACTTATTTACCCTCCACAGTTATTGCTCCTTCGTTACTCTTATGTACACGTATGTATGTATATTGTATAGATGATGACTGGCGGGAGAGGGAACATACAGAATGTTCCACCCGAAGGGTTTGAAATGCTATTGAGGGAGGTTATAAGTCCCGAGACGAAGTCGAGGGACTTATAGCCTCCCGAAATAGCATTTCAAACCCTGAGGGTGGAACGTTTGGTACATGTCCCCGACAACAAAAATCATCATCTGTTATATTATATGGGTTAGTCAAATACGTCAAATACGTCAACGTCAACCACCAGCACAACGCACTCGATCGCTCGCGCAGAGTCAAATTCACTGTGCGCGGGTCCTTCTCTGTTATTTGTTACGTGAAAGTGTTTTCCCATGGGAGAACATAACAAAAATGTGCCTCCATCACGTGACTGTGTTTAGCCAATCACTAACCGGTATTTGACTAACTCATTTAATATAGTATAATGTACATTGGTTTAAATACATTTTCTTTTTTATGATGGGCAGACTGAGGTGACCCAGACTTTACCCAGAAAGAGCCACGATGGGTTATTCACACACTGATTCATGTGGTAGTACGGAGAGCCCAAAATGTTAATATAAATCGAATGAATTGTCCTTGCCTTTAAACTGACATTGATGATTATCTAGGTATAAATTGAGTTTAAATGGCGTACAACTGTAATGGATGTTACATCTATAATAAACCTGTATTGTATTTACGTTTGTCTCCAGTCGTTAACATGATGAGTCTAAAGTGCAATATACTCAGTATTTAGGATTAAACTGCACATGTCATTTAGGGTCAACATTTCATTAGCGTTAAAATGCATCTTATTAAGGATTGATATTACATTCACGCTGAGTAATGTGCACCCTTGTATCACATTATGGTTGTCTCCAGTTCTTGCATTAACAATTAATTAAAAAAAAATAATGTATAAATTTAAGGTCGATATTACATTCAGGTTTGATATTACATGCAGGGTTTAGATGCTGATGTAACATTTAGGGTTTATTGTATTAATTTAGGGTTTACATTGCATCTAATTTTGACATTTACTACGTTTAGTGTTGATGTTACATTTAGGCTTAAAGTTTATAACGTTTAGGGTTGATAATTCCTTTAGGATTAAAATGTATTACATTTAGGGTCTATATTACATCCAGGATCGATGTTTCATTGAGGATTAAAAGGCATTACATTACATGGGTCGATATTACAATTAGGGTAAACATGTATTACACTTTGGATAAATGTTCAACCTTGCTGAAGATATTCTCCAATTTCCAACAATTTAATGCCTGTAATACAAAACTGAAATATATGAAACTTGTGACATATGAAACTTTGTGACCAGGTCCTTGAGAGAAAACAAATTAAACTTTATTATCCTTTCAGTTTCGCAGTAGATGGTTCACTCTGCTTTAATGATGTATCAGCTGTAATATCATGTTATGTTGAGGGTGAAGATGGAAGACAAAAAAGTCAAAAACTTGTTTTAAGATCGAATTTTGCGATTATTCAAAACAAAATTTTGTTAGTAAACACACACACACACACACACACACATCATGTATAATATAGGCCTATATATAAGTATGTACGTATAGATATAATACATGTGTTTTTATTTGACCCGCGTATTTGCAGTAATAGTAGTAGAAAGAATGACAAGATAGCGAAGTGCATCAATTGTCAATTGGTATTTATTAAAGTACCAGATTTTCATATGTATATATAATTATATATATATGCGTTTGTATATCAGTATAAAGGAACCTATGATGTGAAGGCTCTTTGTAAATAGTTTATGGCTTGGCTGTGTTGCGAAAAACATGAACCTTCGGGTATTTCATACCATGTCTTAGACTGTTAATAATAAGGCAATGTCGGCATAGTTTGTGACGTCGTGTGATTCATTGTACAGTGTGTAAATGTTTCTAGTAATGATATTGGTAGCACTTAATGTTGACTCTGTCATGTGTTAATGTATATTGCAGGTAATTCTTATGAAGTCTTTTTTTTGTTGTTGTTACGCTTCGATTATGTTTATTGTATTGAAATGAGGGAACCATCATGTATATCAAAACTAGTTTTTATAAAAGCACGGCACAATTGTGTTTTACCATAACGATAGTAGATAGTGATAGCAATAATGACAATAGGGTCTATTACCCAGGTATAGGTATAGGGTTCACTGGACATGGAGTTGGGGTGCCATGTTCCTTTTTTTATGTGTTTTGTGTTGAGATGATGTGTTTGATATGTTTGTTCTTTTCCGTTTACCTTTTCTTCATCCTTTTTATACTCGAAAATCTTTCTTTTTCATTCGTAATACTGACAATGTGGAATTTATGTTGTCACAATAAAATTTGCATTGTTTTGTAATAAACTATATTTTGTCTATTGTTTATATGAAAAAGAAACAAAAAGAAAAAAAAGGTTGACAAAAAACAAAAAGTATGTAATGAAGCTATATGGAAGTGATTAGTAGAGACAGTTTGTACGCAGCCGAGAGGTGAGGGGCGGATCACGCAGCAGGTGCAACCAAATCGAAATGTGGATGTCGAGATTTGTTGGTGCATAATAATGCCACCCCAAGAGGACGCATGGAATCATGTGAGCGCACGAGACCGATGCCGGTCTTGTGCTGTAGACGGGCTAGAAAGTGTATACATGTATAACCTTATCATTTTGTGTAGGCTACATGCTGATTTTTTCCACACAAAAAAGCAAAACAAAACAAAGCAAAAGCAATATCAGAGCACAACCTTTCTATAGTTAAATTTGGAAATAATCTTATAGTGCAATGTCATTTTGAAAGGTAAAATGCAGTGGTTATTAAATATTTGCGCCTTGACGACTTCTGTGACATGCAAGATGAAAAAAAAAAAGGCAAACCCGTTTGTCTTCTCCCACACACATCAATATTCTATTGCCGTGAAAGGGGCCCCGCTAAGTTGAGTCTTCGTACAAAGTTTTATGGCCATGACAGTAACGCTGTTCCCCTTGGGCTTTGTATTTTTGTAGCATAACCAGCACATTAATTATATAATTATGCAGAACCCTAATTCATAGACTTTTTCTATAACAATGTACCCCCTTTGATTACAAAGAGTTTTACAGGAAAGCTGAAACAAAAATGAAGCAACTTTTGTAATGAAGAACAAACAAATATGAAGTTCTCATGAAATATAAAACTGATTTCCTCAACAAATTCTTCTTTTTTAGCAGTATTTATATTGTATTTGCTTAAAATTGAGAGTGGTTTAAAATAGTGGTAGCCAAAAGCATGTTTCCGTTGTTTTTCAGGAGATGTACTGTTTTATGTACTGTTTATGTACTGTTTATGTACTGTTTTTTACATTTGTTTCCACAAGTCAACATAAATAAATTGAGGTATTCTCTTTGGTTTTGATGATGCTTACCAGCAATGTAGTAAATAATTACATCACTTATATACAGTATGTACCAAAAAAAAGTTACAATCAGATTTTCGCATTGATAACACCCAATATGATTAATTGTCTAAATGCTACTTCAGGGTCTTAATTAACATTTTAGCTCTATTTTGCAGAAAACCCCATTCGAGTTGGTTAAGCGGTCACAGAAAAATGTGGATTGTTGTAAAGCATGTCATGAGTCTGATTCTTCCAAGTTTAGCACTTCGATGATCTTGTGTGTGAATACAATAGACAGAACTTGGAGGGAAGAGATTCCCGACATCCTCTACAAAATTCCTCATTTCTCTTTGACCACTGAAGCAAATCGAATGGGGTTTTCTGTAAGATGTGGGCAATGAGTTACAGTTTCATACCCTGAATTTGTATTTAGATTGATTCAGTATTTTTTAAGATATAATTGTGTAGGGTCCCGTTGTATTCTTTTTTTTTGTTTGTGGGGGGGGGGGGGAGACATACGGTACTACTGACACTGGCCGTTGTTTTTAATGGGATTTTTGAAGGAGGCGTTCATGAGGCTGATGATTTTCGTGGAGTGTCACCAGCATTTCTTTTCATCCTTGTTATCATGTGCCAGGAACATGATAGAGTTCAACCCTATATCATTCAGCAAAAACATGGTCGTTCAAGTTATATTATTCTGTGATGTGTGGCTATGAATATGTATGTATGTATGTATGTATGTATGTATGTATGTATGTATCTATCTATATTATATATTATATATATATACATACATATATATATAAATATATATATATATATATATATATATATATATATATATATATGCCTCTCTATAGCATCCACCCGAGGGAGATGAAAGTAATGGCTGTTGTAGACAGGTGGTCGCTATCCAGATTTGACCATACATACATACATACATACATACATACATACATACATACATACATATACATACACACTAGGCACACATACGTTGTTTACCTATGGATCTGGCTGTGTTTCAAGTTTAACGGACGTTATAAAGTTATGTTCTAGATGATTGTCAGGTTGTGACTAAACAACCTGTTAAGTGGTGTAACGGTCTTGACGGAAAGTGCCCACTTAGTCGCTCCTCGATACCATCTGGAAACGCCCATGCCCCATCTGACGCACTTATACCGTCATAATGGGAGAAACGCCAAGGTTTTAGCTGGAACAGAAGCAGGCGGGGTTTTGCTTTGTTTTGTTTTGTTTTGTTTTTCCTGTTTTAGACAACTGTGAAATGAAAAGGCAGCTCTGCTCGGATTGGTGACGGTGACGTAAGCTCGCCCAAGTAGTGCATCACAGAGTGAGAAGAATGGCGACAATCGATGCTCTAGTGATTCTTTTCAATAGCCAAGAAACCTCCATACTTGATCTCCTTTCTCGCGGGCCTTCTCCGCCTTGCTCCGTGCAATCTACACGAACGGATGTCTTTTTTTTACGCTCCTTTCAGTACAACCCCCATGCTACACTGGTTTCTCGAGGTATAGGCTCACGCCAGCATACTGACCAGCACGGACTGTTATTCAAGATAGTGAAATTCGATAAGTCCCGACCGAGAAAGCGGCATCGGTGCGAGGTGATGTAAAGATGGCGCACATACGGCATCGAAAATCAACCAGTTTCTTCCTCTTTTTATCAACTATATCCGTATATCTTACACATGCTCAAGGTAAGTACATAGATCTTCTTTTTTTTTTCCCTTGTCAAGAAGAGTACATACAGTAAGTAGTAAGATATCATCTACATGATTGTGAGATAGCTACAGTGTTGTTAATGATGCGAGTGCAGATCCGATATCTGTTATATGAGATGTCCCCCAGACGGAAGGGATACGAATGATATCGGTGTTTTGCGGCATGTATTTCTCTGTTGGTGATATATTGTACTTAGGAGACCCGAGTGCTTTATACTTCATGTTTCGTACCTATCGGTGTCTCTATACTCGTAATGCTAGTGTAGACATGTCTTATCATTATTGACCCCTGTTTATCATCATTCGCAAGCCTAAACTCTAACTGATCTTAGTCAGGAACAGATTAATGAAAACAAAATATTATGTTTCCACATGGTAAGATGTCGATTTTTAAGTTTTTGTTTATCATAATATTTTTTTTTTTCTCTGACTAACTAGCTCTCAAATCTGGAAAAGTAACTGAATTATCACATGGAAGATATAGAAGCAAAACATTTACAAATTAAAGTTCTGAAGTGCGCTGTTAGCATTTGAAATCAAATTATTCAAATACAATCGACAATATACGACAAAATATTCTTATATTTTGTTCATTACTTGCAGCATTAGAACATAGTACGGGGAAAATGTAAGCTCCACACCGGTCACAGGCCCACAGGGTCTTCTCTGCAAATCATAACCGGTACAATGCAGGTGATACAGAAGGTGTTGTGCAGTGATTCACGTTTGAATACCGGTATGTAAGATGGATGGATGAAAATCATTCTAATGACCGCATGACTATCAAAAGAAAGCATAGAAATCTAGGTATCAATGCCCTAGACAATAATCATAATGGTTTTTATTATTCTTGTTCATTGTAAATAGCAGGGTGCTATATAGCCCCGTGAAGTGGCCTATCCTATACACAAGAACATCTTCCTTAGAGGCTACATAATATTCTGTATGTACAGTGTATATGTAGCCCTTTCAATATCAAGAAAAGAGGAAAAAAGAAGGAACAAAAATCGAAACTTATACTCAAAGAGAAGACGAACTCAAATATTAAAGTGATTTAAGCATTCAAGCTTTGTCACAAATATCAAAAAGTAGTGCTTAGGTCCACAAAATAATGAACGCAAAAGAAGACATGATAAAAATGTTTCTTTTCAGACCACGTACCACTACTCGCACACACACACACACACACACATACATCGTTTTATATATTTATCAGAAAACTGTGTAATGGTTTAACAACAACAACAACAACAAACCTAAAAGATGCACCCAGTGTTTTCAGATTTGAAACTAGTCTGGACACATTTTGGAAAAACGAACCCATGAAGTTCAAGTTTGAGGGAAAATTAAGTTTTGCTTCCATTCTCTACACCCAAGTATACCCAAGTATAAGAAAGTAATTAAGTTTGACGCAATTCCACCTGGCCATAATCCAGCCAACTTAAAGGGATGGTGTAGTATTGATGGAGATGAGGATTGTGCTTTCAACTTTTTTTGCGAGATACCTAGAAACCAAATATGACATAGTAAAGAGCATACCATTTTAGGAATTCAAAGTATATTTGATGAAAATCAGTTCTTGGAATGGCTGAGGCATCCAAAAGCAATCATGACAATGTAAAACAATGCTATCGTAATTAAAGGTGGGTCCCACATTTCTTAGGATTGGTCTGCTTTGGATATGTTGGCTATTTCAAAACCAATTTTCATCCAATAAACGTTGAATCACTCTTAGAATTGCATGCTCTTTCGTATTTCATAAGAGGTTTTTCATATCTTACCCCCCCCCCCCAAAAAAAAAAAATGTTTGAAATCTGAAGTTAGTAGTCAACCAAAACTATAATGATCCCTTAAATGCATCGACTAGATTTGGATCTGAATACAGAATCATCCATAGGTATAGGTGACTCGATCTATACAATTCGTTAAAAAAAGAGTTTCATGTGGTCGTACCGCCTTCTTCTCTGCGTGATTTCTCCCAGTATAGAGAACTGTTAAGTTTGCAGGATTGTCCTATAACACTTGAAATCTCCTGTCATATCGAATGGTTGACATGCTTGCCATGGATAATTGCCCAATATCATAACAATTGACTTGTAAGTCGACAAGAAAACTGAGAGAGAAAGAGACACACACATTGACACAGACAGGGATAGCATTCATCATAATTTCCTTTAAGCAGCAATGTATAAGTTTTTACAACTCATAACCATTATCATAACCTCAACTCTACCCACTCGTTTATGACACACATTGCAGTGTACATATTTGATTTCTTACACAGTTCTGATCTCGAATTTCAGCGGGGGTTACACAAACACCATGCCGATGATGGATGCTAGAATTAAAAAAAAAAACAAACACACACACACACACAATAACAGCAACAACCCAACAAGCTAAAGAAAAAATTGTCGAATTGGGTCCATCGACATAATATGATGTGCATAAAAGGCGTTAAGAGTTGTCCAGACTATCAAAAACCCGTCTACTGTTAATGTAGTACACTACAACGGAACAGGTTGCTCAGACCCGCAATGAGAGTAACGGGAATGGAATGCCTGTCACGCAGTCCGCCACAATGAACTCTGGTCTTTTCCCTGGTCTTACACCCACTTTTGGACCCGGTCCAGTGGTCATAATCAAAGATTCAGTAATCCTCGCTGAGTGATTGGCGCAGCACTTTCACTTTTTATATGTGATAATTTTACTGGGAATTGTAATATAAATACCATCCACGCAAAGTCATTTGACTTCATCAATCAGCTTCTGCTACATAATATAATTGCAAAGAAAGAAAGGATTACATCTTAAACATCGGTGGAAGGTGTTAAACGTGCGTATATCACAGTGATATGCAAAACCCCAAGTCATCAAAACTAAAGTGTGGGATTTTCAAATTATTTTTTTTTCACCAAAAGAGCTTACTTGAGAAATTGATGTATTCCGTCTTATGGTAAAACTACATCACATACGTTGTACCACGTAGAAAGTTGGTAAGAAGATTCACCATCTCCAACCCCCCCCCCCCCAAAAAAAAAGATACTGAAATAAAAAATAGGCTTTTTTCCAGTGTTTGTGACGGTGGTGCACACCAATGACCCAAAAAAACAAACAAACAAACAAATAAACAGAATGATGGCGCATGTTCAGCAGGATTTGAGGAATTTTGATGCCGTTCTATCAAAGTATAGATAAACATCAATATCTTTAATTCCAACTGTGTAGTTAAGGTGTCACAACAACTCAGCTATTTTGATATAATCATGATAAACTAATCTTTTAAGCCGGTGGAAGTTCGTCAACCAAGCTGACTCAAGATCTCATGGTGTCTTTTTGTGTGCAATTTTCTCGGAAAATATAGTGTGAATTTCTTACACAAAGTGAGTCACCGAAAATGTTGTCCTTTCTTCTTCTTTTTTTCCCTGTCTCTCTCTTTTTTTTTCTGTAACTTGTCGCCATCACCCAGCCTACAGTCAATTTGTGCATCAATGCACATCGCATGAGAATGAAAGCGCCTAAACATCTTATGTAGTCCTTTGAATCTCGACCCACACATACAGTATTTAGAACAACGACATCAACAGGGGCATCACCACAAGGCTATACCTACATTTTAAGAAGGGCAACATCGGAACAAAATGGGGTTGGGGTGATTGTTATGCAACTTTTCTTTGCCTGTGATTTAAGCAGCTCACTGTCCTTGTTATTCAAATCAAGACCGTATATTCACGATGCGCGATGCTATGCGGGCTGTCTGTGCGACATTTTGTGGACTGAAGCAGTGGAGGGTATAGGAGGCCTATAATGTAGGATGTGGAATTGCAAAGCTGGGAATTGTGCGTGTCGAACGAGAAGATACAATTAATGTGTACCATGCCTGAAGGATACTAAACAGTGTTAAAACGACGGGAGAGCAGAAAATCTTAAAGCCCGTAAAAAGAGCAACGTTTTGATTCCCTTTCCATCGAACTTTTGATGCTGAAATCAGCACTGTGTGCCTTTGCCTAAGGAATTCGACCGTTAAATCTACCAGATAGGAAAGATCAGACCTTAATTGCTTCTCTGAAGAAGTTTGCCGAGCAAGACAGAACTCCAAGGCTGGTGCACCACTCTTGCTCTTTGAGGATTTTGTTTCACTGCCTGTACAGCATAGCACTTAGCTTTGCACACCCTTTTTTTTATGATATAAGCAATCGCATGGTCTCTCCATTCCTATACACACTAGTCAAGAAGGGTACTGACTTTCTTTTTTCTAAATTTAGTATTTATGACCTGCGTGAAATCATTACACGGGATAAAATTATAACCATGTGGCATATATTCTGGGTAAAACATACACACAAACGCACACACACACACACACACACACACACACACACATTCTCTACTGCCTAGAGGAAGTGCAACGGAAGATAGACAAACGGAAGCAATATCGTTAACTATGCAATAGGCTGTGTCTCTGCAATTGCATTAATGTAGTTTCATTTGCATTGATATCTCGCACGACACTTCCTTTTACCTTGCACTCAGAAGACGCAGATTATCATAATCAACATTCCGAGTATACTCCGCATGCATACATTCTTTGAATAATCTACGCAAAAATACAACGCCTGTGCTTGTTTTTGTCGATTCGCTGCTCGTCACAAAGCCAGGAGTAGCAGCTACGCAAAATACCCTGATCATCTCTATGGCTTCAGGCTGCGCTGAAAAACAACCCAAACTTTTTAATGAAGGAAATTCTTGTGACACCCATCTTGTGTTTCGAGCCAGCTGTGTAAAATTATATACTATATACAACATGAACACTCAAACAAGGAACATTCTAATTCATAAAATGCTTTCATCGAGTTGTCTTTATTGCAACTGATCGATTGACAGAAATTGCCCTACCGGGACGTAAATCGAGTATATACGTATATACGCCCATGACTTCTTTTGTCATGGCTACTTATAGTGAAACACTGATCAATTCATTGCTTATGTTAATCGATGTATAGGGCAATTTGTCAATCAGTTGCAACAATGAACAGGTTCACTATGACACTGAGCACGTAATATAATCTATAAATGTGTGTGTTTCTTATGTATAAAATGATACATATTGTATATATATATATATATATATATATATATATATATATATATATTTATATATATATATAATGGTATTATTATCCGCGTGTTGGAATAAGAGCATGAAGACGATGAAGACAAACAAGTTGACATAATGCATTAGAATCCAACTTCATTTATTTGTAAACCAAATTTTCGACCCTTGCACGGATCTTCCTCAGGGTAACAGTGATATTTGTATTTGAAGCTCAGCACAGCTGTGCTGAGCTTCAAATACAAATATCACTGTTACCCTGAGGAAGATCCGTGCAAGGGTCGAAAATTTGGTTTACAAATAAATGAAGTTGGATTCTAATGCATTTTGTCAACTTGTTTGTCTTCATCGTCTATATATATATATATATATATATATATATATATATATATATATATATATATACATATATATATATATTTATATTTATGAACCAAAAAATATATGTATATATTTATATACTCTTCAGCTACAACAATACAATTCTTTAAAATAAGAAAAAGCATGCAAAGTCTTACAATCAACATACCGAGAGCAGCTTATTACAACGTATGGTTTATATTCTCAGTACGTTACTTTGTGATCGATAATGGCAAGTTCGTTTGTTTGTCTTTTTATTAAACAAATTCAAAACACTAACTGCAAGAAATCTAAAGTGTCACTCGTTTGTCCAAAAGTCTTCAGGAATCCGCCCCATGTTGTTGTGGGATTTTTTTTTTAAAGAAGATATGCTTTTAAAGGAAACCAAGACCAAAATATAAATTTGGATTGAGTGAAAGCCGCAATATTCTGATATTAGTAGAACAAACCCGTGATATTACCCTGCTTAGAATATGTCAGTAACAAGTCAGTGTACTTTTCATGGAAAATGAAATTTTGTGAAATCCTCTCAGACTATTTTCTTTACATTGCTGTCAATGATGACGTCATGAAATGTAGTCGTCTCTTTATCCAGCGATGACGACACCGAAACTTTAAAAGTTCATAACTTTTGATTGTCCGATTTTCCTCAAAATTTCATTGATGCGTTCTAAATATTGCTAATTTCACTCAATCTACAAATTTTATATTTGAGCTTCACTCTCCTTTACAGAGATCAGAAATTAGGAAATTATAATCGAAAAAAAGGAAGTTTTTCCTTGACTTCCTGCATAAACAAACGTCCTGAGAATTATATGCGTGATCATCAACGGGCGGTGAGTTGGCTCAGTCGGTAGCGCGTCTGCCTCACGATCCTAAGGGCCCGGGTTCGAACCCCAGTCTGGACTGAGCAATGTTGTGTGTAAGCACACCGTCCCCTCTAGCAAGAGGCAAAACACTCTGTCCCTCGGATAGGACATAAAATGGAGGTCCCGTGTATGAGAGAGTCACAACTCATGCACGTAAAAGATCCCGCTTCATTCATTCATCGCAAAGAGCAGGGTGTTTAACCCGATAAAGTGGTCCCACCTCACATCCAACTGGACCCCATGGAAGACCATCCAGCTTAATGTAGCTGAATATGGGCTATCCAGCCATCTTCTCAGATGGAAATGAACAAACAAACAAACAAACAAACATTCTATACCTGTTATCTAGCTTGGTATACGTTCTGTATACTTTAAAAAGGGCGAACTCTCCATTGGCGTTGACAACGAGCACACAATCAAAGTATGTAACAAAAGTGGGTACAATGTAGTGAGGGATATTTTAAAAGAATCTAAGTATAGCCTCGTTCCAAACGCTGACCGAAATTAAACGCGATGCATGATTGTGAAAAAAACAAACAAACAAACAAACAAAAAACAACAACATACAAATCTTTAATCACACATAAAAAAATTAGCCATAACGGTGTAAGAATCTGAGAGCTAATGGAAAGGCGTCATTCGTTGTTGTTTTTATTATGATTAGTATAAATCGTATTTATTATTGTCATTATCTTCATTAACATCAGCATCATTATTATCGTTAGTAGTAATAGTATAGTAGTAATAATAATAATAATATAGTAGTAGTAGTAGTAGTAGTAGTAGTAGTAGTAGTAGTAGTAGTAGTAGTAGTAGTAGTAGTAGTAGTATCACTATATCATCATCATCACTATTATCATGACCATCAACATCAGTATTTTAACCTATAATCATATTGCATTGGTTATGAGTATATTCAACAATGGGTTCAATTTACCATGCCTTTATCGCTTATTTGGAAACGGAGTACAGAAGAGCGTTACAGGCATTCATTGTCATCATACTATCATGCGTAATAGACTATTATATAGAATAGTAGTAGTAGTGGTAGTAGTAGTAGTAGTAGTAGCAGTAGTAGTAGTAGTAGTAGTAGTAGCATGTAGTATGTAGTAGAAGTAGTAGTGGATAGTCAATGGTATGGTAGCAATACTCAGTGAAGTAGTAGAAGAAGTAGGGATGCTGGACTCTGGTACGTACCAGTACTGATATTAAAGTATAGGCCTTATAAAAGTAAAGTAATAGCAGTACTTATTGTAGTTATCAGCATGGCAGCATTTTTATTCTACTCTCTGACTATTGCATCATAACTCAGATGTATATATCTGTGTATATATATATATATATATATATATATATATATATATATATATATGTATATATATATATATATATATATATATAGACGATGAAGACAAACAAGTTGACATAATGCATTAGAATCCAACTTCATTTATTTGTAAACCAAATTTTCGACCCTTGCACGGATCTTCCTCAGGGTAACAGTGTAACAGGGTAACAGGTAACACTGTTACCCTGAGGAAGATCCGTGCAAGGGTCGAAAATTTGGTTTACAAATAAATGAAGTTGGATTCTAATGCATTATGTCAACTTGTTTGTCTTCATCGTCTTCATGCTCTTATTCCAACACGCGGATGATAATACCATTATATATATATATATATATATATATATATATATATATATATATATATATGAAGAGCTTGCTTCCAAAAGCGCTAAATAGCGCTATATATAATCATATATATATATATACCAGCACGATTTAGACGGTGCCTTGGATATCGTGAGAGATATCAGTTATGTGTATTTTTAAATGTTATGGGTATAATCACCAGTCATGACAGTGAAGTCTCACACTTTGAGAGACAGATGTCCATTAGCCTCAATGGCTTTAATAATCGGCAAAGTTGCATCTCTAGAGAGTAGATATTACACTAGGGAGTAATTACTTATTGTCTAGCATATATGTTCGTATTTTGGCCATTTTGTTGCAGTGATGCTAATTATCTCCAGTTTCATTACGGTATTACATGATTGTAATAAGAGACACAGTGCGTTTAGGCCCTATAGTGTTTCGTCGGATCTGAAGCATGTGGAGATGACGTGTTTTTGTTTGTTTTTTTAATCATTTATGGACTTGAGTTGGCAGAAGAACTATAAGGCCTAAACGCAGTGTATCTCTTATTACATGTAATACCGTAATGAAACTGGAGATAATTAGCATATATATATAATCATATATATAATCATATATATATATATATATACCAGCACGATTTAGACGGTGCCTTGGATATCGTGAGAGATATCAGTTATGTGTATTTTTAAATGTTATGGGTATAATCACCAGTCATGACAGTGAAGTCTCACACTTTGAGAGACAGATGTCCATTAGCCTCAATGGCTTTAATAATCGGCAAAGTTGCATCTCTAGAGAGTAGATATTACACTAGGGAGTAATTACTTATTGTCTAGCATATATGTTCGTATTTTGGCCATTTTGTTGCAGTGATGCTAATTATCTCCAGTTTCATTACGGTATTACATGATTGTAATAAGAGACACAGTGCGTTTAGGCCCTATAGTGTTTCGTCGGATCTGAAGCATGTGGAGATGACGTGTTTTTGTTTGTTTGTTTTTTTAATCATTTATGGACTTGAGTTGGCAGAAGAACTATAAGGCCTAAACGCAGTGTATCTCTTATTACATGTAATACCGTAATGAAACTGGAGATAATTAGCATTGCTCCAACAAAATGGCCAAAATACGAACATATTATGCTAGACAATAAACATATATGCTAGACTCTGTTATAAAACAATTCTTCTGCCAACTCAAGTCCATAAATGGTAGTTAGTTGTTTTTTTCGTATCTCTCCTAAAAGTCCCCCGTCTCTCTCGGAATACTTTTGCTAATCTTTTTTTTTTCTCACGATTTTGAACTTACTATGCCTCTTACAGAAAACGACCCCCCCCCAAAAAAAAAATAATAATAAATAAAAGAAGAGAAATTAATAATGAATAAAGGTACAGCTGGACATCTGCACACTACATTATTTTAACCCCCCCCCCCATATCCAAATAAGATTTGTTTTTAAATTTGCTTTTATTTTTGAATTAAAGTTATTTTTTTTTCATTTTTATCCCTCTTTCTTTATTCTTGCATTTTCATTCATCACTCCTTCTACATCTGTCAATCATTTCTTTGTATTTTTCTTTCTCTCATTTCTCGCTCCCCTCTACTTCGGTTGTCTATTCTTCTACTCTTCTTTCATCTTTCTCATGTTTTGGTGATATTTTTGGCTATTTTTTTTTTTTTTTTTTGTTAAACAACTAATGCAGAATGGGAAGGGTTAGGATGAAGTGAATGAGATTTTTTGTTTACATTTTGGTTGATATCACAATGAGAATGAATATTTTTTGATGTTTTAAAACATTAAAGAGAGTCAGAGGCCAGATTTATGTTTCATTCTTCTGTGTATCTAATGTTTTCACATATTAATCAATTTTAGCTTGTACATAAGGGTTAAGTCCATATGTTGTAAATTGTTTTATATTAAGTATACCTCAGAGTTTTCAGTATGTTAACCAGTGTTATTTTGAATAATCGCAAAGTATAAACAGACATTCAGCCTGCTGGCTGCTATGTTTTACCGTGTGTGTGTGTGGGGGGGGGGGGTTTAGTCAATAAACCACTTCAATTTCAAAAGAATGAATGAGAGTGATGTTAATGTAGAGCATATTTTGCTCGCCTTTATTGTGAATGTTATGATGTAAATTTGTGATTGTTCTGTTCCTTTTAATATGTTGATCAGTGATATAGATTTGCTTTGTACCCACCAAATAGAAGCATAACTCTCAACCACATTTATTTCCTATATGAAGTTCCAACATGCGACAACTTCAACGGTGGCTGCAGCGATACATGCACATCTCGTCCTGGACTTGCAGGGGTCACGTGTTCATGCCCATCAGCCAATCAGACGTTAGCAAACGACAACAGAGTTTGCGTCCGTGAGTACTCAAACGTTTTCATTGATATTTTACTCCGTGATGAGAATTCTGTTGTCAAAAGGGGTATTGGAACTTAAATTGGAACAGCATTAAATGCTTAACAATGTAGCGCCTACCTCATCCTTTTATGTCACCATGAAAACCTCTGTCTTCTCCAAGGTCTAAGGACTATTTAATCGAGGAAGGATTCCACAGGGTAGAAAATATTCAATCAAAATAATAGGTCTATTGGCAGTGATGATTTCCTGTTTACTGCAACCATTGCAGGCAGCTTTCTTTTCTTTCTTTTTTTCAGAGGGCCCAAAGATTATTTTCACTCCAGCGTTTTATCAAATATCCATAGTTGATATTTAGGCCTACTGATCATGATGGGTGTGGGGAAATTTTACCGAAGATATAATTTGTCTAATGACATAAGCTATACACACCAGCCGGGAAACAAACCCACGATGCCACGTTAAACCGGAGTCTTGAATAGGAGAGGCTAACACTCAAGTGCTCACGAACCGGGCTCAAAATTTCCTCCGGGCAATGGGCGTGGCGTGTGTTCTGAGCCTTCCTAAATTGTTGAATTCCCCAGTTGAACCCACTAATGTAGAAACGCCCACTAATGTAGAAATACATCAACCACAAATGAAGAAAATTGCTCACAAATGTAGAAATTAGACAGCGCCCACAAAATTTAGAAACATTCACGAATGTAGAAATAATTCGCCAAAGTCGCTCACATGTAATGGCGTAGGCCTACTTGTAAACGGTAAATTGGTTATTGGCTTTTGCCAATAACCAATTAGATATGCTGTGTATGAGTGGGTGCGTGTGTGCTCGTGTGTGCGTTTGTTGATGTGTGTGTTTTATGTATGTCTGTGAAATATGATGGTATTGTATGCAATTTGTATGAAGTATAGATACTATAGTATGCCTGATTACAAAAACATTTCTCTCCCCCCCCCCCCCCCCCCCCGGGCCGCATGCTTCTGTTTCTATTTCGGTTCTGTCGGTATACTAGTACCATATACTCAGAATTAACTGTACTCTACCAACGTTGTGATTAAAATGCGGTCGTGTATGTGCAGGGCAGGAGAGGTAGGCCTACATGTATTTCAAATAGGAAATATCTATTGAAGACTACACTGGATGTATAGACGTGACTGTTTCCTCATTATAAAATTTTTAATCATTAAAGAATATTGCTTATAAATTGCGCAATCGAGGAGATTTATACATATTTTTTTATGTGTTTTGTAAAATCTGTATTGCTTTGATAGATATGTCTATTAGAGATAACCATCAGAAATCTGATTTTTTTTTTCCCTTAAAAAGGTAGGCCTATTAGGAGAAATTTTGCGGGCCTTGAATCTCGAAACTTATTGGAGATCTTAGAGAATTGCAATATAGATTAATTAGGTGATCCGAGTATCCTCTCGGATCACCTTCTGTATCTGTACTGATTCTTTGTTAGGTGATCCGAGTATCCTCTCGGATCACCTTCTGTATCTGTACGGATTCTTTCGGTGTTCTTCTTTTTAGGTGATCCGAGTATCCTCTCGGATCACCTTCTGTATCTGTACGGATTCTTTGTTGGGTGTTCTTCTTCTTAGGTGATCCGAGTATCCTCTCGGATCACCTTCTGTATCTGTACGGATTCTTTGTTGGTTCTTCTTCTTCTTCTTCTTTCTTTATTTCTGGACAAAATTTGTGTATCGATTAGCTCAGAAAGTGTTCTTTCTATCATTGTCAAAATTATACCATCTATGTATCATGTCCCAAAGACGACGGGTCAAATAAAATCATAGTGATCAGTCGACCGTGACGTCACTATGACGTCATTATATGAAAACACATTTCCATTCATATCTCATTAATGTAATGCAATTTTTCAATGAAATTTACGTCACATATATTTCAAGTTATGCACATTCTACTCATATTATCAAAATTCATATTTTCTCTTAAAACGTGCGCGTACGCGCGCGTTGAAATATTTGTATGCTCAAATCGAGCTGAATTTTTTTTTGCACACGTTTCAGACCATTTGGAGCATTTTTTGAAAAATTGAAAAAATCGGACGGACGCGTACGCGCGCGCACATATACGCACGCACAGCTCATATGCAATGAAAATTTCCCGTTTTTTCACTTTGATCGGATGTCTGAAATGTCAAGGAATATTTCTACCAAGTTTCAAGTCAATTCCACTCAAAATGACGTCATACGGGTCCGTCAAAGTTGAAATTCCGCGCGCGCGTCAATGGCGATATACAGTGCAACAATGCCAAAAAACTGCCAATTTTAAATCCGATTTTACTCGTCAGGATGGACGGTGACCCCCCATTTTCTTTACACATTCTGAAAGCTGATGAGGTGTACATGTCATTTCATGGGTTGGCAATGCTGGAAAAATGATTAAAATATATCAAATTTCTTAATAAAGTTAAAAAAGTAAATTTTCAAAATGACGTCATCAAATTTCAAGTTCATTCAAGCATATCTCACTTATTCTTTAGTTGATTTTCGTCCAAATTTCAATATGTTGTAGCTTATTAAATGGTCTTTCAGATATATAATAACAACAATTTGATTGGATGACGGCATCACCTCGTAAAAAGGGATTAAAAGTAACATTGTTATATTTGACCAGTTTACGTGTTATCTCTATGGGAGTGCAGTTTTTCTGGAAATGAAAACTGACATGACTATCTTTATCGAGCACTAGCTCACTTATGCTTCGGTGAATTTCTCCCATATTTTAGTATGTTGTAGCTGAGACTTTGGGCTATCGTAAGTGTGCCCTTCGTTTTTTCATACGGAGTCGGCATCATGCCCAAAAACTTGGTTGAAATTAAAGCTTATCTTCCATGTATTTTCATATTCCTTTCTTTCTGCAACTTTCTTTGCAATAACTCAAGAAAAACAAGCTCTATCAGCCCAATATTTTGCACATGTTTAGTTTATGTCACGTACATTATTTCATAAAATAACAACTACTTGATCGGGCACCTTCTTGGGTATGTAAATTAGGGTCAAAGGTCAAAAATGTTTCATCCTGTATCTTGGTATATACATGTCTTATCTTTCCCATATTTTACATACGTAAAGACCATGTTACAAGAATCATTTCACAAAATAACCACTTTTTGCTCAGACGCCATCTTGTCTGTGCAAAGTAGGGTCAAAGGTCATATGTACTTCTTTCTTTATCTTCATTATGACGTGTTATCTCTATGGGAGGGATTTTTTCTAGATGTGAAAATTGACATGATTGTCTTTATCGACGACTAGCTCAATTACCCTTCGGTGAATTTCTTCCAGATTTTAGTATGTTGTAGCCAATGTAATACTCTTTAAGTTTTGTTAATCAAAGTTTTAATCGGATGATGTCTTCACCACGTGAAAATGGATATAATGTAACCTTGTCAAATTTAACCAGTTTACGTGTTATCTCTATGGGAGGGAATTTTTCTGGAAATGAAAATTGACATGACGGTCTTTAACGAGCACTAGCTCACTTACTCTTCTGTAAATTTCTCCCAGATTTTAATATGTTGTAGCTGAGACTTTGGGCTATCATCAGTGATTCTCCATTTTTTCATACGACGGCGAGATCACGTCGAAAAACCTGGTTGAAATCAAACTTATCTTCGATGTATTGAGATATTTCTTTCTTTCTGCCAGTTTCTTTGCAATAACTCAAGAAAAACAGCCTCTATCATCCCCATATTTCGCACATGTTTAGTTCATGTCACGTACATTATTTCATAAAATAACAACTACTTAATCAGACACCATCTTGGGTATGTAAATTAGGGTCAAAGGTCATAAATGTTTCAACCTGTATCTTGGTGAATACATGTCCTATCTTTCCCATATTTTGCACACGCAAAGATCATGTTATAAGAATCATTTCACAAAATAACCACTTTTTGCTCAGATGCCATCTTGGCTGTGCAAAGTTGAGTCAATGGTCAAATATACTTCATTCTGTATCTTCGTTATAGTGTATACCGAATTTGGTACCAAAGATGGCAGACCTGACTCTCTTTTCTAAATGAGAATCCAAATGTCACACGGTCAATGTCTCTAAACAAGGATGAAACCTATATGGTCATGCCTATTGCGATCAGGACTCGAATCATTGATTAAAAAAAAAAAATCGGATCACCTAATTTGTCAGTCTTGACAAATTCCGAGTCTAGTTAGGTGATCCGAGTATCCTTCGGATCACCTTCTGTATCTGTACGGATTCTTTGTTTTCCTTCTTCTTTATTTCTGGACAAAATTTGTGTAGAGATTAGCTCAAAAAGTCCTCTTCTTATCAATGTCAAAATTATGCCATATATGTATCATGTCCCAAAGACGACGGGTCAAGTAAAATCGTAGTGATCAGTCGACCGTGACGTCACTATGACGTCATTATATGAAAACACATTTTCAATCATATCTCATTACTGGAATGGAATTTTTCAATGAAATTTACGTCACGTAAATTTCAATTCAAGGGAATTCTACTCATGTTTTCAAAATTCATCGCATCGTTAAAACGTGCGCGTACGCGCGCGTTGAAATATTTGTATGCTCCAATCGCGCTCAAATTTTTTTTGCATACGTTTCAGACCATTTGGAGCATTTTTTGAAAAATTGAAAAAATCGGACGGACGCGTACGCGCGCGCACATATACGCACGCACAGCTCATATACAATAGAAATTTCCCGTTTTTTCACTTTGATCGGATGTCTGAAATGTCAAGGAATATTTCTACCAAGTTTCAAGTCGATCCGACTCAATATGACGTCATACAGGCCCGTCAAAATTGAAATTCCGCGCGCGCGTCAATGGCGATATACAGTGCAACTATGCAAAAAAACCGCCAATTTTAAATCCGATTTTACTCGTCAGGATGGACGGTGACCCCCCATTTTCTTTACATATTCTGAAAGCTGATGAGTTGTACATGTCAATTCATGGGTTGGCGATGCTGAAAAAATGACTAAAAGATATCAGATTTCTTAATAAAATAAAAAAAAGTAAATTTTCAAAATGACGTCACCAAATTTCAAGTTCACTCGAGCGTATCTCACTTATCCTTTGTTAATTTTCTCCCATATTTCGGTATGTTGTAGCTTATTTAATGTTCTTTTAAAAGTGTAATTAAAAAATTTTGACTGGATGACGTTATCACCTCGTAAAAACGGATTGAAAGTAATGTTGTCAAATTTCACCAGTTTACGTGTTATCTCTATGGGAGTGCAGTTTTTCTTGGAATGAAAATTGACATGACTACCTTTATCGAGCACTAGCTCACTTACACTACGGTGAATTTCTCCCAGATTTTAATATGTTGTAGCTGAGACTTTGGGCTATCGCAAGTGTGTCCTCCATTTTTTCATACGATGTCGGGATCACATTAAAAAACTTGGTTGAAATTAAAGCTTATCTTCGATGTATTGAGATGTTTCTTTCTTTCTGCAACTTTCTTTCCAATAAGTCAAGAAAAACAGCCCCTATCACCCCCAAATTTTCCACATGTTTAGTTCATGTCATGTACATTATTTCATAAAATAAAACTTCTTGATCATACACCATCTTCGGTATGTAAATTAGGGGTCAAAGGTCATAAATGTTTCATCCTGTATCTTGGTGAATACATGTTCTATCTCTCCCATATTTTGCACACGTAAAGACCATGTTACAAGAATCATTTCACAAAATAACTACTTTTTGCTCAGATGCCATCTTGTCTGTGCAAAGTGGGGTCAAATGTCATATGTACTTCTTTCTCTATCTTTGTTATGACGTGATATCTCTATGGGAGTGCAGTTTCTCCTGCAAATGAAAATTGACATGACTATCTTTTTCGAGCACTAGCTCACTTATGCTTCGGTGAATTTCTCCCTGATTTTAATATGTTGTAGCTGAGACTTTGCACTATCATTACTTACACATTGTTTTTTCATACTATGTCGGGATCACGTTAAAAAACTTGGTTGAAATTAAAGCTTATCTTCGATGTATTGAGATTTTCTTTCTTTCTGCAACTTTCTTTGCAATAACTCAAGAAAAACAGCCCCTATCACCCCCATATTTTGCACATGTTTAGTTCATGTCACGTACATTATTTCATAAAATAACAACTACTTGATCGGACACCATCTTGGGTATGTAAATTAGGGTCAAAAGTCATAAATGTTTCATCCTGTATCTTGGTGAATACATGTCCTATCTTTCCCATATTTTGCACACGCAAAGACCATGTTACAAGGATCATTTCACAAAATCACCACTTTTTGCTCAGATACCATCTTGGCTGTGGAAAGTGGGGTCAAATGTCAAATATACTTCATTCTGTATCTTCGTTAGTGTATACGGAATTCGGTACCAAAGATGGCAGGTCTGACTCCCTTTTCTAAATGAGAATCCAAACATCACACGGCAAATATCCCCTAAACGCAGATGAAACATTTATGGCCATGCCTATTGGGATCAGGATTTGAATTGTTGATTTCCAAATAGATCGGATCACCTAATTTGTCAGTGTTGACAAATTCCAAGTCTAGTTAGGTGATCCGAGTATCCTCTCGGATCACCTTCTGTATCTGTACTGATTCTTTGTTCTTCATATTTTTATTCTTCTTTATTTCTGGGCAAAATTTGTGCAGCGGTTAGCTCAGAGAGTGCATTACCTTTCAATGTCAAACTTATACCATATATGTATGATGTCCCAAAGACGACAGATCAAGTAAAATCCTAGTGATCAGTCAACCCTGACGTCACTATGACGTCATTATATGAAAACACATTTTCAATCATATCTCATTAATGGAATAGAATTCTTCAATGAAATTTACGTCACATACATTTCAAGTTATGGGCATTTTATTCATATTCTCAAAATTCATATTTTCTCTTAAAACGTGCGCGTACGCGCGCGATGAAATATTTGTATGCTCAAATCGAGCTCAAAATTTTTTTGCACACGTTTCAGACCATTTGGAGCATTTTTTGAAAAATTGAAAAAATTGGACGGACGCGTACGCGCGCGCACGTATTCGCCCACACAGCTCATATGCAATTGAAATTTCCCGTTTTTTTACACTTATCGGATGCCTAAAATGTCAAGGAATATTTCTACCAAGTTTCAAGTCAATCCAACTCAATATGACGTCATACGGGCCCGTCAAAGTTGAAATTCCGCGCGCGCGTCAATGGCGATATACAGTGCAACGATGCCAAAAAAACGCCAATTTTAAATCCGATTTTACTCGTCAGGATGGACGGTAACCCCCCATTTTCTGTACATATTCTTAAAGCTGATGAGTTGAACATGTTATTTCATGGGTTGGCGATGCTGGCAAAATGATTAAAAGATATCAAATTTCTTAATAAAGTAAAAAAAGTAAATTTTCAAAATGACGTCATCATATTTCAAGTTCACTCGAGCGTATCTCACCTATCCTTTGCCAATTTACACCCAGATTTTAGTATGTTGTAGCCTATAAAATGATCTTTCATTAATATAATTACAACATTTTGATTGGATGACGGCATCACCTCGTAAAAATGGATTGAAAGTAATATTGTCAAATTTGCCCAGTTTACGTGTTATCTCTATGGGAGGGCAGTTTTTCTGGCAGTGAAAATTGACATGACTCTCTTTTTCGAGCACTAGCTCACTTTTGCTTCGGTGAATTTCTCCCAGATTTTAGTATGTTGTAGCTGAGACTTTGGGCTATCGTAAATGTGCCCTCCATTTTTTCATACAACGTCGGCATCACGTCGAAAAACTTGGTTGAAAATGGCACGAGGCTTCGATGCAGCGTCATTTTGCTTAATACACAGGGCCTATGGAGAATGAAATAGGTCATTGCGTAGCGCATCCGACTCGTAATCCTAAGGTCCCTGGTTCGAGGCTCACCCCTGCCAATATTTTTTTAAATTTTTTAAAACATTTTTTTCTTCTTTTTCTTTAGTTAATCTTAATCTCCCTTTCCTTACTTTGTCTTTTTCTGATTTTTTTTTTACGCTTCCCCTTCAAATTTCTATAAAATAACATAATTTTTTCTTTATTTTTCTTTCTTTCTACTACTTTCTGTGCAATAGATGAACAACAACAGTGGCTACCAATCTCATATTTTGCACATGTTTAGTACATGTCACGTACATTATTTCATAAAATAACAACTACTTGATCGGACACCATCTTGGGTATGTAAATTAGGGTCAAAGGTCATAAATGTTTCATCCTGTATCTTGGTGAATACATGTCTTATCTTTCCCATATTTTGCACACGCAAAGACCATGTTACAAGAATCATTTCATAAGATAACCACTTTTTGCTTAGACGCCATCTTGGGTGTGCAAAGTGAGGTCAAAGGTCACATATACTTCATTCTGTATTTCCGATAGTGTATACGAAATTCGGTACCAAAGATGGCAGGTCTCACTCCCTTTTCTAAATGAGAATCCAAACATCACACGGTCAATGTCCCTATTAACACAGATGAAACCTGTTTGGTCATGCCTATATGGATCAGGACAAATATCATTGATTTCCAAAGAGATCGGATCACCTAATTTGTCAGTGTTGACAAATTCCGGTTCTAGTTCTTCTTCTTTCTTTATTTCTGGACAAATTTTGTGTATCGATTAGCTCAGAAAGTCCTCTTCCTATCAATGTCAAAATTATACCATATGTGTATCATGTCCCAAAGACGACGGGTCAAGTAAAATCGTAGTGATCAGTCGACCGTGACGTCACTATGACGTCATTATATGAAAACACATTCTCATTCATATCTCATTAATGGAATGGAATTTTTCAATGAAATTTACGTCACATATAGTTCAAGTCAAGCGCATTCTACTCATATAATCAAAATTCATATTTTCTCTTAAAACGTGCGCGTACGCGCGCGTTGAAATATTTGTATGCTCAAATCGAGCTCAAAATTTTTTTGCACACGTTTCAGACCATTTGGAGCATTTTTTGAAAAATTGAAAAAATTGGACGGACGCGTACGCGCGCGCACATATACGCACGCACAGCTCATATGCAATGAAAATTTCCCGTTTTTTCACTTTGATCGGATGTCTGAAATGTCAAGGAATAGTTCTACCAAGTTTCAAGTCAATCCCACTCAAAATGACGTCATACGGACCCGTCAAAGTTGAAATTCCGCGCGCGCGTCAATGGCGATATACAGTCCAACAATGCCAAAAAACTGCCAATTTTAAATCCGATTTTACTCGTCAGGATGGACGGTGACCCCCCATTTTCTTTACATATTCTGAAAGCTGATGAGTTGTACATGTCATTTCATGGGTTGGCAATGCTGGAAAAATGATTAAAATATATCAAATTTCTTAATAAAGTTAAAAAAGTAAATTTTCAAAATGACGTCATCAAATTTCAAGTTCATTCAAGCATATCTCACTTATTCTTTAGTTGATTTTCGTCCAAATTTCAATATGTTGTAGCTTATTAAATGGTCTTGCAGATATATAATAACAACAATTTGATTGGATGACGGCATCACCTCGTAAAAAGGGATTAAAAGTAACATTGTTAAATTTGACCAGTTTACGTGTTATCTCTATGGGAGTGCAGTTTTTCTGGAAATGAAAACTGACATGACTATCTTTATCGAGCACTAGCTCACTTATGCTTCGGTGAATTTCTCCCATATTTTAGTATGTTGTAGCTGAGACTTTGGGCTATCGTAAGTGTGCCCTTCGTTTTTTCATACGGAGTCGGCATCATGCCCAAAAACCTGGTTGAAATTAAAGCTTATCTTCCATGTATTTTCATATTCCTTTCTTTCTGCAACTTTCTTTGCAATAACTTAAGAAAAACAAGCTCTATCAGCCCAATATTTTGCACATGTTTAGTTTATGTCACGTACATTATTTCATAAAATAACAACTACTTGATCGGGCACCTTCTTGGGTATGTAAATTAGGGTCAAAGGTCAAAAATGTTTCATCCTGTATCTTGGTGAATACATGTCTTATCTTTCCCATATTTTGCATACGTAAAGACCATGTTACAAGAATCATTTCACAAAATAACCACTTTTTGCTCAGACGCCATCTTGTCTGTGCAAAGTAGGGTCAAAAGTCATATGTACTTCTTTCTTTATCTTCATTATGACGTGTTATCTCTAAGGGAGGGAATTTTTCTAGATGTGAAAATTGACATGATTGTCTTTATCGACGACTAGCTCAATTACCCTTCGGTGAATTTCTTCCAGATTTTAGTATGTTGTAGCCAATGTAATACTCTTTAAGTTTTGTTAATCAAAGTTTCAATCGGATGATGTCTTCACCACGTGAAAATGGATATAATGTAACCTTGTCAAATTTAACCAGTTTACGTGTTATCTCTATGGGAGGGAATTTTTCTGGAAATGAAAATTGACATGACGGTCTTTATCGAGCACTACCTCACTTACTCTTCTGTAAATTTCTCCCAGATTTTAATATGTTGTAGCTGAGACTTTGGGCTATCATCAGTGATTCTCCATTTTTTCATACGACGCCGAGATCACGTCAAAAAACTTGGTTGACATCAAACTTATCTTCGATGTATTGAGATATTTCTTTCTCTCTGCAACTTTCTTTGCAATAACTCAAGAAAAACATTCCCTATCATCCCCATATTTTGCACATGTTTAGTTTATGTCACGTACATTATTTCATAAGATAACAACTACTTGATCAGACACCATCTTGGGTATGTAAATTAGGGTCAAAGGTCATAAATGTTTTAACCTGTATCTTGGTGAATACATGTCCTATCTTTCCCATATTTTGCACACGCAAAGGCCATGTTACAAGAATCATTTCACAAAATAACCACTTTTTGCTCAGATGCCATCTTGGCTGTGCAAAGTTGGGTCAATGGTCAAATATACTTCATTCTGTATCTTCGTTATAGTGTATACCGAATTTGGTAACAAAGATAGCAGACCTGACTCTCTTTTCTAAATGAGAATCCAAATATCACACGTCCAATGTCTCTAAACACAGATGAAACCTATATGGTCATGCCTATTGCGATCAGGACTCGAATCATTGATTAAAAAAAAATCGGATCACCTAATTTGTCAGTCTTGACAAATTCCAAGTCTAGTTCTTCTTTATTTCTCCTCAAAAGTTGTGTATCGATTAGCTCAGAAAGTGCTCTTCCTATCAATTTCAAAATTATACCATATATGTATCATGTCCCAAAGACGACAAATTTTATAAAATCATAGTGATCAGTCGACCGTGACGTCACTATGACGTCATTATATGAAAACACATTCTCATTCATATCTCATTAATGGAATGGAATTTTTCAATGAAATTTACGTCACATATAGTTCAAGTCAACCTGATTCTACTCATGTTTTCAAAATTCATCTATATACTTCAAACGTGCGCGTACGCGCGCGTTGAAATATTTGTATGCTCAAATTGACTTCAAAATTTTTTTGCACACGTTTCAGACCATTTGGAGCATTTTTTGAAAAATTGAAAAAATCGGACGGACGCGTACGCGCGCGCACATATACGCACGCACAGCTCATATGCAATGAAAATTTCCCGTTTTTTCACTTTGATCGGATGTCTGAAATGTCAAGGAATATTTCTACCAAGTTTCAAGTCAATCCCACTCAAAATGACGTCATACGCGTCCGTCAAAGTTGAAATTCCGCGCGCGCGTCAATGGCGATATACAGTGCAACAATGCCAAAAAACTGCCAATTTTAAATCCGATTTTACTCGTCAGGATGGACGGTGACCCCCCATTTTCTTTACATATTCTGAAAGCTGATGAGTTGTACATGTCATTTCATGGGTTGGCGATGCTGAAAAAATGATTAAAAGGTATCAAATTTCTTAATAAAGTAAAAAAAGTAAATTTTCAAAATGACGTCATCAAATTTCAAGTTCATTCAAGCATATCTCACTTATTCTTTAGTTGATTTTCGTCCAAATTTCAATATGTTGTAGCTTATTAAATGGTCTTTCAGATATATAATAACAACAATTTAATTGGATGACGGCATCACCTCGTAAAAAGGGATTAAAAGTAACATTGTTAAATTTGACCAGTTTACGTGTTATCTCTATGGGAGTGCAGTTTTTCTGGAAATGAAAACTGACATGACTATCTTTATCGAGCACTAGCTCACTTATGCTTCGGTGAATTTCTCCCATATTTTAGTATGTTGTAGCTGAGACTTTGGGCTATCGTAAGTGTGCCCTTCGTTTTTTCATACGGAGTCGGCATCATGCCCAAAAACTTGGTTGAAATTAAAGCTTATCTTCCATGTATTTTCATATTCCTTTCTTTCTGCAACTTTCTTTGCAATAACTCAAGAAAAACAAGCTCTATCAGCCCAATATTTTGCACATGTTTAGTTTATGTCACGTACATTATTTCATAAAATAACAACTACTTGATCGGGCACCTTCTTGGGTATGTAAATTAGGGTCAAAGGTCAAAAATGTTTCATCCTGTATCTTGGTGAATACATGTCTTATCTTTCCCATATTTTGCATACGTAAAGACCATGTTACAAGAATCATTTCACAAAATAACCACTTTTTGTTCAGACGCCATCTTGTCTGTGCAAAGTAGGGTCAAAGGTCATATGTACTTCTTTCTTTATCTTCATTATGACGTGTTATCTCTATGGGAGGGAATTTTTCTAGATGTGAAAATTGACATGATTGTCTTTATCGACGACTAGCTCAATTACCCTTCGGTGAATTTCTTCCAGATTTTAGTATGTTGTAGCCAATGTAATACTCTTTAAGTTTTGTTAATCAAAGTTTTAATCGGATGATGTCTTCACCACGTGAAAATGGATATAATGTAACCTTGTCAAATTTAACCAGTTTACGTGTTATCTCTATATATGGGAGGGAATTTTTCTGGAAATGAAAATTGACATGACGGTCTTTATCGAACACTAGCTCACTTACTCTTCTGTGAATTTCTCCCAGATTTTAATATGTTGTAGCTCAGACTTTGGGCTATCGTGATTATACCCTCCATTTTTTCATACGGCGCCGATATCACGTCAAAAAAACTTGGTTGAAATTATCCTTATCTTCGATGTATTGAGATATTTCTTTCTTTCTGCAACTTTCTTTGCAATAAGTCAAGAAAACCAGCCCCTATCACGCCCATATTTTGCACATGTTTAGTTCATGTCACGTACATTATTTCATAAAATAACAACTACTTGATCAGACACCATCTTGGGTATGTAAATTAGGGTCAAAGGTCATAAATGTTTCAACCTGTATCTTGGTGAATACATGTCCTATCTTTCCCATATTTTCCACACGCAAAGACCATGTTACAAGAATCATTTCACAAAATAACCACTTTTTGCTCAGATGCCATCTTGGCTGTGCAAAGTTGGGTCAATGGTCAAATATACTTCATTCTGTATCTTCGTTATAGTGTATACCGAATTTGGTACCAAAGATGGCAGACCTGACTCTCTTTTCTAAATGGGAATCCAAACATCACACGGCCAATGTCTCTAAACGCAGATGAAACCTATATGGTCATGCCTATTGCGATCAGGACTCGAATCATCGATAAAAACAAATCGGATCACCTAATTTGTCAGTCTTGACAAATTCCAAGTCTAGTGTTAAACTTTCCGTTGTCACAAAAAAGATCTTTCTCCTCAAATGTTGTGTATCGCTAATCTCGGAAAGTCCTCTTCCTATCAATGTCAAAATTATACCATACATGTATCATGTCCCAAAGACGAACCTTCTAAAAAAATCATAGTGATTAGTCGACCGTGACGTCACAATGACGTCATTATATGAAAACACATTCTCAATCATATCTCTTTAATGGAATGAAAATTTTCAATGAAATTTAGGTCATATATATTTCAAGTCAAGCGCATTCTACTCATGTAATCAAAGTTCATATTTTCTCTTAAAACGTGCGCGTACGCGCGCGTTGAAATATTTGCATGCTCAAATGGAGCTCAATTTTTTTTTGCACATGTTTCAGACCAATTGGAGCATTTTTTGAAAAATTGAAAAAATTGGACGGGCGCGTACGCGCGCGCACATATACGCACGCACAGCCCATACGCAATAGAAATTTCCCGTTTTTTCACACTTATCGGATGTCTAAAATGTCAAGGAATATTTCTACCAAGTTTCAATTCAATCCGACTCAATATGACGTCATACGGGCCCGTCAAAGTTGAAATTCCGCGCGCGCGTCAATGGCGATATACAGTGCAACAATGCAAAAAAAATTGCCAATTTTGAATCCGATTTTACTCGTCAGGATGGACGGTGACCCCCCATTTTCTTTACACATTATTAAAGCTGATGAGTTGTACATGTCATTTCATGGGTTGGCGATACTGGAAAAATTATGAAAAGATATCAAATTTATTAATAAAGTAAAAAAAGCAAATTTTCAAAATGACGTCATTAAATTTTAAGTTCACTCAAGCGTATCTTACTTATTCTTTCGTTGATTTTCGTCCAAACTTTAATATATTGTAGCTTATTAAATGGTCTTTCAGTCATATGAAACAACATTTTGATTGGATGACGGCATCACCGCGTAAAAAGGGATCAAAAGTAACATTGTTAAATTTGACCAGTTTACGTGTAATCTCTATGGGAGTGCAGTTTTTCTGGAAATGAAAACTGACATGACTATCTTTATCGAGCACTAGCTCACTTATGCTTCGGTGAATTTCTCCCATATTTTAATATGTTGTAGCTGAGACTTTGGGCTATCGTAATGGGTCCTTTTTTTTTTCATACGACGTCGGCATCACGTCAAAAAAAATTGGTTGAAATTAAAGCTTATCTTCGATGTATTGAGATATTTCTTTCTTTCTGCAACTTTCTTTGCAATAACTCAAGAAAGACAGCCCTTATCACCCCCATATTTTGCACATGTTTAGTTCATGTTACGTACATTATTTCATAAAATAACAACTACTTGATCGGACACCATCTTGGGTATGTAAATTAGGGTCAAAGGTCATATATGTTTCATCCTGTATCTTAGTAAATACATGTCCTATCTTTCCCATATTTTGCACACGTAAAGACCATGTTACAAGAATCATTTCACAAGATAATCACTTTTTGCTCAGATGCCATCTTGTCTGTGCAAAGTGGGGTCAAAGGTCATATGTACTTTTTTCTGTACCTTCGTTATGACGTTTTATCTCTATGGGAGGGAATTTTTCTAGATGTGAAAGTTGACATGATTGTCTTTATCGAGCACTAGCTCACTTACCCTTCGGTGAATTTCTCCCAGATTTTAATATGTTGTAGCTGAGACTTTGCGCTATCTAAATGTTCCTTTGTTTTTTTTCATACGATGTCGGAATCATGCTAAAAAAACTTGGTTGAAATTAAAGCTTATCTTCGATGTATTGAGATATTTCTTTCTTTTTGCAACTTTCTTTGCAATAACTCAAGAAAAACAGCCTCTATCACCCCCATATTTTGCACATGTTTAGTTCATGTCACGTACATTATTTCATAAAATAACAACTACTTGATCGGACACCATCTTGGGTATGTAAATTAGGGTCAAAGGTCATATATGTTTCATCCTGTATCTTGGTGAATACATGTCCTATCTTTCCCATGTTTTGCACACGCAAAGACCATGTTACAAGAACCATTTCACAAAATAACACTTTTTGCTCAGATGCCATCTTGGCCGCTGTGCAAAGTTGGGTCAATGTTCAAATATACTTCATTCTGTATCTTCGTTATAGTGTATACCGAATTTGGTACCAAAGATGGCAGACCTGACTCTCTTTTCTAAATGAGAACCCAAATATCACACGGCCAATGTCTCTAAACACAGATGAAACCTGTATGGTCATGCCTATTGGGATCAGGACTCAAATCGTTGATTTCCCAATAGATCGGATCACCTAATTTGTCAGTGTTGACAAATTCCGAGTCTAGTTCTTCTTTTTCTTCTTCTTTCTCCGCAAAAGTTGTGTAGAGGTAATCTCGGAAAGTCCTCTTCCTATCAATGTCAAAATTATACCATACATGTATCATGTCCCAAAGACGATCCTTCTAATAAAATCGTAGTGATTAGTCGACCGTGACGTCACTATGACGTCATTATATGAAAACACATTCTCAATCATATCTCTTTAATGGAATGAAAATTTTCAATGAAATTTACGTCACATATATTTCAAGTCAAGCGCATTCTACTCATATAATCAAAATTCATATTTTCTCTTCAAACGTGCGCGTACGCGCGCGTTGAAATATTTGTATGCTCAAATCGAGCTCAAATTTTTTTTGCACACGTTTCAGACCAATTGGAGCATTTTTTGAAAAATTGAAAAAATTGGACGGGCGCGTACGCGCGCGCACATATACGCACGCACAGCTCATACTCAATAGAAATGTCCCATTTTTTCACATTTATCAGATGCCTGAAATGTCAAGGAATATTTCTACCAAGTTTCAAGTCAATCCGACTCAATATGACGTCACACAAGCCCGTCAAAGTTGAAATTCCGCGCGCGCGTCAATGGCAATATACAGTGCAACAATGCAAAAAAAACGCCAATTTTAAATCCAATTTTACTCGTCAGGATGGACGATGACCCCCTATTTTCTTTACATATTCTGAAAGCTGATGAGTTGTACATGTCATTTCATGGGTTGGCGATGCTGGAAAAATGATGAAAAGATATGAAATTTCTTAATAAAGTAAAAAAAGTAAATTTTCAAAATGACGTCATCAAATTTTAAGTTCACTCAAGCGTATCTCACTTATTCTTTTGTTGATTTTCGTCCAAATTTCAATATGTTGTAGCTTATTAAACGGTCTTTCAGTCATATAATAACAACATTTTGATTGGATGACGGCATCACCTCGTAAAAATGGATTAAAAGTAACATTGTCAAATTTGACCAGTTTACGTGTTATCTCTATGGGAGTGCAGTTTTTCTGGAAATGTAAACTGACATGACTATCTTTATCGAGCACTAGCTCACTTATGCTTCGGTGAATTTTTCCCATATTTTAGTATGTTGTAGCTGAGACTTTGGGCTATCGTAAGTGTGCCCTTCGCTTTTTCATACGGAGTCGGCATCACGTCCAAAAACTTGGTTGAAATTAAAGCTTATCTTCGATGTATTGAAATAGTTCTTCCTTTCTGCAACTTTCTGTGCAATAACGCAAGAAAAACATACCCTATCACCACCATATTTTGCATATGTTTAGTTCATGTCACGAACATTATTTTACATAATAACAACTACTTGATCAGACGCCATTTTGGGTATGTAAATTAGGGTCAAAGGTCATAGATGTTTCATCCTGTATCTTGATAAATACATGTCCTATCTTTCCCATATTTTGCACACGTAAAGACCATGTTACAGGGATCATTTCATACAATTACCACATTTTGCTCAGATGCCATCTTGTTTGTGCAAAGTGGGGTCAAAGGTCATATGTACTTCTTTTTCTATCTTCGTTAGGACGTGTTATCTCTATGGGAGGGAATCTTTTAGATGTGAAAATTGACACGACTCTCTTTATCGAGCACTATCTTACTTATGCTTCGGTGAATTTCTCTCAGATTTTAACATGTTGTAGCTGAGACTTTGCACTATCAGGACTCGAATCATTGATTAAAAAAAAATCGGATCACCTAATTTGTCAGTGTTGACAAATTCCGGTTCTAGTTCGTTTTTTTTTTTTTTTTACAATGAACTTGCTGTTAATAGGATTTGTGTTCTGCACCTAAAAATAGGGAAATAGCAAAAAACAATAGTAAACAAACATAACAAAACTCTTCAGAAAATCAGCTAGCTTTAGAAAGAAAAAATAGAACTCGCCGTTTACACGTAATACAACCGAAATTAACCACAGAGTTCGGTCTACATAACTTTTCTATACACATTATTATGTTGGCTATGTACATGCAACTTCTTTACTACTGTGGGCCGCGATTTCGACACTATTTGGCGCTGTTCTTTTCTGCATTAAATTGAGATAGACATTTTCTACATTTTGTGGGCGATATTTTCCACATTAATGTCGTTGATGTATTTCTAATTATACAGTAGTGGGCGTTTTAACGTACATTTTGAGTTTCCATACACTTTAGTCATCACGAATTCTAGTGGCGCTCTGTTTGGGTGTAGTAAATAGGTCCATGTGGAAATCGAATACAATTATTGTATTTAATCGCAATCTACTGAGAAATATTTTGCTATCGTACTCCTCTACTCGATACATCGATCATCTGTGTATAAAATCACTCTTCACTGAGTCCTCGTTCCCAAGTGTATGTAACGGTGACCAGGGAGGTGAAACTCGCCTCCCTGGTTTGACTGTCTGAAAGTGCGATCCCAGGAACACGATCAAAACTTACAATAACAAAAAGCGATTAGATTGTGCTTCGAGTATAAAGATGCTTTTCATCTCTTTTGGAGAGCTATTAAAACGAAGGGTATACAGTAACTCAGAGTCGTTGTTGCATGGGTATTGATTATAAACTAGCCAAAACATGATCTGTTCCGCTTCTTTTCACATGCATCAACTCCCTCCACCAACCCGGCTGCTGCGACACCATAAACAGCTGATCAGTCGTCATGTGACCCAGCCACCGAATTCACGTGCGCGGACCTGGGAAACTGTATCCCGATATTCGCGGCCTGTGATGTGGTGAGAAACTGTATGGACGGCTCTGATGAGGCTGACAACTATTGCTGTGAGTCTTTTCTCTCTTTTTGTTGTTACTGTAGCGCCAGTTGGCAGTACTGAACGCTACGTAAGTTGCCACAATTATTGCTATTGTTGCCTATCCCTTGCAATTTTAGGTTTTTACCTAATGATTATGACCGAGTTTGATCTCTATGACTATGTTCATGATGTTGTCATATTTGTTGATAAACGCTATTTGCATAGACTTCTATAGAGCCCGACCAGACGCCTGGTACAGCGACTGGGCTGTGTATAAAACTTCATCATTTGCATTGCCTTAGCGGCAACATGACGTTGCAAACTGGCCATGCATCCAGTTCATAATTCAAATTGTTCTCACTGATTACCTAAAATGACGCCCAGTATAAAGTAGGTAAAGACTTTGACCGAAAGATCGGTCTGTATCTGGTCGTCGGGGAAATATTCCGTGCAGACTGCGTCTGGCTTCATGGATCCCCTCCTTATACGGGAGAGAGCGCTAACGTCAAAAAAAAAAAATAATAAATAAATAAAAGACTCCTCCGGATCAACCAGACGGATCTTTCTCTAGTAAATACTTGAAGAGTGATGTTTACTGGTTGCCGACAGTTGTACCGGTAATGTATATTTGTATATGTGACCCTGCACCACAAAACCAACAAAAAGTCGTCAGACATGGTTTTTTTTTTTTTTTTTTTTTTAGTTCAGGGCAGATCCTGAAAGAGCAGACTCTAAAAATGATGTATAACTCGATTCAAATGGACTCCCCTAACGTCTACCTAAATACTGGAAAGATAGCACACACTCTGGAAAAGTGTGAACTGAGAAAGGAGGCTCTGAAGTACAGTACTGAGTCTATTCAAGTGCTTAATCTTTACCAAGCCGTGCTAGCTGTGTGAAGAAAGGGACAAAACACAGGATGTAAACCACTGGAGCAACAACAATGAAGAGATTATCAGATTAAGCTGAAATTGGGCATGGTCTATTAGCACATTCTGTCCATAATTAACACCAACTTTCAGAGCAGTGGCATTCTCCATTCAAAAGTTATATATAGACTTGAAAGTGAAGAGTGTACAAAGGATTTGAAGAAGTGAAACAGGGCCTCTAAGACATAACCTGATCATTCTACTCTCCCCCAAAGAAGGGTTGTAGAAAAACTGCTGAAAACACACTTTACCATTCATGTTATGATCTCAAACTAAAGAATAATGCAGAAGAAGGATAGCTCTTTCAGAAAATATGAAAACTCAACATTGACTTGATTGATCCATTTCACCTTTTTTGAGTCCTCACATAATATCAAGGGCTCTGACTGTTTGTTTGTTTTGTGATGCACGGTCACATATGCAGGCATGGTATTACCGGACACCATGGTATTACTGGACACGCACATTTTTGCGTACTAATGACATTCTGTATGCGCGAGACTTCGTAGATTTATAGCCACAGAACTTTGTGTGGACTGAAATCGCAAAAAACGCGACATAAAAATGTAAAAACACAAAGAAATTCACATTTTACCTCAAATTTAAAGTTGAGTGACCCGCACCTCGTTATACTCATAGTTAATATTTGTGCATGTTTGAATCACATTTTGTGACTGAAATTCTATGAAATATCACTCACATACAGGAAAAATGCTGAAGATTCCAATACTTTAGAACCAAAACTTTAGTTCACTGATCAATATCGGAAATTTGTAGCTATCGTCCTTAAACGCCAACGATGCGGAATAGTTGTGCACTATGGAAGGGGCCTGCGCATGCAGCTCCCATAGACAAAGCACGTACAATAGAAGTCGATTTCTCACAAAATTGCCTGAATTGCGTGAACTGTTCAAAATGTTCAAGACAGACATTTTACCGTAAAATACAAAATTTGAGCCTCATTTTCCGATTTTTTTCTTTGTCATCTGCTCGGTGAGAATGTGTACAGTGATTTGTGGGATGAATTGTGATTCTGGTGCAAGGACTAGGTGCGAAAGACGTCGATTCTTTCATTGCGAAAATCGTGTCCAGTAATACAATGCGATTTTGCACCGCGCAAAAAGACAACTTTTTTAGAGGGGTATGTTTGAAGCATATTTTTTGAAAACTGGAGCGAACAATTGACATAAGTTGGCTGAATTCGTAATTTCCAGGAGTCTGTGAATAAGTGGTGTTATTTTTAGCCGAAATTTCATCCTCTGAGTACGGAATTCAAAGCCACGAAAAAAAAGCGTCCGGTAATTGGATCTACATGTACTATCCTACGTGCCAGGCTATACTATAGGTGAGGTTGTTAACCGTTGATGAGGACGGACTGATTTTGCTATAAATTTTAACATGCATTTCTCATTTAGAGACTCCTACCCAAGTATTCTTGGGACTCATCTTCAATGGGTTAAGAACCATTTTCCATGTTGACGAATGAACACTTTGGTACTCTATCAACAGACTGTCATGTCCCCATGGTCCCTCCCAGGGAGTATATTTCAGTCAAAGAAATACTCGTAATCATCTTAAGTTTTCCATCTTCAATGGGCAGTTTCTGAATTTCATCCAACATCAGACTCAGAGAAACATGAGATGGAACTGATTGCATTAAATCTGCACAAAATCATGCATTTTTAAAAGAAACAGCAGAACCTTTATTTCAATATTCTGAAATTTTTGTGTTGCCTGAATTTGGAAAAGAAATTGAGGAAAAGATGGTACCACGTAGCTTTTCAGATAAACCTTCTGAAATCCTCATATCTACATCACTCAAGATATCATTGTTGTTGTATTGTAAGCTCAAACAAAAGTCGCTAGACAGCTTTGGGAAATTAAAGGCACAATTTAACAGTGTTTCATTTTTTTTTTAAAAATGGAACTATGCACAGTCCAGTATGCTACCACTACTGTACCATACCATATTCTCTGACATTTTGTAACTCTAGAGTCTATAATGCTATCTATGAAAGGCGTATCATGGTTGAGAACGAATATGAAGTGCTTCATAATGTGCAAATCAATGAGTGACCAGATTTACCACAGTTTTGACCAAATATTTGATCATATTGCAGACAATCACCAGTGTGCCAGCGATCAGTTTACATGTTCCAACGGGCGCTGTATCTACCAGCAGTTCCAGTGTGACTTCTTTGATGACTGTCTGGACAACAGTGATGAAGATAACTGTGGTACACATAATGCTTTTCTTTGTTTTTCGTGTGACAATCTGTATGAACTGTCGAGCAAAGAAATGTGACAAATTCTCTTTGCTATATTTAGCCTATAGACACACAACACTGCTCTTAATGGTTTGACTATGTTCCATTGAATGTCTTTTTAATAATGAAAAGAATGTTCATTGTGCAGTCACTTCTTTCAATTATTGAATATCATGCATGACTACACAAAATGAATTCATATTTGAGTGTGTCAGTATTTTTCAGCTATCTTTCCAAGGATATTCCTACAGTGTTTGAACATTGAAACGTGATATATAGTCCTTTGTCTAGGACTTTTCTGAGGGGTGTGTCAAAATAATGTGATATAAACAGATCAAGATTTTGCATGGCATCATGAAAAGGAACATTTATGTGGACCTGATGGCAATAGCAATGTAATTTGAGTTTTGATACCCCAACAGGATAGCTTCTAATTTTAGATCATACCATCATTCAGATGCCAACATGGGGCAGCTCAATTTGCTGTGATAATTCACTGTAGGTCTACCCAGTTTCTAAGATAAGAATTGCTGAAGCTCTTGGTAAACAGATTGCATCAAAATATGTTGATTCAGTTAAAAGTATGCAGCTTCAACATGAGTTGACGCAGTACATGGTAAAAGTACCATTATCGCATCAACATCGAGTTGATGCAGTTCAGGCTCAATTATAACTAGCTTAGCATTGTCTTCACTAATTCTCAATCTGAAGCTTGAATTAAGAAGATCATTTTATTAATTAGTGCTACTTTAAATTTGTCATTCCATTGATTCCTTATGGGATCTAGCTGCAGAAATTACCATCTCACTACAATTTTGTACATCTCAATTTTTGCTGTGGGGCAATTCCACGATAACACCGTGACACTTTTGAGTATAATTTCACTGATCAAATGTAAATAATAATCAAAATGTAACACTTGAGACAAATCTTTTATTGTGTATCTATGCATATCGTCATAAGCAATTTTGAAAACAAAAGAAAGGAAGAAAAACTGCTATGGTAAATGAGTTATGCATGATTAATTACCACTGTAACACCGTGACGCAAAATGGACATGGGTTTTTGTGCACTTTGTTTACTGACAAAACTCTGAAGTTAATGAACATTTTGATAAGTGGATGTGTTCATTGGATGTACTAGAGACTCAATGATAATAATTAAGTAAAATTTTATTAAAGAATCAATTGACAGGAAAACTATGACATAGATTTTAAATAAGTGCACCGTAACACCGTGACCTCTGAAATGTGTGTAGAAAACCTATGGAGAATTCTGTTGTCTTACTTTCAGCTAATAGCGTTTCTCCATTAGGTAGAATGAAATGATGATTCATGATGAATGTTTGACATCACAGTATAACACTTCCAGATAAAACAGAAAATTATTGAAATCATAACAGATTAACAAAAACAACAAAGTAAAGGAAAACTTTGCACTGTAACGCCGTGACATGTCATATACGTTTGTACACGTTACAGTCAGGAATACTGCTCTTTCAGTAAAATATACATTATGTTTGAGACATAATTCACTCTATCATCATTGAAAGCTTGTTAAACATTTTTGAGTGCACTTTTGGGTTTACAACTACTCTTTAAAAGTCCAATTTGTATATTTCAAGATGACATACAAATTTGAAACTGTGATTTTAATACCTTTGGTCACAAAGCCAGGTGAACCCACTTACAGTGATAGCAATTTCAGTAGCAATAAAAAGAATCATTCAAGCAATTTGTGTGGTACAAAATGTACCATAATTATTCTTCTTTTTCAAAGATGTACTGGAAAAGGAACATGTACATGAAAATGATTACAATGCAAATTCTCATCATACACATAAATCCTAGTGAGTGTGGCTCTTTTAATGGTGAAACTTTGTAAGATTGTGCACAGCACCATGCACAGGAAAGTAGTATTCCAGTGAGATTAACTTTTGGTGGACTCATTAATCTAGCTTCAGCATGCCCTAAGTAATTCTTTAGGATACCAGGGAAGCTGCAGCAAGATTTCAGACTGTTTATCATGTTAGGAACACATTTGTGTCTACAAAAGAAGAGTCAAACCATGTGATAAAATGGTCAATTATGATAAAAACATTAAACAAAGGGTATCAACTCAACTGAAACTGTTGCCTTTACAGTAATTAAAAGTTCAAAACCTTCAGAAATGTTTGCTCTGGATAATTATGAATCTGGTACAATGTAGGTGGCACACTGTGAGTGGATTGCTTCCATTTTAATCCACCATGTGCTCTGAGTGTTGATTGGCATATCAAACCCCACTGCATTGTAAAAACAGTTCTCGATTTTTGGCATAGAAAGGGTTAAAATTGCATGATGCTGGCAACAAGTACAAGGGATAATCTTTGTGGATATAGCTTGACCCATCTGTTATGAACAATCCTTGAAAAACCTCTATCCTTTGAGTAAATGTGACAGAGAAATCAGATGGTCACTTCAACACTTAATTATCATGTGTAATCCAGTATGTGTCCTGTGTTATTGCAATGCAAGTCACGGTGTTATAGTCACAGTGTTACAGTTACTGTAACACCGTGACACATTTTAATCAGCTTTAATTAATTAACAAAATGAGTTACCATCATTTTAGTACTTGTATATGGTAGCTACATGTGGTCATGATTTGGGATATCAAAATAAACCCTTTTGTGTTTGTAATTTTCAAACAATACTAAAAACATCAGTTTTTACCGTAACACCGTGACATTATTGATGATCGTAATTGCGATGTTCGCTGAAGCTTAACACATAGAAAATCTTGCACTTTGATGATTTGGTAATGATGTTCAACCCTTAAACTCTGAAAACAAAGGCAAAGTTTTTACCTCCTTTTTCATTTTCTCATGCTACATTCATTTAACTTCATTATATTTTTCAGATAACTATGTCAAATTTAATCATGCTGATTTTATGCACATATTTAGCAAAGTAAATGATGTAATTTTTTAACAAGATGGTAAAATATGAAAAATTCAGTCCTTAAGCTTTCATTTGATACCAAAATGAATGAGATTTGACTATTTTGAAAATTTGATGGTCATGTCCACTTTATCGTGGAATTGCCCTGTGTACAATATTTTGGAAAAAGATTAACGTTCGATGGAGCTGAATAAACGCAGTAAATTGTGCTTAAGATCAGAAAGAAATTTGGAAAACCTGGCAATATGGAAGAGAAACATGAACTTGGTGTTCTGAATGCGTTGTCAATTTAAGAAGTGGGTATAGATTTAGCAATGTTAAGACTCTCAAAAATAGTGCCCCCAATGCAAACAGTACCATGAAAAACAATTGTATTGTTTTTTTGCCCGTCATTTCTGTTTTAGTCTGAGTGATGGATCACTAAAAGCTCCTAAACATATTTGTATGATTTTAAGGAATACTGCTGCTGATGGGTTTCAATTTACCAGTCGTGATATTATGTCATGCAAGCACTACCATATGCCATTATTTAAAGGCGCATAGTCCTGGTAGTGTAGATGGCGCTGTTGATGATACTGCCAATCACCGTTAGCATTGATATGAAGATTACCGAAGTTGAGCTGTCATCAAGAGTAATGTGCGTAGGTGTTGCTAAGTAACGTTGCCTTTGTTGTCTTCTTTGCGCATCGCGCAGTCTGTAGTAATGCCAGGGTGCGTGCATAAGTGCTTGTTATTGTGACATCAAAAAAGATGTTTGCTAAAGCTGTCATCCCCCTCAGCCGAATCATGAGCCGAACTGTGATCGGACCACTGACTACACTGAATCGGACTTCTTCGGACTCGGGAAAGTGGGCCAAAGCGTAAGCGCCAAAGAGAAGTCGATAGCGTAGGTCTCTATAGGAAACTTGCGCCGTGCGCCCGTGTACGCATTTGACTAAAACACTGGGACCATGCACCTTTAGCACACATGATAATATTGAAACTCTGATTAACTTGTCCTTTCCAAGAGCAGAGTTTACGGTAGCAACATACTAAGAAAAAAAACATGTAAAAAAAGCAATTGGTTAATTTGAGACAATTTTGTATCTTATTAGTATTTAAAAACAAATTTATGTTAAATGACTGCTCTCATGCTGTTTGTGTAAATTCAGAGTATACATTTTTTTTTTCTTGTCTTCCAAATCAGTTAACAAATGATGGTGGTATATGCTCAAACAATTAAGCCCCCATCAAAGTGAACATTTATCACTCCCCTGGTATTTGCCAATTGCATGAAGCAGAATAATTACTAATATCTGTGTTTTGTTTTCTTCATGTCACTGTGTAGAAAATCCCACATGCGACCCGGTAACCAGTTTCACGTGCGCCAACGGTATTTGCATATCGGCCGATGGCGTCTGCAATGGCTTTGCTGACTGCCCGGATGGCCAGGCGTCCGACGAGAAAGACTGCCGTGAGTACCCCATGATATATCGCCTGACGGCGTCGTGGACTTTGGCTGCAGATATTGCCATCTCGTTATTAAATTTGCACCGCTGAATTTCACTTTTTAGCTTTGTATTGGAGAGAGATCAGATGAAACTGATTAGATTCATTATAAATTTGTACAAAATCAGACAACAAATAATAACACTTTGGCAATTAAATTTGTGACAAAATTTTGTTAGAACAGAGTTCTTCAGGTCCCCAAATTATCATCAGTAACATCTGTGGTGCAACGTACATTCCCTTCAGTTGTAACGAAATTGTGATGTAAGTAAAGACAACTGCTGGCCTTGAGGACAATGTTATTTACATGAGTCACCTGTACATCCATCAAGGGTCAAGACATGAAATATTCTAAATTAATGGCAGGTTGCTTTTAGAACCACCAAAGACAAATAAGGAGATCTCCGGACAAAGATCAGTACAGAAATAAAATGCAATGACCTTAACCTGTTGAGGACGGACTGATTTTGCTATAACATGCATTTCTCATAGACACCTGCCCAAGTATTCTCCAGACTCGTCCTCAACTGGTTAACAGCCATATGAACATTTTCTTTAGACCAGGCGTCCACTAGGGCGCGGACAAGACGCGGACAAGCCCCGGAATGCAAATTTGGTATTCCGCACTCCTTCGGGAACCTGTCCGCACGTTCCTGAACGTGTCCGCTCACTGTCCTAAACATATCGGGGCGTTTCCGCACCTTCGGGAGAGAGAAAAATTTCCGCGTCCAAATTTTGATCGAGACCAAAATTTGGACGCGGAAATGAACTTCCTGACACCTTCGGCGACTTGTCCTGACGTTGTCCTGAGGATGTCCCGCTTGTCCGGAACCCTTCCGCTCCTTCCGCACACGCTCCGGAAAGAATCCCGCGGTGTGGGGAAGCTTCCCGAATGAAAGCAGAAGACACCAGGAATGTTTTAGGACAGCGCGGAGCCGATGCGGATCTATATATGCAAGTGTCCGGAACCGATGCGGAAATTTTGTGATCCAGACACGAAAATGTCGACACTTTCCGCGAGCGTCATGCCAATGAAACGCAAAATGAGCAAGAAGGGAGGCGAGGCTCCCATGCAAATATCCCCATCACAGGCACACCTTTCGTCTAGTGATGAAGAACAGGTAAATCTAAGGAATTTCCGGTCCCAGAAGGCAAAGAAGAAGGTAGTAGAGACTGTGCCAAAAGCAACCAGAAAGAAGTGAAATCAGCCCCCTAACTTCCTAGTAACTTTGTTTTGATTTGATCTTTTCAGAAATTATTTTTCATCTGAGTGACTTTCCTGGTTCCTATTACTTACTATAGTACATTTTCCTTTATGTTGTTTTCGTATTTTATTTGCAGACAAACTAGGTTGTCCCATGTGACAGCCCAGCTGAAACATCACAAAAGTAGGTGGAAGTACACTCAGAAAAAAAAAGAATTTTTGGCTAAATGTTAATGTATTATATAAATATGAACAAGTTGTTATTCATACGTAAATGCTTTCTACTGATACAACATATTAGAACAAAAGACAAATTCATCACACTACAAAGCATGAATTCAATTGCAAAGATATGCCTGTGGTCTCATTACAATGTAATATCTTTGAAGCCCAAAATAACAATGAAAGCTAAAGATGATGGAGGAAAATGAAGAATTTTCTGTCACTTCAAAACTCAAGTGAAATGAGAGAAAAAGTAATAAATCATGAACTCGAAAAAGTGTTAAATTTTTGTCTTTCTTTTGCTTTGTTTTTTGCTGAGTGTAAGTACACATTAAGCATCACAAATCATTTCAGAAATATTCTTTATCTGAATGATTTTCGTAGTTGTTATTTCGTATTTTTTCTTCTTTTTGTTTTAGTTGCAAACAAACTCGATGGTCCAATTTGACAGCCCAGCTGAACCCCCCCCCCCAAAAAAAAAAAGTAAAATAAAGTAGGTTACAAATATTTCCCCATTTTTACACTTCATTGGCAATAGGCTAGTAAGCTCTAAGCATGAAAAAAAAAATTCTCGGACTTGAAAATGTTCAAAAGTGATCAAAATAAGAGAGGGTTAGATGTGCACAAGGGTAAAAATCAGAGAAAGAAAAACAAATTTAATGATTAGGATCATTTTGGCATGCTCTACAGAAGTATCAGACAAAACATGTATATACTTCATGATGGATAAAGCACATGTCTAAAAAAAGGGAATAAAGAATATATATTATATATATATATATATGTTGATAAGGTAGTCCACGTGTTGGCAAGATAAAAAGATAAGTAACAAAGCTGCAACAAAGGTCATGCTGTATTCATGCTGTATGTATGTATGCTGTATGTATGCTGTATGTATGTATGTATGTATGCTGTATGTATGTATGCTGTATGCTGTTTGTATGTATGTATTTCTATGTTCATGCTGTGTGAAGAAATAAACCGTTGGTGAATACAGCATGAACTTTGTTGCAGTTTTATTACTTATCTTTTTATCTTGCCCACACGTGGACTACCTTATCAACATGATTATATATACATCATTATATATATATATATATATATATACATGTACATTTTTATGCATATTATATATATATATATATATATGGTTCAAAAAGTTTGCGAATATCACCCATGTGACTGTAGGCAGAGAAAAAATTGTTCTCCCAGATGAGACAAATCAGAAATTAAAAAAAAAAAAAATGAGTCGTCAGCCGACATGCAGACACTCCTATTCTTCGACTTTTGGTGGTCACATTTATTAAATGATATTGACCAATCATATTAATATAATATCAGCCGCTACTGCGGAAGCAAAACAAGGAGCATCAATGACGGCTAGCAGTCAAATGAGGAAAAGTTAAAGTCAGCGCCAAATTTTTACCTTTCCATTTTCCTGGTATTGTCCGCAGTTTGTCCGCATGCCTAACTTTTGTTGTCCGGAAGGCATCCTGATTGTCCGCGTTCATTCCTGGTGTAATCCTAAACGTTTCCGCGCTGCCCGGCTACGATTAGCATATTCCGAGGTATTTCGCGCTCTTCCGGAGTGATTCCTAGGAATGTCCGCAGTCAGTCCGCGGACAGTCCGCGGACAGTCCGCGGACAGTCCTAGGAATGTCCCAGGACAAGCCGATTCACAAAGTTATTCCGCGTTTGTCGCGGACAGGATGCCGAAATAACAAATTTTGCTTCCGCAACCCTTCCGGGGCTTGTCCGCGCCCAAGTGGACGTCCGCCCTAAGACAACATCTTTGATGTTGATACATCTCACATGTTTTAATGCCTACAGTGATATTTTTTTTCAGTTCTTTTCAAATTTTCACTGATCTGTTTTTGGAGGTCTCCTCTCGTCCCAATGTGATCTTTGGACCTTTGACCTTTCTTTCCCCTGCAGCACCAAGAGAATGTCCAGAAAACTACATTCCTTGCCCGGGCAACAACATCTGTGTGTTCTCTCAGTGGCTGTGTGATGGAAGCAACGACTGTGGGGACAATTCCGACGAGGAGCCACTGTTCTGCGGTGAGTGCCAAAATTGCTTTCGAAGTGATCATTATCTCCACAATAGAGGTTGTGTGTGTGTTTACTGATGTTTGTGTGTTTGTTCATCTGCTTGCAATATTACTGGGTACGTCCTGATGTTGAATGAATACAGATGAATTGATGAATTCTCAAGATAGGTCTGTTGTGGTGAAATGACCAGGTGATTAGGTTTTGGTGGTGGTTCAGATTGTGTATCGACGTACAGGATTTTTTTAAAAAGAACCATTGCACAGTTCTGTTGTGGCATCAGTGACCGTAAGGCCTTCAATGGGGGGGGGGGGGGGGAGGTGGTGCCCTGGGATTGTTTCAAGTTTTGTGCTATCACAGCTTGATTGTGCAGTGCCCTTGTACAAACAATTATATGCAGTTACTATGTATTAGATTGTCAACAAACATGCATACCCCATGACCAACATGTGTGCACTCATTTACCAAATGCCTTCATGTCAGAAGACAGGTGTTGTCAGAGGTCTATTAAACATTTCTTTAAATGAATGCTATGAAAAATGACATCAAAATGCTTTGTGCCAGGATCATCAATCAAATTTTCACACCATAATCTTTGCTGTGTAATATTGATCATTTATGAGGGATGTTTTAGTGACATCATATTACAAGTTAAGGGCAGTGAATTAGCTCAATCGGGAACACGTCCACTTCACGATCCAAATTACCCCAGTTCGATTCTCTGGTCCCACTGAGCAGTGTTGAGTGTAATCATACCGTCTCCTCTAGTAAGAGGCAAAAACACTCTGTCCCTTGAAATCCCCAGGACATAAAATGGAGGTCCCATGTGTGAGGGAGTCACAACTTCATTTATTCATCGCAAAGAGCAGGGTGTTTAAGGCAGTGAAGTGGAGCCACCTTACATCCAGCTGGACCCCATGGAAGGCCAGCTGTTGCAACTGAATATGGGGGATCCAGCCATCTTCTCAGATGGAAGTGAAACAAACAAATAACTGCAACAGATAGTATCTTTGCTCAAGAACTTCTTACAGAATCATCAGAATGCTTTCACTCGCGAACTGCAACCCTTTTAACTCTACTGCATTGATTTACCACACTCTGCCCCTGCAGGTTCCAGGACTTGTGCACCGGAGGACTTTCTGTGCGACAGCGGGAGATGTATACCTGGTTCCTGGCGCTGCGACGGAGAGAGGGACTGTATGGGCGGTGAAGATGAAGATGAATACTGCTGTAAGACATATTGTGCAACTCAAGACGCTCTTGTCAGCTTCAGCAGAAGCATGTTGATATATAACAGTGGTGGATCGGGGGGGGGGGGGGTGTCACCAGGCAGCACCCCCTCTTTATTTTTTTTGTAAAATAAAATAAATGGGAAGAAAAATGTGGGGGGTGCATACGCCCCTTTAATTTTGCAAAGCCCCCCCCCCCCCCCCCTCCCCTGTATGATTTGCTATTAAACAAAAATCAAGACACTGCACTTTTATCTCTCAGGGTAGAAGCAGTGATGGAAGATATCGACTCATCCTGTTACTTTTTTCAACCCACTATCAATCTTTTTTTTTCCCCTTGTGTGGTTGAATGTGTGCACCTGTCCAAGTTGTTCCTATTGTTTCATTCCTGCATATGATAGGCCACATGTTCCATAGCCAGCAGTAGAAATTGATGAAACAAGGAATTTAGTGATTTTACAACTGAAGTTTAATAACTGTCATATCTCCTTTCAGGACGGAAATGAAGTAATGACAGTGTTTGTTATAGTATCATGAGCTTTTCATTGTTAGATGTACTGTGTGCCAAAGGGGGCATTTAAAGGACAAGTTCACCTTCATAAACATAATGATTAAGAGAATGCAGCAATATTAGTAGAACACATCAGTGAAAGTTTGAGGAAAATTGGACAATCGATACAAAAGTTATGAATTTTTTAAATTTTTGTGTTGGAACCGCTGGATGAGGAGACTACTAAGGCTCGTGATGTCATATGAGTACAACAGTATAAAGAAAATGTAAAGAAAATTCAACATATTTTCACTTTTTTCTCATAATAAAAGAACACTTGACTTGCCTCTTTCTAAAGACGATGGGAATAATATTACCCATAACATATGTCAGTAACGAGTCAAGGGAAAGTGTACTTTTTTCAAAAGATGAAATTTTATGAAATTCTCTTTGTATTTTCCTTATATTGTTGTACGCATGTGACATCATACACTGCAGTAGTCTTCTCATCCAGTGGTAACTGCACAAAAACTTCAAAAATTCATAACTTTTGAACAGATTGTCCGATTTTCCTCAAACTTTCAATGATGTGTTCTAGTAATACTGCTACATTCTCTCAATCCTTATGTTAATGAAGGTGAACTTGTCCTTTAAGGAGAACTTTGTGCGATTTGACATGCATACATGTATGTTTAGCTTAGCTATATGAGTGGATGGCAAGATGTACCCATGTATTATACTTTGCTTTTAGTTATTATACTGTGCTTTATTTCCAAGACATTGATGAATGCTGTAATGTACTGGATGAAACAAAATAAGTCTAAGTGATTAAAAATAACTCTAACCATTTGTGACTTGACCTTTGACCCTAGCCTCACCTGAATTCACATGCCATGCGGGTCTCTTCACGTGTGATGATGGGACATGTATCACAGATGAGTGGGAGTGCGACGGAATACCGGAATGTCCAGATGGCTCAGACGAACATGACCAGTGCGGTGAGTGCCTAGGCTCGTTCATCTTCCTTGACCAATAGTGTAGTTTTAGTACAATGTTTTAGTACAATGCATTCCCATAAAAACTTTTCAGAAGGTAAAGATTTATTTAATCTTAATGATAGATGGTGCAATATCTCTGTGTAGTAAGCAATTTGGCAAAACTACCATACAAGTAAAAAAAAAAAAAAAAAATCATTCTTGGAAGATTGACTCCAAAAGACACTAAAATGACTGGGTTGTGGCACCAAATGGTTCATAAGGAGGAAAAAAAAAAGTCAATATTCTATGTTGCTTTCAATGGGGAAAATTACATGGTGCTAGTATTTACCATCTAAACATTTGCATAATTTGAACAAAATTCTAAAGAAGAGCATATTAATGATTGTAAGATCTCTCATTTAAAATTTTAGATATTTCTAAATTTGATCGCTTTATACAAAAGATCATAATTTCAGTCACTTCTCTTCTTTTTTTTTTTAGATAAAATGGCAACTTGTTCCAGAAAAAAAAAAGGATTAGTGAAGATTAACATGTCACACACACACGCCGAAAAAAATCTTATGCAGTGTTTTTGATTAAATTTTAGTTGTTTTAGTCACTAAGTAATTTTGTTTTCTACCACTTGCCTATTAGGAGAGTACGTCTGCCCAGAAAATTTCTACAGATGTGAGCAAAAGAAGCATCGACAGAACCGCTGCATCCCAACAACGCTTGTGTGCAACGGAGTTACCGACTGCGAGAAGGGTGACGACGAACTAGCAAACTGCAGTGAGTACTCACCTCTGTCGCTTTTCATCTTCATATATGAAGGGGTCGGTTCAATATAGTGCTAACCAACGCTTTGGTAAAAATTGAGTTACATGCATTTTCATAATCCTTATCCTTCACTCTAACATCCGTGAAAATATCATATTAGAATTCAACCAATAAGATTATAAAAATGCATGCATTCATGCTTTATTAGCGTACAATGTATGGACCTTCCAAACATTCAACAGGGATTATCTCAAAATGACTATTGTGTGGGTTAGCACTATATTGCACTGACCCCTTCATATGTGTAATCATGGAGACCTGTTTAGGTATAGCAGGTGCATGCATCTATGCAAAGTTTGCCCAAGCAACAACCAAAGAGAGAGACTTGAAAAAAGGTTGGATAAGATGCAATTGTTGCAACTGATTGACAAATTGACCTACATCGACGTAAATAAGCACTGAATTGATCAGTGTTTTAGTAGTAGCCATGATAAAAATCATTTTTATCATGGCTACTACTGATCAATTCAGTGCTTATTTACGTCGATGAAGGGCAATTTGTCAATCAATTGCAACAAAAACATCTCGACGGAAGAATTTCATGAATTTGAATAATTACGCAGTACCCGCTGCATACGATAAGGATTAGAACCAACACTTGCTGTCGGGCGAAAGCTCGGTGGTCTAGTGGAGATGACGCCTGTCCGGTGATCAGGAGGTCGTAGGTTCGAATCCTGCTCGAGTATGTACACCCATGATTTTTATCATGGCTACTACTAAAACCCTGATCAATTCAGTGCTTATTTACGTCGATATAGGGTGATTTGTCAATCAGTTGCAATAAAAACATCTCAACGGAAGAATTTCATGAATTTGAATAAGATGCAATTGCTTCACCCTTCAATCTCAAGAAACTAGGCAGCACACAGAATACCGAGATCCTTCTTGGTCAAATTCATGACTTTCCCGTCATGCACATACAGGCAGCCTTGCTTAAGTTGAATCTAAAGGGACCAGGGCCCTGTTTTATGAAGAGTTAAATTTGATTATATAGTTGACTTCAACTGTAAGTCTATGGCAGCCTGTGTGGTAAGGAAACTTAAAATCAGTTTTATCTTTTGATAACACGGGGGCCAGAGATAGCAGTTGAACTTTACATTGATTTTAATTTTAGCTTACACAATGGAATTCACACATTCTTTAATGTCTGTCTTGGGTGGAATTTTTCTTCAACTTAGCCAATTTTTCGTCTTGTGCAAAGTTGACATAGGCAAGGTTGACTGTGTATCAATTCAAGTTAAATCTTTGATGCCTTGTCTTGTGTGTACTTCTGTTTCAGCAGAACTAATTGCAGAGGTCATTAAATGTATGTGTCCACAATTTTCATGATTAATCCATGCAGTAGCTGCTTTCAAAGTCATTCTGATGTGTAGATTGTATACACTTAAAATAAACAAAACTGAAAGAAACTGTTCACACATCATGGATGCACATTGAGTGTTGTGTGAAAGATGATGCTGTATCAAACAGAATTCTAACATTGGGGGAAATTGCGAAGATCAATCTTTTACCCATCTGGAACCAGAGCACTCAAAATGCAACTGACTTATCATGCACTATCATTACCTGTGGTAATGACCGAGTTAAACAAACATGCATCCAAATATAGAATGCCACTCTACCACACAGAGTGCTTTGGTGTAGCATGGTACTTTTTTAAACAAAATCAAGTCATCCTCACAACACCTGCAATGAAATTTTGAAGAGGCCTTGCATCAAATTCTACCCCCCCCCCCCTTTTGCTTGTGTACAGCCTTGCGCACCTGCAATACTGGGGAATTTGCCTGCAGCAATGGACTCTGCATTCCACAGCTCTTCCAGTGTGACCACAACAACGACTGTGGAGATCAGTCAGACGAAGGATCAAATTGCGGTGAGTCTATGTCCACTTTGACCGGCATTTGCAGATCTTGTGCATATGAGTTCCATCAACTTTTGTATGTGTTGTGAAAATCTATGATGGGTAGAAAGGGACTTTATCAAATTTTCTGCTTGATGGATCAATAGATTAAAAGTTCGATACATCTTACATTACCTTTTCCAGGCATTGCACAGTGCTTGTGGACCCAGTATTACCATAGTAATATAGCATCAAGTGAGTTTTTAATAATATATTGATGCTTTAACTTCAAGGAATAGTATAATATACAATGTATGTAGAAGGTGATGGGGATTGGGCTTCCAACTTTTTGTGAGATGCCAAGAAACCACTTATGAAATGGTACAGAGCATATGATTCTAAGAGGAATTCAAGGTTTATCTGATCAAAATTGGTTTTTGGAATGGCTGAGACATCCAAAAACATTGTAAAACAAAGCGATTGTAATAGAATGTGGGTCCCACCTTTTATTATATTGTGCCCATTTCACTATGAATCAAGATAAATTAATTATCGCCATGGTCCATGGATTGCCCGAACTATTCTGATAAGAATCTCAAAGTGGTCAGATGAATTTAAATGAATATAGTCCTAATCATTCATCACACTCTGTTGCTGAGATTGCTGGAGAAATGAGATTACACCTTTCTGTGCCAGAGGGTCAAGTGTACACAAATTTCACACACATACCTATGGACAAGAAATGTGTGTGGCAAGCAGAGAGTAAAGTGCTGATTTGCTTCAAAATAAAAGCGGAGGAGTAATCTTCCTCACTCCTTTTTAACTCGGTTATCCCTTCCTGAAATAAATGTAACCCGCTACAACAAAAGGATCCTAAAGTCGGGGAAAGACAATTTTCTGAAAATGACATGACATTATTCCCTTACTCTTCCATTTTTATTTGACATATAACACGACTCATAAAAGTACTCAGTTGCAGAGATATTGATGATTTTATTAGAGCATGTCGAGTGGTTTAGGAAATCAGTGAGAAAACCGCTTTCAAAGTTTTCCTTCCGACGCTATCATGATCAAGGGAAGGCAAGACAGTTTTCAGCACTTGACAGTAGAAGGTATGCTCCTAGCAACCCCCGCAATGTTCATTCAAGCTTGGCAGCAGCGGTCTATGCACGACCAATCACTAACCAGGATGCCATGCACTGACCAATAAGTTCACTCCCTCATTGCTAGGGGCGGAGTCTAGCTGCGGCGCTAAATCCAAATCTACAGACTTGTTTCTGTTCCACTGAAAGTCAGAAAAATCATGGCTCAGAAAATGCTATTTTCTTGCCTTTTCTTTGATCATTTAGCTTCAAAATTTTGGCAGATGATAGACGATACATTATACTACAAAAGTATGCCAAAAACAGAAATCCGATCGTTTTGACCAATTTTTGTGATCTGACTTCAAACTCTGTTTTCTTGGCTCAGCCTTCAGCGACTTTAGGATCTTTTTGTTGTAGCAGGTCACAAATGATTTCATCTGTAAATGCATGATATTGATCATTGTGCGACTTCCTCGTGCATCTTTTTATTTTTTAAGTTTGCTTGAAACGGCTGAATTGGAAGAGTTATATGGTGTTTTTTTCTTTTCATACAGTTTATGCGACATGCAGCCCCGAGACGGAGTTCACATGTAACAATGGCCGCTGCATCCTCATGAGTTGGACGTGTGACGGACGTGATGATTGTCGAGACAATTCTGATGAGAGTGGATGTGGTATGCACAGCCTTGCCTCCTAATTTCTTGATGGCTTTGTCTCCTGATCTCAGGATGCAAAGAAGTGTTGTGTGGATATTCTTCTTTTCTCTCTTTCTTTTAGATTATTGAAATGAATTCAAATAATTATAGACAAACTGCCCTTTGGAATAAACTCGCCCTCTTCATACTCAGAATGCCTCATCTATTGAATCATTTCAAACTCCTCTCAGAACTCATCTTTTTAATCATTTGTATTTTTTTTAATGTTCTTTGACAACTTTTATTTTTAAAAACAAATTGAAAATTGAGTCGCTTACCCCTTTTTTCATCCCTTTACAAGAAAACTTATAAAAATGGATGAAAATTGAATGAGATGGTTTTTGATATACCCTCTCTCTGTACCTCTGAATAGATTCTGAAGGACCAGTGTGCAGTGCTGGGGAGTACATGTGCAGAGACCGAACCTGCATAAAACAGGAGTTGATCTGTAACGATGATGTGGACTGCAATGATGGGCTGGATGAATATCGATGTGGTGAGCACGGTCATGTGGTGTATTGTGGTTTTTACACTGTGTAGGCTTACCGTGCACTGTGTAAAGGTGTAGTCTTGAGATAAGCATTGTACGTCTCCTGGTGTATTGTGTAAGTGATATAGGCTCATAGCTGCACTGTGCTAAGGTGAGCACAAATTGTGTGGTGTCTTCACTCAGTTATCACTACACAGGCTTGCTGTTCACCATATGATAAGTAAAGTGCTAAGTTTTGAGATGAACATAGGATATACACTGTATCACCTGGTGTATAAAGTCAACTTTATGTACTGTATTTTGACATCAAACTCTGTAAACTCTGTAAAGTTCGATATCAAGTTTTAAGTCAGCAAGGTAATACCACTTGTGTATTGTATCATGACAGTGTAGACCTGCAGTGCTCATTTGAAAAGGGAATCAAAGTGTCCAAGTTTTGAACGAAGCATAAAGTGGTGTTTTATTTTCATGTTGACCTGTTGAGGATGGACTGATTTTGCTACAGCACACATTTCCCATAGACACCTGCCCGAGTATACTCGGGACTTTTCGTCAACGGGTTAATATGTGGGTTCGTGGTGTTGGCACTGCAGTATAAAGTTAATTGTTCAGCTATGAGATGAGCATTTATCATGGGGTGTAGGAAAGTGAAAATACATGGGAGACGGATAGATGTGTTTTTGTTTGAAGTTGTTATGAACGAAAATAAATGAAGGGTGAATATTTTCAGTAGGATGACTATATTTCGGTGACATAAAACACTTAGAGTTCTAAGTCATGGCTTGTAGATGGAAAATATATCTGACAAAGGAGGAGTGTTTATATCTGCATTTTCATAAAATCTCATGTGATGACCTCTTTGCTCCCTTCAGGTGTGAATGAATGCGATAATGAGCAAACCGGATGTCAGCACACGTGTGTGAACACAGCCAACAGCTATTATTGCACGTGTGATGATGGGTTCAGGCTGAATTCAGACGGAAAAACGTGTGCAGGTAAGTGCGTTTACACTGGTATTTGTGAATATGATGTCCCCCACGATGTGAAGCTAAAGTTTCTGCCTGGGTGTCGACACCTCTGACTTGAGTACTTGTTGTGTTTCTCTCTCAGCTGTGTATACCGCATATTATCATTTATTCAAATGATATCGACCTAGCTTTTATTAGCTGTACTCAGAAACTTCCAGTGCTAAGACCATGAAATGTTTTCCATGCATTATGCTTATAATGTGCATATAGCTCAAATCAGCAGCATAACTTAGTCTTGCTCATTATGTTTTTTACAGGCAATATATTGTTATATTAGATGGGTTAGTCAAATACCGGTTAGTGATTGGCTAAACACAGTCACATGATGGAGGTACATTCATTGTGTTCGCCTATGGGCGAACATTCTTGTTATGTTCTCCGATCCCAAAGAGCTACGTAGCTCCTTGGTTCTCCCATGGGAAAACATTTTCACCTAACAAATACCCGCGCGCACAGTGAATTTGGCTCTGCGCGAGCTAGCGCGATCGAGTGTGTTGTGCGTGTGCTGGACCTTTATGCTAAGCGTACAATGATATCAATAAGGTACGGTGTACGGTTTGATGCGCCACTTTCAGATCGTGAAATCAATTGATAATGATGGTATTTGACTAACCCATATAATATAACAGATGATGACTTTTGTTGTCGGGAACATACCAAACGTTCGACCCTCAGGGTTTGAAACGCTATTTCGGGAGGCTACAAGTCCCTCAACTTCGTCTCGGGACTTAAAACCTCCCTCAATAGCATTTCAAACCCTTCGGGTGGAACATTCGGTATGTTCCCTTCCCCGCCAGTCATCATCTATATAATATGGCCTGTGCAAGGCAAATAAGAAAACAAAAAACAAAAACAAAGTATGATTGTGGTAAGCCACAAATTTCCTCTTGTATCTCGTGCATTTATTATTTACTTGCACCATGCCCAATTCCCCAGAAATTGATGAATGCGAGGAGATGCCAGATCTGTGCACTCAGCTGTGCGAAAACACAAGGGGGAGCTACATGTGCAAATGCGCGACGGGATACGTCCTGGAGGCCAACGGCCGCTCCTGCAAACATGCATCAGGTTTGTGTCCCGTTTTCTTGTTTCCATGTTTGTAAATTTGGCGTGGCCTTTGACATCTGTCACAAGAGTGGCACCTATCTTCTGTTTCGACACATTTAAAGATTTGTGCTCGATATGATTTTGTGTAATACCTTGTTCAGTGATCTGAGAATTGCAAGTAAGCTAAGTGAGGTACTCATCATTTTACAGAATATTTTTGCCCACTTTTTTTTTTAATTCTAGTGATTTAATTCGCATCACTGTTGAGGTTGCAGGACATGACTAGACAGCTCATAAGAAAAAAGGTTATATGAGCAGTAGGTGGTATAATTTTATAGAAGTGGTATCGATAGTGGTAGTAATTACTGCTGATTGCCAATTATTACAGATTTCCAATGTCTCACAATTGATGAATGTATCAAATAAATATAGACCTGCTTTTTGTCCCCGCCGAACGAGTTCGAGCAGGGGACTATGAAACGGGCTCCGTACGTGTGTGTGTCCGTGTGTCCGTCCGTCCGTCCGTGTGTGCGTCCGTGTGTGATCAAAATCTTCAATTTGCTACTTCTCTGTCATTTATGAGCCAATTTTGATTCTGTTTGCTTTATATGATAGCACTACATGGGAGCTTTGAAACTTCTACACAGAATTTCAGTCGTGACCTTTGACCTTGACCTTTGGCCTTGTCCTTTGACCTTGACCTTTGACCTTGACCTTTGACCTGTATTGTACATTTTGCTACAAAATGCTACTTCTTCGCCATTTCTAACCCTATTTCGATTCCGTTTGCTTTATGTGATGGCACTAGGTGAGGGCTTCAAAACTTCTACACAGAATTTTGACCTTTGACTTCTTTGACCTTTGACCTTGATTTTTTGACCTATATTGTACATTTTGCTACAAAATGCTACTCCTTCGCCATTTCTAACCCGATTTCGATTCTGTTTGCTTTATGTGATGGCACTAGGTGAGGGCTTCAAAACTTCTACACAGAATTTTGACCTTTGACTTCTTTGACCTTTGACCTTGATTTTTGACCTATATTGTACATTTTGCTACGAAATGCTACTCCTTCGCCATTTTTAACCCGATTTCAATTCCGTTTGCTTTATATGATGGCACTAGTTGAGGGCTTCAAAACTTCTACACAGAATTTTGACCTTTGACTTCTTTGACCTTTGACCTTGATTTTTGACCTATATTGTGCATTTTGCTACAGAATGCTACTCCTTCGCCATTTCTAACCCGATTTCGATTCCGTTTGCTTTATGTGATAGCACTATATGAGGGCTTCAAAACTTCTACACAGAATTTTGACCTTTGTCTTCTTTGACCCTTGACCTTGATTTTTGACCTATATTGTGCATTGGCTACAAAATGCTACTCCTTCGCCATTTCTAACCCAATTTCGATTCCATTTGCTTTATATGATGGCACTAGGTGAGGGCTTCAAAACTTCTACACAGAATTTTGACCTTTGACTTCTTTGACCTTTGACCTTGATTTTTTACCTATATTGCACATTTTGTTACAAAATGCTACTTCCGGCGGGGACATACATTACGCACCGCGTAATTTCTACTTTTCCTTGTTTATGAAGTATTACGTGCCTAAGTAGTATGTATGGAAATGATCCATTGCTCTCCGATATTTCGTCTTATGAACCGTCTGTTTGGCACCTACAGGCATAGACCCGCTCATTATATTCAGCAACTTGTACTACGTGCGGTCGCTCTCGACCGACGGCCGGGAGTACACCCTGATCGCCGAGGGCTTCTCTGGCGCTGTGGCGCTGGACTTCGACTACAGCGAGGAGAAACTGTACCTCCTTGACGTCAACGAGAGACACATCCTGAGAATGGGACTGGACGGCATGAATCAGGAAGTCATCGTCGACGAGTTCGTAGATGGCGGCGAGGGGCTTTCTGTGGACTGGGTTGGCAGGTGAGGAAAAAGTGTTTCTCGTTATTACCTCTGCCAAGGAAGTTACGTTTTTGTCGGGGTTTGTTGGCTTGTTTGCAGAATAATTCAAAAAGTTGTAACAGATTTGGATGAAACTTACAGGAAAAGTTGATAATGACACAAGGAACAGATGATTCATTTTTGGTAGTGATTCAGGAATTTCTGTGAATTTTTGAAGGATTTTTTTCATCATTTGGCAAACAGGGTCAAGGAGCTCAGAAGTTCACGCTGCACATATTTTAGGTTTGCATATGTGCCCTAAAGCATGTACTCTGCATGCTGTGGTGTTGGGAGGAAAATCTATCTCAGAAAATCACTCCAAAACTGTATAGCAACTTCACATACATATGTGCCACAGTGATTTTGGATCCTGTATGGGGGTGGGGGGGGGGGGGGGGCCTATTTGGTTAGTTCCACCTTTTCAAATACAACATGAGGCAGTGAACTTCATATGGTAGATTCATTTATTTGTTGACAGGAAGTTGTATTGGGTGGACAGCGTCAATGACGTGATGGAGGTGGCCGAGCTGGACGGAAGTCTGCGGAAGACCCTGGTCTACTCCGGCATGGACCAGCCCAGAGCCGTGGTGGTCAACCCAAAATACGGGTAAGCTGCACCTTATGGATTTGAAGGCGTTATCCTATTCAGTCTTTTGATGAGTATGTAGGCATCATACATGCATAATGCATTCACACTTTCCTGTGATAACTGCGTCCCATCCCACATCCAGTTAGCACGCCATTTCTCCGAACATCATGGAGCAAGGCAGTCTGTTGATAATGATAGGATTGGCATTTTTTTTTCCCCACACACTTTCAAGTTGTTATTCAAAGGAGCATTAATAAAAGCCATCGTTGAAGGCTGTGGCTATTAAAAACAATTATATTTTGATGAGTTAGGAAAATGGGATTTTTCGTAGCCATTGTACCATTGTTTATTTTGATAGTTTTCATGACAATATATTCATTCATAGGTCGATGATTATGTATAGACATAAATGAATATGCCTGCGTGTATGATTTTAGTTATATACGCACCAGTTTTTGTTTAAAGAACGTTTCATCAATATTAAGGTTTCGTATTAAGATTTCTTTCCAGTGATGTTACAGACTATGCCATGACGAGGAGTAGTTGTTAGTGCTTTAAAGATGCTGATGCTTCAGTTTTCAATTACTAAGACCATTACTCATGCTCTTTTCTCCACACACACAAAAAAAAGGTATGTGTACTGGACTGACTGGGGCTTGAGTGCCTACATTGGACGTGTAGGAATGGATGGCAGTGACCGGTCCAGCTTCCACAATGACCGCATGGTGTGGCCGAACGGTCTCACCATCGACTACGCTGCAGAGCGCCTGTACTGGTGCGACGCCCACATCGACTACATTGCGTAAGTCTTCATACAGCACATGGTCAACAAATTTCGACTTTGCCCTTTACTCTGTGTAATGTATTCACATGAGAACGGAAACCTGATATATACAGGGGGTCCATGAAGTCAGTTTTCTGAAGGGTGGAGAACTGTATTTGATTTTGTTATTGTGTATGTGTGTGTGTGTGTGTTTGTGTGTGTGTGCGTGTGCATTGTTTCTTACTACTTTCTGTGTTCATTCATTTTCTTTTAAAGGTCTGGTTTTTGGATACATTATTTGTCATGTTTATGCTATCAGACATAAAGGTATATTGTGCTAAAATATAAATGACTATAGGTTTAGAAAATAGATTAGAAAGAAGCAACTATTCTGTCACAGGTAAGAAATGGAGGACATGTTGTAATGCACAATTACATATTATTATTACCAAAGGGATTTGCATGTAGAATAACATTACACTTGCTTTCAGAACTGCTCCAAGTTTCCTACAAAGTTAGCCCAGAATTCCAACTAGAAGATCTCTTGGTGACTGCTCCACTCCCTTTCCATCATTGCTCTCTTTGATTGAGCTGTCCTGTAATTCCTATCCAATCACAATTCTTCTGCAATTTCCCTTATATCCGTCACACTCTTTGCTCGCCACCATCCTTCCACAGATTCTCTGACCTGGACGGCAATGGGATCACCATCCTCCCGCATCCGGAGGAGATGTTCTCCCACCCGTTCGCCATCTCCATCTTCGAGGACTACGTGTACTGGACGGACTGGACCAGCATGAGGGTGAAGCGGGCCGACAAGCTGACCAGTGCGGGCCTCTCCCGCTACGTCCAGAACATCCAGCTGCCGATGGACATCCAGATCTACCATCCGCTGCGCCAGGACCAGAGTGAGTGACTGTCCGCCCCTCTGTCCTGCTCCAGGCCTCGGTGAAATTCCACAACCTTGTTCAAGCTAACCTTAATAGATGCAGAGTATATAGTTTAAAATCAGACTCACAGTATGCAGCTCTTTTGCTGCTTTTTACTGTTACAATATTCCGACATTTAGCATCAAGAGCCCATCATCAGGAAAGCCATTAATGAAACAAAAACTCATGACAACAGTTTTTTAAATTACTCGATAAGGAGAGCAAAAAGGAAATCTATATGAGGCTAACAGGCTAACTATGTGAGAAAAGATGACATATAGATAAAAGTTCAGGGTGTATCAGTGACAACATGAAGAGATTCTTTTCAGGAAATGAAAAGGATGTAAAATAGCCAACAAAATAGGAAAGTGTTGTAAAAATGTGTGAAGAATATTGCTGATAGATCAGTGTACTCAGATGTATTTTGTTGGATGTGTGTTTTTCCTCAAAAAAGCGCTTACAAATCCATGCGGTGCCAACAATGGGGGCTGTTCACACCTGTGCCTCATTGCCCCCGGTGGGGAATCCTCCACCTGCGCCTGCCCGGACAGCTTCCAGCTGGATGAAGACGACCTCACCTGCCTGCCAGCCTGCACCGCCAACCAGTTCAGATGCGAGGACAACCAGAGGTGCATCCCGTTGTCATGGCGATGCGATGTGGAGGATGACTGCGCGGACGGGTCGGACGAGCCGGATGATTGCCGTAAGTGCGGCTCAAAACTATATACTGAAATCCTCTCAAAGTACTTTGAGAACAATGGATTGATAGACAAATTCTCACCAGGAGTTGATGTCGTCAAACCACACTCGCATCTTGTGTAATAGGTCTCATCTTGATTTCTTTCAAAAATTCTTCATCTTTTTTAAGACTTTTTTTTTAACACAATATTCATAGCCCATTCTTATTGCAGTAGGTTGGTTACACTTTTTCAAATGCTTGCAGTAGTTTGTGCCCCAAATGTAATTAGTGCCCCAAATGTAATTTGTGCCCCAAATCTGTTCTCTGTTTTGGAAATTCAGCAAAGATGTAGAAGACACTTAACTTTAAACCATCATTGTTCTTTACCTTCACTCGCCTCCATGCAGCCATTCGCTACTGCCAGGCTGGAATCTTCCAGTGTGCCAACAACAACTGCGTGCCCCCGACCCAGCTGTGTGATGGTGTGGATGATTGTCAGGACGGAAGCGACGAAGCACACTGCAGTAAGTCATTGTCAACTGTAGCAGAACAACGTCAGTTAACCTGCAAACAATGATGATGTTGATGATGATGTTGTTGATGATGATGATGATGATGATGACGATGATGACGATGATGACGATGAAGATGATGACGATGACAATGACGATTTTAATGGTGATATTGATGATAGAAGATGATTTTACAAACTGTAGTTATCATTGTCATTTGTCTTTGCTGCTATTGCTTTTATGGTGGCATTGTGGCTTTTCGTATTCTGTTTAAACAGAAGCCTAAAGAAAAATGTTATTCATCCAATACTCTGTAAAAGATTTGCCTAAGCATAATCCACAAAAAAAAATTGTGATACTGGTGCTCCCTTATTTCCTCTTCTGTGCAGATGACACGATGTGTCAGCCATGGGAGTTCCGATGTGCCACAGGGTCGTGCATCAGTCAAACTCTCGCCTGCAATGGCAACGAGGACTGTCTGGATGGCTCAGATGAGGATCAGGGCGACTGTGGTACGTGGAACCGTCATCTCCAATCCTTCTTGTGTCCCTGTGATGACATAATCGGGTTAAAATAGCAAGTTGTTCTGTACAGCTGTTCTTGTGAAATACTCTTCAAAAACTGCATTAAATGTTGCTCTCTCAGGCAACTCAGGCAAGCTTTCTGGTTGTCAGGAGCAATCTTTTTTCTCAAAAGGGGAACAGAATTTGATATCTGAATTGGTTTATTGGATAATAGGACACATTGTTGAAGTGTTTATGAGAAAAGTCAACCTCTCTTCCTGGAAGAAAGCCTTGAAATCTTATTGATCTGTACAATATTATACTGTACCCTTTGGCATTTCATTTCGGACAAATCAGTTGTGATTTTTTGCCAAGCAGGTTTTGTCATTCATTAGTGCAATTTGACTTGAGGTTCAGTACAATCTGAGTTTTGCATAATCATGCCCCACCTTCATCTCCCTTCCCCTCCTTCCTCCCCTCCCCCCCCCCCCCCCCCACTTCTCTTCCCCTCCAATCTGGATCTGCCTCACTCTGATCTCTCACTCCACCATTAGCTGCCTCCGAGTGTGCCGAAGGCTTCTTCAAATGTGGGACCGGTTACTGCATCCCACAGTCATGGGTGTGCGATCTGGATGATGACTGCGGCGATGCCAGCGATGAACCTCTGCGAGAGTGTCGTAAGTATGCTTGTAGTTCTTGGCTGTAGAGCTGCTTTTTATGAATGAAATTTCTTTCTTTTCATCATGAGAGGTGATCCTTTGACTGATCTTTTCTTTTTGTATTTTTTTTTCTTGGGGGGGGGGAGGGGGGTAATTCTCTTCATCTTTTCTTTTCTCCAGCTACGGTGTTCTATTCTTAGTATCTTCAAAGTTGGTAACTTCCACTTTTGCACCGTTGAATTGGCCTAATTGTTAAAGGGACTGTACAGTACTGGTTGAGGTGGGGATTCATGTTTTGAACATTCCTAAGTGAGATAATGAGAAACCTCTTATGAAATATGAAAGAGCATGTAATTTTAAGAAAGATTCAATGTTTATTTGATGAAAATTGGTTTTCAAATGGCTGAGATATCCAAAAAAAATGAAAATAATAAAAGGCGACAGGCCACGCCTATTATTAAGATCTCTTTGTTTCGCCTTGTTTTTGGATATCTCAGCCATTTTAAAACCGATTTTTATCAAATACACTTTTGATGCCCCTTAGAATTACATGCTCTTTGACATCTCATAGAGTGGTTTCTGAATATCTCGCAGAATGTTAAAAGCTAAATCCTCACCTGGACCAGAACTGTACACACCCTTTAAGTTGTAAGAAAGAATCAAGAGAGAAGTAAGTGTTAAACTGAACTGATGCTATTGTAGAAGTACCAAAGTGTACTATTTACCACTTCATCTATCCTAAAAAGTATTCTAGACTTTGGTGTATGTGTGTGTGTAGGTGTCAATATTCTTCAGCATAGAGAATGTCAGATCAGTGAAATGATGAAATGATGAAGAAAACCAGATTCTCAAGGTATTTACATCAAAGTAATTGCATCCTAGTTTGTCCCCGCTAATGTCATTACTCATTATTTTATTTTGCTTTTCTACTTGTTTGTATATCTGTTTCTCTGTCTGTCTGTCTATCTGTCTGTCTGTCTGTCACTGTGTGTTTGTCTGTATGACCATGTCTGTCTTTTTTTATCTATATTGTCTCTCTCTGTCTTTCCCTGTTTGTCTGTCTGTCCATATGTCTGTGTTTCTGGCTCTTTCTGTTTGTTTATTTCCCTGTCTATTTGTCTGTCTGTTGACTGTCTTTCTGTTTATCTGTCTTTCTCGCACTCATAGAGAGTAGACCTGGCTGTCCAGACGGATGGTTCTCCTGCCAGACTAACTACCGCTGCGTCCCTGGCTGGGCGGTCTGTAATGGCGTTGACAACTGCCGAGACAACTCTGATGAGAGTCAGTGTGGTGAGTTACCGTTCTACAAATCCAAAACAAAACAAAGCAAACAAAAAAGATATCTCTTTTTTTTTTTTTTGTAAAAGAAAACTATGAAGTGTTGTTGCCCCCTTTTCAGCACTTTGCCTCCATTTCTTTCTGTTTTCTTCCATACCATCCTAGCGTTGATCAGCATTGTGTACTTCATATGAAATGCATTTGACCCAAATGTGAGATTTTGTTAGACTGAGAGATAGAGTCAGTGACTCGCCATGACATTTCCGTGGTACAATCACAGATATTGAAGCTCAGAGCACAGCAAAGTACACTAATTTTAGGATAAAAAAAATAAGAAATGTAAAATTTTTTCAATAGTAGAAAGTTTGATATTATATGTGACCCGCTACAACAAAATGATCCTAAAGTCGGGTGAGGTCGATTATTTGAAAATTGCATGACAAAATTCCCTAATCTTTCTGCTTTAAATTGATACATAACACATCTTATGAAAATAATCGGGTGCGGAGATATCGTTGTTTAAAAGAGAGCATGTCGAGACGTATGGGAAATCACTGTTTCGAGAAAAGCGCCCTAAAAGTTTTCCTTGCGACGCAATCGCGATCAAGGGGCACGTAGTCAGTTTTCACCTCCGGACAATAGAAGGTAAACCCTAGCAACCCCCGAAATGCTCATTCAAGCACAGCGTCGGCGGTCTCCTCACCGACCAATCAGTGACCAGGATGCCAGGAGAAGCGGCTGGGCATAGCGCACCCCGCCCACACGCACCAGTCGACTTGGCAGTGTGCGAGCTTCACGCTTCGGTTAGCGGCAAGCAGCAAACTGACCAATGAGATCACTCCGGTCGTTGTTAGGGGCGGAGCCTGTCTGTGGCGCTCAATCCAAATTTTCGAACCGGTTTCTGCTTGGTTGAAACGCCCAAAACATGGCCCAGAAAAACGCTATTTTTTGGTCTTTCCTTTCATCATTTTGCTTCAAAATTTCGACAGATGATAGAAGACATGTCAGACTCCAATAATATGTCAAAATCAGAAAATCGTAAGTTTTGACCAATTATGATGCTCTGACTTCAAACTCGATTTTCGCGGCTTCGACCGTGCGCGACTTTAGGACCTTTTTGTTGTAGCGGGTCACATATGCAAATTATCTCATGTCTGAATTTCAAACTTTAGGAATGATTTCAAATTTTAATAACTTGGCGTTTATTAAAGATTTTACAATCATGAGACATGCCATAATACATCATGGAGGAGAGGGTAAGATATTTGCCATTGGATGCACCATATCGCTATCTAAAAAGAGAGCAGTTCTAAGTGGTGTTTCATGGTATTGTTGGTGATTTCTATTGCAGAATCGGCCACATGTGATACCGGTGAATTCCAGTGCACCAACGGTGACTGCATCCCTCCCCGTTGGGTCTGCGACTTCGACAATGATTGTGGAGACAACTCGGACGAGCAGGCTTGCAGTAAGTCACTGTCCATTGCACATTCATGTAAAGGAATCATGCTTCAAATTGTGTCAATCAAGATATATGGACAGATGTAACAGATTTTGAACGTTATGCAAAGCGAGGAGCAAGGGTATCATTTTAAAATTTGTCAAGCAAGAGAGGTTAACCTACTTGATAGTATTTTGAATTTATATACAGAGCCTGATGTGATATATCCTGCATGCAGTATTCCCAAGCATTAAATATTCGTTCGCCTTATTTTAAAAATGATTATCAAGAAGTAAGCTCATTTAGAATCAAAAAGATGAAGTCATCACATTTATGTTCTGCTTTACCTGACAAAGTTATATTCCTTTTCTGATAGCAAGTTTTACCTGTGAACCTCAGCACCAAAACCCTTAAATGACTTAAGTCACTGCATTAAAAATATACTTCCTAAGATAGTCTGTTCCAAAACCGGACAAGTTTATTATGGCCCCGGTGATGTAGACAGTACTTTAGGTAAGGGAAGAATGTCTCGAGTCTTTGTGTTGTCCATCTGAAAGGTAACACTGCTGCAATGAATTTACCGGGTCTGTTACGACGTGTTCTGTCTCTTTCAGCATACAGACAGTGCTCGGAGAGCGAGTACCGGTGCCAAAGCAAGGAGTGCATCCCAAAGCGTTGGATCTGCGACCACGATGAGGACTGTCCCGGCGGAGAGGATGAAGCCACTTGCAGTGAGTCTTTATCGATCGTAAAAGTCATGACTTATCTCATGAATATATAATGTACATTTTTTTTTGTACATGGCTGATTTATTGCTCCATAATGATGATGATGATGATGATGATGATGATGATGATGGTGGTGGTGAAGTTGGTGATGATGATGATGGTGGTGGTGATGGTGATGATGAGGATGATGGTGGTGGTGGTGGTAATGGTGGTTATTGTGATGATGATTATGATGATGATGATGATGATGATGGTGGTGATGAATGCGATGATGATGGTTGTGATGATAATGAAGATGGTGGTGGTGGTGGTAATGGTGGTAATGATAATTGTGATGATGATGATGGTTGTGATGGTTGTGATGGTGATGATGATAATGACAATGATGGTGGTGGTAATGGTGGTTATTGTGGTGATGATAATTATGATGATGATGATGGTGGTGATGGTGATGATGATGATAATGAAGATGGTGGTGGTGGTAATGGTGGTTATTGTGTGATGATAATTGTGATGATGATGATGATGATGATGATGATGGTGATGGTGGTGGTGGTGGTGGTGGTAGTGATGAAGGTGGTTATTGTGGCGGTGATGACGACGGTGATGATGATGGTGGTTGTTATACTGGTACTGATAGTGTTGACAATAATGCTGATGATTGTGGTGACAACAATGAACAAAACTGAAGATGGTGATGGTGACAGTGGCTATAAAAGATGATGATATATAGGGGATGTACACTTTTTAGTGTAACTAGGATGTAATTGTTCCAGTATGAAAGTTATTTAAGTGCTGCATTATATACTGTGTATGCCTATGGATTAGAATGTGGTGATACTGATGTAACAATGGGTCCGCCACTGTTTGATCTTTTAAATTTTGCAGTGGACACCATGTGCCTATATGCTGACCAGTTCCAGTGTGCCAGCGGTCACTGCATCAACCAGGACTACGTGTGCGACGGCGTCAGCCACTGCCAAGACTCTTCCGATGAAGTAGACTGTGGTATGTACATTGTACATTGCTTCCACATCTGCTGCCCCCCAGTGTTTAAACTTCATATACACAGCTGACACTATGCAGCATGCTTGTTACATTTAGCTTAGTTGGAATGTCATGATAAATCCCTATAATACTGTATATGCCGAATATTTTGCGAAGTTTTTATTCTTGCGAATTTTTCGAGTCAGGTATGCGAAAATATTGACTCTGATGCAGATATGAATGTGATGAATGTGTATACATTTCTCAGTTCAGTAGAGGACTCCATGATCGCAAATTCAACTACACCTGTACCCATGCAATTGTCTGGAAGTCCCGCTTTTGCGAAAATTTAGACTCACTCAATATATGGCGTATACAGTACGGTGGTACTTTGCAAAGAATCCATAATATGCAAACTGTATATGGGCCCATATATGGCCAAGAAATTGCGTGGCTGCATGAATGTATGATGCCATGATGTATTTAGCCATAGTATGCCCTGACAGAAAAATGGCTTGCTTCCCAAATCTGCTAGGTCATTGTAATTGCAAGTTCAGACTCGTTGAGTATACTGTTTCTCTTTGGTCGTCTCCACAGGAACACGGTTACCAGGCGGACTCTATTGCTTCCCGGATCAGTTCACGTGTGACGACACCGTCTGCCTCCCTCTGGGCTGGCGATGTGACGGATCGGCCGACTGCCCCGATGGAAGCGATGAGACACTCAGTCTTTGCTGTGAGTCCTAATTACCCATCACCTTGGAGAAATCATCAGAGAGAGTTGCTATAACTTGTTTAGAAATTGAAGAATCCCAACAAGACTTGTGGGACTTCCAAGAAATGACAGTTTGGCAACATCACATTTGTTTGAAAAATCACCTTTGTCACATCTCTTTCAGGTCATGCACATTTAAATATATATTGTTATTTTGAAGATGTGGGTATTTCCACTGGTCATTTAATTGGAATTAATTTTGGAAAATGTGCTGAAACATGATACCATCAGATTGAACTTACAGTATAAGTGATTGATTTTTCTGGAACAAAAATCCATCAGGTGACATATGTTAGGTTCAATGCACTTACTAGATGGCTTTTTGCAAAAAACAATGTATATGTACTTTGCTTATAACCCCAACTTGCATTTAGTTCCTTAAAAAAATTAAGATAAGATTTGTGCAGTTTACATCTGCTAGATTGCCATCAAGTACTGAAAAAGGAAGAGGTTTCAGAGGACTTACATTCAGAATTTTTTTAATCTCATCTTTCCAGCTTCCATCCCATGTGATTCAGAAGAGCGATGGCGCTGTGACAACGGATTCTGTATCCCGAGGACCTCGCTCTGCGACGGGATCGACACATGCGGGGACGCCAGTGATGAGAACAACCATGAGTTTTGTAAGAAACCAGATTAATCCTTGCCATTTCCCCCTTTTCATCATGTTCTCTGATGCACTGTAGTGGATCTTGTAGGCCACTATGATAATACAGTTCACTCCCATTATAACGAACATGGTTGTAATAAAATTCTTGTTTCAACAAAGTAAAAATTCAGCCTCCTAAATTATCATCTCTATAACTTCTTGTACTTAACTGTTTAGCTATAATAAAATTGCAATATAACAAAAGAGTGCTGGTCCCAAGGATTTTGTTATAATTGGGGTCGCCTGTAATAACATTATCCTCCTTATACTGGGTTTCCTTTCTAGAGTTTCTAGAGGTCTACCAGAGGGCCTTGCTATTATTATTACCCTAGCATTGCCAGGTACCCATTTATACATGTAGGTTGAGAGGGACATGGTGGGTAAATACATGTTGTTTACGGACGTAGCCACTTATACGGGATTTGAACTCGGAGCCTCCCAACTGAAAGTCAAAGAGTCTTATCCACTTTGCCACCGTCCTCCAAATGTGTTGACAGTATTTGATGTTTTTGACAATGTGAACTAATGGTAAAATGTCCATCATCTGCTTTTGTTGTTGTATTTTAGAATCTCGTGACTGGTAGACATTTGAAAAGCCATGCAAAGTAGAATTGACATGTTTACCAGGGGTCCCAAATTAGATTACTGCTGAGAATTATGAGCTACATACTGCATTGGGTGAATGCACAAGCTCACAAAGTCACATCTTTAGGAGACAACGTGGTTGTTCGCAAATTCCCCTTTTGTTTGTAAAAGATGCCATTGAAAGAAAGAGAAAATTAAGCAGAGGGGTGCTTATAGATCAGCAGTTGCAATCTTACAAATTTAATTTGTAAGGGGAGACAAATTGAAGAAAATTCACACCTCAGTGATGCTGTTGCTTCGGTGAGATGTTTTGATTGCAACTTTTTTGGTGTCTTTTCGTCGATGCAGGTGAGGTCGTCAGACAGTGCACCGAGGAGGAGTTCAAGTGCCAGAATGATGAGTGTATCCCGCTGTCATATGTCTGCAATCTCCAAGATGACTGTGGTGACCAGTCTGATGAGATTGGCTGTCGTAAGTCTCACACAAAGTTTGGTTTTCTCGAATCCTACAGCCATGGATTTTATCCAGACATATCATCGCTGGGGTGATAAAACTTTGTATCTCAAATTTAAAATGAAAATCAATTTTTTTAATTAATTATCTTATAATCAGATGAGTAATGTCCTGTCTAAATCATTGCTGTCTTACCCCAAAAATGAAGCCTCCAAAGCATGTCAAAGGAAAGATGATTCCATTTGGTACAGTGTCGAGGCTGCCATGCTCTTTGCTCTCTTGAACATTTGACATTTTCGAGATATGAGGTTCTGACGCCCCAACAGCAATTCACTGTAAGAGTAAAAATTTTCGCTCATTTCGCGCAACCAGAAGCTAGTGTGAAAATAAAAGCACGCAAAAATTTTTGTTTGCCATATGTTCCAGTAGATGATGTCTTGATTCTGTGGAATTAAAAACATGCAAAACTCTTCTTACCGGGCCGAGCGTGAAAAATTAGTCGCGCGAGAAAATATCCACTTTTACAGTAGTAATTAGGGTCTGCTTTTTTTGGGCATTGGCTAAGTCCTTTATCAAACTTTCAAAATCAATCATATCTATAGGCATTATGAAGATCTGTGCATTAACACAAGTGACGGAGGTCCTTCTATGCTGCAGTTTTTAAGACCACATAGGAATGAATAACTTACATGATTTCATATCGCAATGGAATTATAAATGCGATGACAAGTGGCAAAGGAATTGAAAAATATGATTAGAAATATCAAACGAGTGACATATGCTCAAAGCTGGCGGACTAAACATAGATAGTCACGTTATGTGCTTTTATCATAATATGTGCCACTGAGTCTATCCATACCTAGCTTTGGTCTTCAATAAACACTTAAATCTTTTTTTTTCTGAGATATCTCACAATTTTTATAAAATCTCTTTAGATGTGTCTGGTAGCTGTGCAGAAGACAATGGAGGTTGTGAGATCCTTTGTAACGACTTGCAGGACGGCGGCTACTACTGCTCCTGTGGCAGCGGCCTCCGGTTGGCTGATGATAGAATGGGCTGTGATGGTAAGAGGGCATTGATTTGCCCATTACAGATTCCCTCTTACTGCAGGTCATACCCTTTAGCACAATCAGATCGAACTGATCATAATTTGTTTGTTCTAATTCCATCATGGCAGTGTTCACATTTAACAGAAATATAGTGTTTGATTTCAGCTTCTCTTCTGATATGCATGTCATGAATGTTCAATCATATATATAATTTTTTTTGAAATTCAATATTGTACATGTTAAAAGAGGAATGCTTGAAGTTTTCAGCCACATCTGTGGATGGGTTTATCGAATCTTACTGATCTTGCCTGTACTATGACAACATGACAAAAGAATTTTGTTTACTATTTTTTCAGTCATATCGTTTGTACCTGTTAAAATGATGAATATGATTCTGTAGATGTACCATATGTTCGTGAGAGTGTCATTATAACTTTCTTAATATATTTGACTACAGCCTGCAGTGTTTCAGAAATGTGTTGTTTCAATAACCGCTGCTAAGTGTTTTGATGATGATGTTTTTGTTGCGGCTTCATTTCACGTGTCTGTGATTATGAAGTGGTAGTGATAACACAGCAAGTGTTTTCTCCTAATTCTCCCGAAACTGCATGTACCTGTCAATAAATGATGTTTAGTGATGATGTTAGGCTATCATCTTTATGGCTACCACAGTACAATAGACCTGCCTCTAGAACTTTCATTTCCAAGAGATAGCATTTACCCAGAGCCTGTGTTTGCTCTTAACCTCTCCAGATATTGATGAGTGTGAAGCCAACCTCTGCATGCAGACCTGTGCCAACACCAAGGGTTCCTACACCTGCACCTGTGCTACGGGATATCAAGATGCAGGGGATAGAGGACTGGACTGCAAGGCTATTGGTAAGCTGTAGATTGATTGCCAACCCTAAACTCATATTCTTCTTTTCATCCTTCTTTTTCCCCTCTATCATCTGTCCATTCTTCTACACTTGTATTTCTTTCCTATTCTTCTCCTATATCTTCCTTTTCCTTTTATTTTCTTTTTTTTTTATTCTACTGAATCTTCTGTGTTTGCTTCTACTCCACCTGTTCCTTTTTACTCTTTCAAGGGACATTAGTGATATGGTGTCTGTAAACGCACAAAAACTTTGACTGCAATTTTTTTTTTCTTTGAGATTGCACAAGAGGAAATGGTAATGAAATGTGAAGCTAATACTGACACTCATTTGCTGAACAGGTGATAGACTAAAGGTCAAATTTGTAAATTACTGTGAAATATACTTTTTCCAGACCTTTACATCGTAACATCAACATACATGTACAAGCCAAAGCGGGCACTTTCAATGTGAATTTGTCGAAGTCTGTCATTCGTGTCACTCTTCTCGAAATCTCCCAGGCGACAGGCCCAGGTACTTCTTCGGCCAGGATGACGAGATCCGCTTCTACGACGAGGCAATCGACGACTTCGGCGTCATGCTCACCACCCAGGGCTCCGTCCGATCACTGGACTACAACTATGACGAGGGTGAGGAAGGATCCTTGTCACGGGGCTAGCAAGTGGATGAAGTGTGAACAATGAAAACATAGATTGCTTTTCTTATGTGTGCAGCAGGGAAGTGCTCAACAATTGTCAAATACGTACCTTTAGTTATAGGAGTTATAACTCCCGTGTTACACTCTTTGTCCTGTGTTCTTAACCCATTGATGGTGGGCTGATTTTGCTACAGTACGCATTTCCCATAGACACCTGCCCGAGTATACACGGGACTCATCCTCAACGGGTTAAAGGGTGATGTATAAATGGTCAACCAATCCACCAAGAGAATGCTAGTATGGTTATGTGTCCATTTCATGCTGAAATTTTGAGCTCCGCTGTGCATGCATACAAATTTGCCACCCTTACTGTGCTTTCTTCGTTGATTGGCACAGATGTGTAATGATGCTAATTAGTGATGAATAAAGAGTGCGTTGCACTCCTAATTTGTATTGTGTCACCTTTGCCTTCTTGTTGGACTGAGGCACGTCACTACATGTGAGTAGGCTTGCTATAAACTTAACAACTAGGTCAAGTTTAGAGAGATAGTGAACACTGGTGATGAAAGCTTTACAAGTTAAGCTAGGTGCCTGGACTCCTTAAGGGTTAATTGTTAACAACAGAGTGTGTTAATCCCCCCTCTTCAAACATTTAAACGCATCTCCTTCCTTGTACAGGGGTAGTTTACTGGATTGACCCGGACCTCCCCGCCCTGATACGAGCCTACATCCCGGGTGAGGATGAGACCGCCAAGGAGGATGTGCTTCCCATCTTTGACCTCTACCGACCCCAAGAACTCGCCGTCGACTGGTATGGCGGGTAAGCTACAAGGACACTTCCACTGCATTAACCCTTTGTCTGCTTTGAGTGCTGATCGGCATGGATAACCCTCTAGCATTGTGCACACTGTCCAAAGTCCCTGGCTTAGAAAGGGTTAAAAGGGAGGGGGGATACCCCCAAATGTATTTTCGGATATATCAAATTTAGAAAGAGCAGTGAGATTCTCATTGAAGAGTTTGAGGAAAATTAGGCCAAGTGTCCCAGGGCTAGGGATTTCACAAAAATGTGGAAGCGTATTTCAGTAATCATTTAAAGGAATGTGTACTTTTTCTTAAAAAAGAATGAAAATGATTTGTTAGAGTCCTTTTTCTTGATAACATTCTACTACTGTGGCACCAGATATTGAGATGTGTGTGATGCAGCCCTCTCTAGAGTTTGTAACTTTTCAATGGAACCCCCCAATTTTCCCCAACATTTCACTGAGCGTGTCGGTGATCTTTCAGCACTCAATGCATTTGTACATTTATTTTATGAAACTTTTCATTCTAAAGAATATTTCAAGCTTGTATGCACTTCAAGGATTTACTGAGATATTCTGAGGTGCTCACATACTAAAATCAAGAAGAGTTAGTCTTCAAATAGGGTCAAAAGTGAATGAAGTATCTCCCCACAACATACATTTTTATTCCCAGTGCATCTTTTAAGAGGAAGTTTTTTTTTTTTTCTTAAAGCAGAACAATTTTGATATGTTGAGCATGCTGTGCTATGCAGAAAATCCAGCAGTGGTTGACATTTTGTAAATGAGACATATGGTCTTTACATACTGTATATGCTGAATACTTCGCGAGGTTTTTTCGCGAGTCAGCTGCGATTTGCGAAATTAAACACACGCTAAAATATTAACTCTGATCCTGATTTGAATGTGATATAAGCTGAATGTGATGTAAGCATATACATTTCTCCATTCAGTACAGGACTCCACGATCTGGAGTTTAACCACTAGCGAAATCATTGGGAAGTCTTGATTCGCAAAAATTTAGACTCGCTAAATATATGGCATATACAGTATGTAGGGGGTTGTAAAAGAGATTTTGATCAATGTGTTTTTTCTCTGTGGGATGACAGAAACTTGTACTGGACTGACCTGGGACAGGCAGAGGAGGACAACAACTCCGGGAGGAAGAAAAGGGACGGACATTTGAGCTCAGCAACCATCAGCATGGCAACGCTGGACGGACGCTACTACCGCATCGTCGTAGAGGGCGACATTGACTCTCCAGCAGCTCTTGTCGTGAATCCAAGCAGAGGGTAATTGCAATGATTACTTCTCACGGTCATCATGTGGCGAACTTTGACTTGAGTTGCACCGGGGAAATTGTCCTGTGATTTGGTTTTACTTTGAACATGATAACATCATTAATTTGCCATGATCCTGTTTATCATGTGATACATATTCAGATAAGTTGATCTGTAATGTTATGTTTTATCATGTCATGTCATGTTTCAATGATGGAATTGTAGTGGATGAATTTCTAAGCTGTAGTTTGTTCTCTATGGAATTAAATAATTGGGCCCTGTAGCTGCAAGTTAATACATATACAGGCATTATGTGTATGGAATTGTGATGTTAAGTTAGATTATGTACAACTTATTCAAACATTGCGTGCAATTTGGTTAAAATCTGTTTGCAACAAGCTTGAAATTTGCAGTGATCGCAGAATTTGGTGAGTTCCTGTCGGAAACTATTCACACATTTCTTTTCCTTTGGGATCCATGTTTGCCATGATCAAGTGACTTTGTCATAAAACTCAGCAGTATAGAGTCAATTCAGTGCCCATGGTGAAAACTAATTTATCCCAAATGGTTTTGACATCTTCTGTTCCCCTCTCCACTTCCACAGCATCCTCTACTGGTCAGACATTGGGGCCAGCCCCAAGATCGAGATGGTATGGATGAACGGAGAGGGGCGCGAGGTCCTCGTCAACACCACCGCCGAGCAGCCCACGGGCCTGGCCATCGACTTCGCCAACGACGGCCAGGTGTACTGGTGCGACCAGGGCCTGAACATGATCCAGACCATGAGGTGGGATGGATCAAACCGGCAGCTCCTGCGAGCAGCGACCAGTAAGTTACGAAGTGTCTTACTTCCTGAAGTTGAGTAAAGATCTGGGACGGTTTTATTATGCACTTTTTTTTTTATACCGGGTTGATTTTTCTTGTGGTGAAAGAAAGAACAGGCAGTTGAACTCCACAACTAGTGCAGAATGTCATTATTGAGCATGTCGTGTGCGAAGCAAACATATGTAACTTGATCATAGTGATAATGACAATAGTGGTAGCATTAGAAGTAGTTGTTATAATGATGGTGATGATGATGATGATGATAATGATAATAATAATGATAATGATAATGATGATAATGATATCAGTAATACTAGTAATAGAAATTGGCAATAACATTCATGAAGACAGAATTAGAATTTAGTTTCTTTCAAAAGAGTATCTTTGATTGGGATATTAGGTTGAGAATTTAATCACAGTAGCTTATTGTGATTAGTGCCTGACTCGTAAAGTTTGCAAAAATAAAAACCCCACGAAATGTGTAGGATTTATAGTGTATGTAATTTATTGTTGTTATTGGTAGATATGTGTTTACATCAGTCTACAACCAAATTTCTGTGTTAGTCTACTGTAAGAGCTGAAATTTTCGCGGTGGTTTTATTTTCATTAATTTCGCGAATCGCCTTTGAACCGCAAAATCAACAACTCGCAAAAATGACAACGCGCGAATAACTAAGTTCGGTTAGACCCTCACAGCCACGAAATTAACAACACACGAAAATGTCCACCAAGTAGCAATTCGCGAAAATATCTGTACGCGAAAATTTCAGCTCGTACAGTATTGTTTTTGCAGGTTCTACAGATAACTTATATTTGATTTCTAAAAAAGGCAACTTACGAAAAATGCAGTAAATGAAGGAAGTGCTCGTAAATGATTTTCATTGTGATTTCCGTCTCCTTACAGCTCTGTTTCGGCCACGCTCCCTGGAGGTGTTTGAGGACAGCATCTTCTTCACCACCTCAGCCCTGGGGGTGGGGGAGATCCGCCGGCTGGACAAGCTTGGACGCGGCGTGTCGGTCACCGTCATACCGGACATCAATCAACCGAGAGGACTCCGTCTGTACCAGGCACAGCGATATAGCTTGGATGGTAGGCAGTAGTCATTGTTTAGTCCTGGACTACTTTGATTGTCTGTAGTTTGAAAAAATACAGAAAAATGTGAAATATGCCTGACCATCTAGATCTGTTTTAAAGGTGTATAACAGCTGTATCGCACATGCAATGGGGGAAAAAATTAAGAGCTGAGAAATGTATTATATTGTTATATATTCTCTGAATTTTTCCATGGTGGTAGAATGTTCAGTGGTGGATGGTTTAGCAGTACACCATGTATTCTCACGTGGATATGAGTGTGGCCTGAAGAGGACATACACAGTTGTATGTAGTCTTGCCCTTTCAGTAGGCATGATCTTACCATCCTAAGGAGTATGTTGTTATTAACTTTGTTTTCTCAGGCAGAGAAAGATAACTGTTTTCATATTACCTCCGTCAGACTGTTCAGCCGTGATTATTACATCAGCATTACCAGAAAGTCTTTCCTTACCTACAGTGTATAAGTCACAACATCTTGTCTGCTTGTCCACTAGTTTTGCAAGAAACAAACATAGAATGTGAAAAAGGGAGGATTTAAACTTATGGACCTTCTGCTTGAAGACCCCATGGCTTTGTCCATTCTACCCCTAAGAACCTTCTGCTTGAAGAGCCCATGGCTTTGTCCATTCTACCCCTAAGGACCTTCTGCTTGAAAAGCCCATGGCTTTGTCCATTCTACCCCTAAGGACCTTCTGCTTGAAAAGCCCATGGCTTTGTCCATTCTTCCCCTTGTGTTCCCACTTCTCAAGATGTAGAAACATGATATGAATCTAATTGCTGCTTTTGCAGTAACTTAATTAGACAGTGCCTTGCAAATGTATGTATGTATGTATGTATGTATGTATGTGTACGTATATGTATGTATGAATGTACATTGTATGTACATGTATGTATATCTGTGTGACCGGATGGATGTACAATGTAGTTCAGTCAGTCTGTCTTTATGTATGTACACTTGTATTTATACATGTATATTTATGTAAGTATGATTTCCATTCAAAACATTTTTTTTTTCTGGACTTTCCATTTTGTCTTGGTCAGTTCCGAACCGATGTGACAACAGTCCTTGCAGTCACCTGTGTTTCCTCATCCCCACGATGATCGGAGACACGCCCACCCGTGGCTACAGGTGCGGCTGCCCCGAAGGGGACAACTTCAGGCAGGGGAGCAGAACGGAGTGTCAGAGTGGTGAGTTGTTTTTTTTTTCATGGGGGGGGGGGGGAGTTTTTTTGTTGGCGTGTTGTGCTTTGCTATGCGAGCATGCATGCCATGTGTACAGTTTAGATGATCAAGTACATAAGTAGCTCAGAATCAATTTTCACTTGGTAGGTTTTGTTATGACTGTATCACTGAGGACGAGCCATATCAACTCGTTCATTGATGCCTTCCAAATCAGCTACAGATGTGATATGATTCTGAAATTGTATAAATGCCAGCATGTGATATGAGGAATCGAATAGAATCATAGAACTTTTAACAGATGCTCTCCTGTTTTTGAGATATTTATGGTCTGTGATCTGCATATATATATATATACATATATATATATATATACCTGCTTGCCTCAAATTGAAATAATAGTGTAAAAACAGAAATATTTGCAGTATGAAACTTTGGCAAATTGGAGCCAACAGCCTTTTTTGTGACATGAAACTATTGCAGTTTTGCAACTGGCATTCAGTGCTGACTTTGTAAGGGAAACCTTGTATCCGCATTTTTTTCATTTGCGAATCCTGGCTCGTGAAAGTAGCGAAAGTTTTTATGAACATGAAAATTTCCTGTTTTGCAGTATAATCTTGACAACTTGATTGACATTGTGAAAGTTTGTAACGAAGGAGAACCCTGTACCAAAGGGTTCTTTTTTATTGTCTGTCAATTATTTTTCAAAATCTTTCTCTATCTTTTTCTTTCCGTAATCCTCAGCGGTGATACCCGTCCGCGACCTCCCAGCACCGGTTCCAAACTGTCCCTGCCTCAACGGGGGTTTCTGTCTGCCTGACGGATCTTGCAGGTATCACACTAAGTTTTGCATCAATCATCTTGGCTAAGAACTGAATTCCCCATGATTTGTAAAGGAGGGGGGAAAAAGAAATGGCATGCATGTCAAACATGCCTTTATCCCTCTGCTTTCTTTGTGTTTTTTTGCATTTATTCCGTGTCAATTTGTCATCAGTATCTGTCAGTCAAACCAAAGAGCTGCTATTAACCTTAACCCTAATCAGGCTGGGGGGGGGGGGCGGAATCCGCCCCCCCCTCGACGTTTCGCGCAATACCTTCGCAACGCGATAAGCTCCCGCCGCGATGTTTCATGACTTTTTTCTTTCAAGTATCGCGCAACTTTTGAGACCCAAATTGTTGCGCCCGCGCGTACCGTTTTGACGCGGCGCCCGTTCGAAAAAAATTTGTCAACCCCAAAATTGCTCCAAAACGTGATTTTGTGTACAAATCCAATGCAAATTGTGTTTTTTCAATTAATTCACATAAAAATTCATATCTTCACTTAGAATGGCCGAAATTAATTTATTTTAGCATAATAATGCTTCGAAAAATGTCTGTGACAAATTTTGGCCAAAAAACAAACAAAAACAAAAGGTCAAAAAACAAAGAAATACATAAATTCAAAAAACAATAAAATACATAAGAAATTCATTTCGATACAGATTTTTTTTTATCCTATGTCTCAGAAGAATGATACAAGAAACATTTTAAAAAAGAAATTAGCTTAATTGGAGCATTAATAAGTGATTTAGAGCCTAAAACTGATTTTATGCATAAATTACAATAATTAATTAATATAAAATATAAGAAAAATTTTTCGGAGAAAGCAACCGTACATTTTGATAGAATACGTCGCGTGTGCCAATTTTCGGCGCAATCGCGCGTTCCATAGGCGAGATCTGAAGAGGGGGCGGAATCCGCCCCCCCCCCCCAGATATAGCATAGCCAAAAAAGCCCAGCCTGATTAGGGTTAATGAACACATGCCTAGAAGGATTTTAATTCTAATACATATTGATGGTAGCACAGGGCAGTCTTGTTAAGTGGTGGCAGCAGTGATAGTGGTAGCAGTGGTTGTAGTTGTAGTAGTAGTTATAGTCATTTTTTTTTTAAATTGTGGTGGTAGTTGTAATAGTACTAGTGGTAATTGCAGTTGCTGTAGTAGTTGTAGTAGCAATGTTAGTACTCAAAGAAGGAGTAGTATTAGAAGAAATTGTCATGGTAGCAGCATAGGAGCAAAAAGAAATTACATATGTTTAAGAATGTGCAGTAAAAATGTCAAGTACATGTACACCTTGATGCATGTTACTTTTACAGTGGGAGTGCTGAAGAAAATCTTACATGAATATTGGAAGTATGGTTGTTGTTATCCTCTATTAATCCTTGATTTTTTTTTTAATTCCCTAGTTGTGTTGGAGACTGGACAGGAGAAAATTGTGGTGCTCAGCCCAGCACTAAGGTTGGACTCAGTAAGTATGATAATTTGTCGGAAAGGTGTAATGATTAAATTTATGTTTCTACTCATTTTTAGATTTGAAATATTCATTTCCTTGCTGTTTCTTATTGTTCATAGAAAAAAAAGGAAAGAAGATAACATTGGGTGTGGTAAGCACTCTTGCATGACGTGTATTTTTATCACATACAAAATTTGTAAACACAATATGATACATACCGATACATGTACAACCTGTAAGCTGTGAAACTACATCAGTTTCTGTCCAAAAAGGTATAGCAACACTATACAATGTGTCTTTTATCAAAGAAAAACCAATGAAGTCTTGTCTTTGTGATGTGTTGTGTGTTTGAAGGTTAGCTCTCTTTTATGGTGCCACCTTTCACTGGCCTCTTGATTGGCGTGTGTCATGTGATATACCTTGTGGCAAGAGACGTGTCATGTGACATACAGTATTTTAGATGAGAATGACTATCCAGATTATGGGCAGTGAGTTGGCTCAGTCGGTAACACGTCTGCCTAAGGGCCTGGGTTCAAACCCGAGTCTGAACTGAGCAATGTTGTGTGTAATCATACCGTCCCCTCTAGCAAGAGGCAAAACACTCTCTACCTAGGATAGGACATAAAATGGAGGTCCCGTGTATGAGAGAGTAACAACTCGTGCACGTAAAAGATCCCTCTTCATTCATTCATCGCAAAGAGCAGGGTGTTTAACCGGGTGAAGTGGTCCCACCTCATATCCAACTGGACCCATGGAAGACCAGCGATAGCATAGCTGAATATGGGATATCCAACCATCTTCTCAGATGGAAATGAACAAACAAACAAACAAACAATTATCCAGATTGTTCTGTTGAGGCAAATAAATAGAACAAGAAAGAAAATAGTGTTAATAGTACACTGCCTTGGTTGCTTCCAACCCCAAGGCATTGTTATTTCTATAATTTTCTGGCTAATTTTGCTCGTTTGTGCTTTATATTTTCTCTTTTTGTTCATCCTTCATCTTCATCTCCTTCCAGTTTTTTTTTTCCACTCAAACCCTTTCTACATTATACACCCTCTTCTTTAATGCACTAAAAGCGAGCTTCAAATCTGTGTTAAGACGATGGTTGCATTGACCTTTCTCCATTCATCCTGTGTCGTGTTGCAAAGTAGCTTTAGATTTCGCGAAGACTCAGCTTATACAAAGTAAAATATCGCCTGACAGTTTAGTTCATCATAATGACATCAAGAAGGTCTCTGCATCATGAATTTGTGCAGACACAAATATGGCCCAGAACTGTCATTCAAACTCGGACAAAGCAAAATTAAGTTTGATAAGCGTTTTTTAGCATGCGCAGAAAAGGTTTTTTTTCCCCAATTAACATCTTCGCAGCAGATCTAAAACTCCCCATTTTTAGGATACTATGTAACCAAGTAGTAAATTGCACACTGCAACGTGATCAAGTAGTAAATTGCACACTGCAACGTGATGTTTGCTCACCATCAGTGTATCAATGGATTATGTTTTTTAGTCACGAAGTCATATGGCAAAAGGTTAAAAAAAAACACATGATTTTTATGTCATCATATATGGTGATTTAAATATCATATCTATATAATATGTGCACACACACACAAACACACACACATTTAGACATAATCATACAATCTTTTTCTCGTTATGTTTCAGGCACTGGTGTAGTGGCTGGCATTGCTGTTGGAGCTGCCGTTCTTGTGACGGTCATCGCTGTCATCATCTTTGTCATTGTCAGGAGAAGAACGGGGTGAGATTTTAATCCAAAGTCTCAGAAGTGTTCCTGTGTTAAATCTAAAAATTCAAATAGTTCATGTCTGAGTGCCATCATTCACATTGTGTTGAGATACTTCAACAATCATTGCACCTATTTTGGCATTGAAGAGTCCTTCTGTAAGAAAACGCTTGATGAATTTGTTAAATGTGCTTGGTGTGAGCATAATGCCTTGACACCACTAAAAAAAAAATAATAATTTAAAAAAGATAAGAATTATGTATACTGTATACATTTACTTTCCTCTAACAATTATATAAAAAAGTAGAATATGAAAAATAAGAGAATTAAGGGAATGTTGTCAATTACGATTTAAGATTAATCAAGAAATTGTGGCTCAATCAAAGATGCATATGGTTTCAATAAAGTTAGAATATTTATAATGATATTATAAGTCTCGTATGATACCATGAACAACAACTACAGAAACTTTCCAGTTTGTGGAACTGCCTCTTTACATTCATTTTGTTTCCATCCTCTTTTCTCACCCCACACAGAATCATCAAGCCCCCCGCTCCAGAGGGTCATGTTGCCTACCGGACAGGGACCAACGTTGAACTCCCCTTCCATGTCCACGTAAGCCACTTTCAAACTCCTTCCATTTTCTCAGCATCCATTTATATTGATATGAAATTTTCAGTGATTCTCAGTGCTTTAAATATGTTGAAAACCCCTCCAAAAAACAAAAACTTTTTAATGGAGCCATTATTGCCAATGGCACAGGATATTAAACAAGAGAGTATTTTGAGTTTTGAGCCACATTTGTCAATCATGTTACAGTGTGCTATCCCATCATTTTCCAACGTTTTCAGCAAACCACAAATTCTCTAGTGAATTTTTGATCAGTGCTGTTGAATTTCTTTGTCTCTGTGATTTGCATTTAACTTAGCATCTGAATTAGAAACTTAAAATGAACTCATAGATAGCAGAAATCTTTAAATAGTTAATTTCACTGTCTCTCCATGTTCCATACATAGTTTTCATGAAATTGATAACAATATTTAGATATATGGAGAGAGATTTTACACAAAACTTCGTTTTTTTAATGAAAAGTATTGACCTGTACACTTATGTTGAAGTTGGTATTATTCCCCATGCCTTCTGATAGAGGTAAGCCAAGTACTCTTTTATTAAGCTAGAAAAATGAAATAATTGCATTGTCTTTATTTTATTTTTTTCTTCATATTGTTGTCCCACTCAGATATTTTCACTTCAGTCCAAAATTTGTCCTCCACATGACTTTCCAAGTGTAGCAAAGCTTTATGGCATCTGTAACATTCCTTCTCAGTGCACAAAAGGTTGCTGGAGGATCGACTGTGTCATTGCAAATAAGATGAAACAGATTATCTACTGTTATCATTCTTGGATTGTAGGATAGAAAGTTTTACAAAGGCAGTTCTGGAATGCTACATCTGTGACAGCCTGCCTAGTTTAGCTGAGCTGATGAGTTTTCCTATTTTTAATTGGAGATGCTTTGTACAGAGAGAAGATTCTAGAAGACATTTAACTTATTAGTGACTGTCCAATGTACTGTTGTGTTGTTTTACATAGGATGGAAATGATCCAGGGGCATTCGAGAACCCGATCTATGCCACCCCGCATGATGAGGAGGCCCTCTATATGAACGAAGACGAGATGGCAGCGACAGGGACCTTCCATCCCGACCCCGATGGGATCTACAAGACCGCCCTGCCTGGCAACGACGATGCTATCAGGCTACCGGAGAAGACCGGTCCCCCGGAGGGCGGGATCGATGCCTCCCAGATCCCCCCGCCCCCCGATGAGCTTCCCCCTCCCCCTCCCGAGCTGGTCGCCGGGGGCGACGCAAACGCGAACATAAACGCAAACGTCAACGGGAGGGTCATGGTGCCCCTCCCCGAAATGGACTTACATACCCCGCCCCAGTCCCCCACCTACAGTCCAACGGAGGCGGAGGGAGACAGGAATACGCTTGTGATGCGAGACGACAATTAGAGAAAAGAGTATTTTGATTTGACTGTATATTTTATGCCTTTACCTGAATGCAGGCCCAGGGCTGCATTTGTTTTTAAGGTGTATGTATCATCAAGGCACACATATAAAAATGCCTGCAGTGTAGGACGTTAGCCCTGCCAGAAATGTAAACATTGACTGTGTCATGGCAGGGTTTCTCTGTGAGCAGTGGAAGGTTAATTGTGTGTCGAAAGCTAGATGGAAGATGTCTTCCGTTGATTGAGAGTGGAATTTATATATATAAGTGCATTAGGATGGCATGCCAATCATCACCTTAAACTCAAACAAAACTCATTGTTGGAACCACTGGCATGCCGAAGACTGTGCAATGCATTCAGTGTTTTGCTGTAAGCTCTCGATAGTGGGCTGAATACGTATATGCGAGCAAGTTCATGTGAAATGAGTCAGGATGATTTCTATAAAACCTTACAGCTTTTCACTCAACTTCAAGAATGTCTTCAAGGGCATTAACTGATAATTTTCAAGTTGTGATTTGACTTGAACAAATCACCTTCTATCAGAGTTAGGGTTGAGTGCTTGAACAATCAAGACTGGATCTCTGACAATTTTTTAAACTCTTTGTGAGGGCTCGCAATGTTAGATAGCTTCAACGAGTCCACTTCTTTCTGTCAGAATATTACTCTGAAGTTTTCCAGTCTTCCTTTGTTTGTGTGCCTACGCCGATATAACCTCGAGTAATCTTTGGGGCCTATTCTCTTTCCATCTTATGTTGTATTTAGGTATTTTTCTGTATATTGTAGAATGTGTACTTCATGCATTGAGTGGCATAAAAGATATCCATAGTGATATGGTCTCACAGGCTTCCCACCTTGTTTTTCTGAGATTGTTCTGTTGTAGGTAATCCTTGTGCTTTATTAATGATTACAAGAAAGTGAAGACAGAATTCAATCATAGAATTCATACCAGACTGCCATATGCAGGTGAAATATTTGAAAAAACTGAATGTAGGAAGATCGTAACCTGTAACATTTGGCAGGATTTTAGCACTAATTTCTACATGGAGTGATGGCTTTTTATATTTCAGAAGGAGAAAAACTTTTAGATTGTGAAGAGATGTTCATGATGTCAGAGTTACAAGCCTTGTTATCCAATGATTGATATGGCAGCATTGTCGTTTTATGACTTTGCAAATTTCCAAAATAGATGAACAAGTGGACCGTAACCGAGCAAACTTAATTCTTCAGAAATGAAGCGATGTAACTCTGTCTTCATCTGCAATTGTTTGTTCAGGTACAAAGTTCTGTTTACTTCCCAGAGAAAAAGAAAGGGTATATCACCAGTTACTTATACTGGCCTGCATTGATGTTCCATGAGTCAACATTACTTGACATTGATAAAGAGATTATTTCACCCTTTTCTTCGGTTAATATCGTTCATACAAAATTGTAGCTCAAGGGAGCAAGGACTATGAATAAGGAACAAGAAATTCAAAAAAGCAAATAGCTTTGATACTATCACCAGTTTTTTGCTTTCAAATAATTACTAGTAATGTAAACTCATCTTGCTACATTGAAATTGAGCAAGAGATGAATATTACATATGGCACATTCAGGGTAAAGACGTGTTTTGCACTTGAAATCAAACTGTGTGAAAGTAAGTGCCAACTTTATTGCATTCTGTCATGCATGGTTTTCGAAAAGGGTCATGCCGGAAATTTCATGTGCCCAGAATGAAATTGGAAAACAGAAGCAAAATCCCAAACTTTCAAATTCACAAGTATGTGTAATGTTTAGTAATGATCAACTGCACCATCAATCAGGGCAGTGATTTACAGTAGATGATCATGAGACCACATTCCCAAAAGTACCAGCTACTATTATGTACATAGATTATGAAATTATTGCAGCTGCTTTGAAAATGTCAGTTATCGTGCAACGTTCATGATGGGCAAATGTACCAAAGCATGATTTTTCAGGGGTTTCCACATTATTTTGCTCAACTGCTGAGTGAACAGAAATTTAGTATGCATGACCATAATATTGCATTACCATTAGAGTACTAAAACATAGACAAGATAGATATTGGATCTTCTTCACACTGCCAGCTTCTGTATTCAATATTTATGTATTAAGACGTACTGCTGCGTTCGCTGACATTTGGCAAAATATCTGTCACTTTCTGTATGAAATGATGACTGAATTTTCTGAGAGAGGCCTTTGAGGATCTATATTTTATACTAAAAATATGTGCCTTTGAATTGACAAAAGATAAAGAATTGTGTGGAAAGACATCAAGCTTGAAACATATAAAACGGACTGCATTAAATGCTGAGATATGAACTACCAGTGAATGCAGCCAGTGGCATTACCTGGTAAAGTTTGGTCCAACAAATCATGGAATCTGATCAGCTTCCACTCTTGTAGTTATCGTAGAATATCTTTAGTGTTTATGACACTCTACATTTGTACGACAGGGTTGAGGCTGCCAATTGGTATTAGAATGGTTTTCCCAATTTATGGCTGGTGTGTGATGAATGCTTTTGTTGGGAGGTAAATCCCGGGTTAGATTTTTTTTACCCATTTGGCAAAAGGATTTTTTTTAATTATTATTATTATTATTTTTTTTTTTTTTTTTAAAGAGTTGGGTGTAGATACTTTAGTTCACCAAACTACAAATGAAATCCACACAGTCTTTAAAATAACGTAGTTCCTACCCCTACATGTATCACTAACAGTAAAAAATCCAGGTATTCACTTATGTACATATCTTTAAAAGATATCTCTTAAACATATTTTATGTACATGTACTGTATATGTGTGTAATTCTAGAACCTATCAGAAATATTTATGTTGGACAATATGCATTATGATACAAGTTTATGAATTACGGCATAAAACAACATCGATCACCGCGTAACATCAGTATTAGTGCGCTATGCAATTGCCGACGTTGCCAGTAGCTGCACCAGCACAGTGTACATATGTTCACCATGTTTAATTTTATGTAATAGCACTGTGATAAATTCAAACAGTTTTATTTCTGTGGCTTTGTTTCACGATTGAGTTCTCCAACATCAATGGTGCAACTGAATTTTTGATACTCACTGTCCTTACTGCCTTTTAACTCTACACATGAGCTGCATGATGCAGCTGTCAGCTGTAAAAGAGAACTGTATGTAAACCGCCGACTTCACACAGCACTAACAACCTTCTTCCACTCACTCAAATAAAAGCACTCGGTGATGGTAGCTCATTCATTCAGATCTGACTGGAATACAAAGATCGCAACATTTACCCATTTGAGATCCTAAGAAGAGGGCGTAAATGTCATGTTAAGCTCTGAATAAAAGATAAACCTTGAATATATTCAGCAGAACTGAAATGCTGTTTTCGCAGTTTTGCAGCTACTTGAGGAAACACAAAAATGTGATACAGTTGAACCTCTATTATCCGGCCTCCCTTTATCTGGATCTCTCTATTATCCGGACGTAATCTCGCCGTGATTTTTTTTTTTTATAATTACGGGAAGAAAGGGGGATTCCCAACTCCTTGAGAACTCCTACCCAAACACACATGAATTACATATTACTTCCAATATGATTAACATACATTGCATCAAATTTCCTTCCAAATTGCTTACCTTCAGACATTTCAACATCCCGAAACATCCCCAAATGTAACAATGAAAAGGTTGCAGTATACACATTACTACATGTGGTACTACAATGGGCTACATCAGTACATGTGTATGTATATGTACATGTATAAAGCATTGAGTCTCCCGTATCCGGCCAAATCCCTTATCCGGATGAGCCCCGGTCCCGACTTGTCCGGATACGAGAGGTTCAACTGTATTCCATTCAGTTGAAGATGTCTCTCTACATATTGAATCATTGTCAGTCATTCATGCACTGCAGCACAGTTTTTTTTTTTTCTTTTCTTTTTTTTTAGGTCAGTGCATTGCTACACGAAGAAATAAATAAAAATGTTAATTCATGGATGTATCATGTTTCCTAAAACGTTTGAGTAGTTTCTTCTCTTGGGCAGTGCATACATGTACATGTACGTGTCGCGGGTATGTACTGCTCCTGCGGGTGTTAAAGATGGACAAAGGGCAATTACATAGTAGCAACTCAGCACTTTCAAGGTTTTGTATATCAATGCAGATTCCATCCAAGTTGTGTGCCTGAAATTTGAGATACAGTGGCATTTTGGCTTCCAGTCATTCATGTATGTAACATAGAAATTGTGTAGCTTTTATGTGTTGGTTTTTATGTATTCACTGTTAAGAAAGAAACTGGGCATTAATAGAAATTGAGTTTCACTCTGTAGTCAGTTTGAGAAGTACATGTAGATGCTTAGTAATTTGAATCTGTGTAAGAAATCTTTGGAAATCTCACACGCAGTTCACGTTTTGAAAAAAGTAGCGATTACGTACAGTGGCAACTGGCAAGTCAAACGATCTCATCTTTACTAATTTCATTTCTGTGACACAGATACTGTATATGCATTGTAGCTGGAAAGCTGCCTCACTTTTACTTGAAGATTTTCATCACAAGCGGTGGTCAAAATCTGTGGATAAGGGTAGGCCCTCTTGCTGCAGGTTTGAGTGTTGGATGTGTGTGTTTCTATGTCTGTCTGTCTGTCTGTCTTAATTCTGGTTATTATGATACACTAAAGCCTGGATCACCATAAAATTTTTTGTGGAATGTCATTATTCTTTCCTGCCTCGACCTACTTAATCATGGCACACAATCTTCCATGAATCAGTTCAAACGTATCTTTACCAATATGTACTAATAATTATGACCAGAATTCACGAAGGGGAATCTAAATGAATGCATCACATACACTATAGACATACACTGTACCCTACTGAACCTATGCCTTTACAAATGTGTGCAAGGTTATGCTTATTTGGTGCCTACTTTTAGTTCATGGACTGGAATTTAAGCCATATGATAGATTCAATATGAACTGCCTTTGTGAATTCTGGCCTACGTGTCTCGGGTATTACGGAATTCTCATGCTTTGCTCAGTATTACTGTGCAATGATTTGAAGCTCAGATTTTCACATTTTACAGAGAGAGAGAGGCAGCTGTACAAGTGTATCTTGCATCTAATTTATGTTTCTTTGTACATGTGTAGTTAACTATTCATCATAAATATGTTCTATGTGTTATATCTAATTCCCCCCCCCCATTTTTTTTTTTTTTTTTAGTTTATGCTGAATACATGTACTGACCTGGATGTAATTTGTCTATTTTGTTACACTAGAGTATAGACTGCAATGATAACATATGGTGTAGTCCTCTGTATATTATGTGTATTCATGTTGGAGAGGTATTCAATTGGAATGATGTTTGCAAATCTTCTATGTATTCTTGTAAGATTTTTATCAAATCATGATCTAATAAATGCTAACTGGTATAATTACATGACAAACATCTAAAGCCCCTTGATGTTTTCTTTGTCAAATTTTGTATGAACACTTCTCATGCTTTCACAGGAAGTTTCTCTAACGCTATACATTGTACTTCCTTTGTCTGTAAGGATATATTCTCTCTTCTAATAGCCGATTAATAGCCGATTGGTAACCAGTGAAGAGCTGTTCCCAAAAAAAAAAGAAAAAAAAAAGATTTTGATTCTTTGTCATATCCAGAGATGCCAACTGGCACTTTTTAGACATATTTTGTACTGTTTATATGGAAAATATTGTTTTCCCAGATTGTATTACTACAGAATCATGTTTATTACAGGAAAGGTGGAAATACTGCTAAAAAAAAAAAATGGAAATCTGCATTTTAAGCATCCCTGGCATCCCTGCATATTACATCGTATGATGACTCCTTTAAGAATAAGCAACAATGGTCAAAAGACATTTGTGGCCATTATGCTACACGACACGACATGTAAGGGGGTAAGATTATCCACTCAAAATACAGATTATCAAATGCCAGTCTTTTTCTTAATGAACCTCTATTCAAACCTCTCTGATAAAATGTGTGTGTGTGTGTGTGGGGGGGGGGGGGGGGTAGAGGACTAGATTCCAAATGGACATCGGAACAATATTTTTAGTACTAATATGATGAAAAAGAGAGGATGATGGTGAGATAGTTATCACATCCTTTATCAATTATCTAAAATGACGAGATTAAGTGCTTGATGCGTGATACAGGAAAACCCTGTTATAATGAGGTTGCTGGGACCCCCAGTTTTACCTCGGTATAAGCATTACCTCTCCTTAAACATACAGAGAGAGGCTAGTAGTAATGCAGTAATGGAAAATCAAGACCTCCGAATTCAGCTTGTTATAACAGGGTTTCTCTGCACCAAACGTTCAAACATACTGTAAAAGTGGATATTTTTGCATGACAGTTTTTTGCGCTTGGTTTGGTTAGAAGAGTTTCGCATGTTTTTAATTCCGCGAAATACCGACATTAACTACTGGAACATATGGTAAGCAAAAATATTCACATGCTTTCATTTTCGCACTAATTTCTGAATGCACGAGATGAGTAAAAATTTAAACACCACGAAAATTTCCACTTTTACAGTAGTCAGTCTTGGCTAGACTAGTCTTCTTTCAAGAGCACATCTCACAGTCAGTAGAACTGACAGAACACAAACGAATGATACACAAGCAGCACTCCAGGTTTTACTGATGTACTTTTTTTGTTTTATTTATATTATTGACACATTCAACTTGTACATGTGTAAGAATAGTTTCATCTCAAGTCCTTCTTCAATTAATTGCCTGCTGCGTCCCTTACTACATAACATCACTTGATGGTAATAAGCAAATACATGTAACAGTAAAACCACTCAATATGCCCAATATAGATCCCATTGACGGTCAGGAATAACTCATCAACTGCCAAACTTTGCCTTCTCGATATATCAAAACATCAACACCGGCTTGCCATTCACATCCATTACCTATCTACAGTGTCACTGTGTATGGTGCAACAATCGCCTATATCCTACACAATCATGTCCAGTGTTGACGGCAACACAAGAGCGCTCCCACCCAAGTCACAGCAAGAGTGCACTTCAAGTCCAACGTTTCCAGGTCAGGATAGTGCATCTGTGTTGAAATTCACTTGCATGATTAAGTATGGGTAGAAATTTCACACACTTGTTTATTGTACATTCTCATAGTCATTTCTACAGCTACAGACATTACCGACTCATTTTATATCTGAATGAAAATTGTTCATTGATGCAATGCAATACTGTCCTCGTGCGAGCGAATGTCTTGGCTCACCCTATCGATTCTTCAGTCAACGGTATACAGATTCAGAAAAATAAGATGCGAGATATGTTGAAGGCAATTTTTAATTTCGCAGACAGGGACCGCACAACGATAAACACATTGCTTCCAAATTCACACTGAATCTCAGGTCAGTACGAATGGACAGGAGGGATTCTATCCATGTAAACTGTAGAATTTGTTCAATATACGTTCTTTTAAAAGTAAGGACCCAGTAATCATAGATTGCAAATGTCTTTACCAAATCATATGATATTAATCTTTTTAGCATTGTGCTTTCTTGTGACACTGGATGTACAGACATACAGCCACTAACCCTTGGACAGATCAAAAGCCATGTAAGTATATGACTACTCTAGTAATCTGCTTTACTTGGGTACCTTCACTTAAAGATGGGCACTTTGTAAAATAGACTCTACACTTTAAAAGGGAAAACAGTCAAATTTCAACGATAGATATTTACGCTAAATCATAGAACAATGTTTCTTTTAAAGCCAGTAATTCATTAGGATGGGAGTAAATGCACTGAATAAGCACCTAGGCAGGACTGAGCGGAGGCTAAAATGTATGATATTGTATTACACATATCAGGGCTGACACAAACACTGGAAGCAAAAAAAAAATACTGTCTGAAGATATGAATGTAACAGCATCACTGCAACAGTTTAAACAAGTGAGGAAAGTTAGCTCTGATGTGACTTTACAAATAGGGCAAAAGATGGTTAGATCTGCACACACATTGATTATAATATTTCTTTTAGACATTGGACGGTCATCTACATGTAGTCTATCCAAGACACCTCATTTGGTTGTTGTCATCCCTGTCAAAACCTATGGCAGGCATAACAATTCATAGTCATTGCGAGTGTGGATTTTCATAAATGTCTTGATTCTACTGGCCAACACGCACAGAGCAACTGTTAATCTTAAAAGAAAAAAGCAGAGATAGAACAAACGTCTCTTGAAGAGCTTCTATCCAATGGCTTGGGCACAATGACATGCCCCTGTTGGCAGGGATAGTGAAAAATTTCTTTCTCAAAAGACACAGTCTACCCGCCCAGCCAAATGCTACTCTGACTTTTTCAAACCTCACGTACAGAAACAAGATACACATCGACCAACGAAATGCTTCTTGTGCCGTCGACTGACATCAGTCCCTAAAAGTTCTTCGTAAACACATACATTTCGCACAAATGGAGTAAGTACAGTTCGGATTTTGTGTCATGGAGTATACCATGTTCTCTGACACATTTCTAATCTGCGCTAAGGATCGTACTCATACACTATACAGCTACAATAATCATTCTGGCACCGGGAGTAGACTTAGTCGTTTTGGCTCGATCGCTCTATAAGCAGAGAGCTGCAGCACTTTGGAAGTACTTATAGCCTGGCTCTCTCCAAGGTGGTACAAATGTACTTCATGTCCAAATGTTCACAGCTCAGTCAACTTGCACAATTTCAAGTAGCATGGCATAACCTCCAATTCAAAATGAAGTTAGGAACAATCTTATCAGTCACCGACTTTTCTATCTAGGGTGGGCTTTTTTCTTTTCTACTTTATTAATGCTAGTCTTTTGAGGTAAGATTTTCTTCATATTAGGTATCCAATGCTGGAATTCAAGACATGACATAACCATTTGTCCATATATATTGGAATTTCCGTGTGGATAATTACACACTTTGCTACGAAGTATATCCAGTACTGTTTGTCATCCGCCCAATACAATGTAAAGATTTGTTAGGAGAATCTTATAGATTATAACAATATGGGCCATGAAACTACAAAGGAGTCCATTAAATATACAGGGGTTATACATAAACACAACAAGAACCTATTTCAAAGGAAGGTGAGGGGGGAAAATATGATGATATAAAACAATGGATTAGGGACAATGAATGTAACTACAGTGAGTGGTTTTATAACATACATGTACATGTACTTGTAAATAAGGGTAACAGCTGCAATATTCAACACCTTCCTCTCAGAGCGTTTAACTATGGCATGACAAAAATGAATGCATTGCACAGCAAACGATGAAATGCTTTGTTAGATAATATAGGCCAAGTATCACAAAAGCGTTTCAAAATGACCTACTATACTATAGCAGCATAAATACACTACATGCATATCACCTGTAGTCTTTCAAATAGACTGTACAGAATCATGGTCCCTTTACTTCATGCCTATTGCATTTCCAAAACAGTCCTTTAAAATAAGAATGAAGGGAATAAATCCTTTAAAATATTTTGAAGTCCTTCAGCTGATTCATTCAAGCTGGCCTACATTACGAACTCACTGTGTAAGTTGCACTTTATAGTAATAAATTTTGGTTGGCATTGAATGCTATTACAAGGGCTGATGCACACCTTAAAATACACTTGAACAACCAGTACGCTCTTATACCATTCAGAAAGCTTGGAAAAGTATATACTCTGACATTAGGAAGATTACTGCGGCATGTTCCAATTTTTCTAGGAATTAGTGTTGTCCTAACATTAGCAACCATCACTGTTTTAAGATAGGCAAATTATTTAAGTCACAATTCATCTAAAAGCATGTAAGTAACTCACATCAAATACAAATATTTTGATTTGTTCAAATATTCCAGCCGTACAAAAATAATATCTTAATTTACAGCCGTGCACAAAATTGCATGGTTTTTGTAATTCAAAAAAAAAAATAGACATACAATGAGATTTCTCAAATGAAAGTCAAAAGAATAACTGGCTAGAAAAGTGTAAAAGAAATATGCATATCTCTCTATGAAGGGAAACAAAATGAACATCTAATCGCTATGTGACTGCCATTCAAGTGAACATCAACATCTACATTTCATGCACTGTTGACACGAAAGCACTATTTCTATTGCAGACACCATGGTTTCCTAAATTCAGTCAAAGGTACAATAAGACTCTAGCAACACAAATTTACAGTAGGGGAGGTACAGAAAAAAAAAAAAAAGAGGAGAAGAATCGCTCGGCATTACAAAACTGGTCCCAGTACCGCTGAACAAAGACAGAAATATATACTTCTTACCCATCCAATGCACCAATGTTAAAGAATTTACCAAGTTCTTATCCAGTCGTTTGTGTTGAAGACTTCCCATAGATGGCATACCAAGTACCAAGTGAGAATGCCAAGGAACACTCTACAAATAAGTCCCAAGAATTTTGTGAAAATATCTCCGGGACAAAGAGGAGTGGGATACAAAATTTCTGAATGAGTCCTACATTTCTGTTTGCCCAAGGATTACGTGAAAATGGCTAACATTCCTGTTACACACATTGGCCCAAGACATTTTGCCTAAGAAACAATGTTGGGGGTACTGGCTTGACGTTGGACGATACGAAATACACACCACACCAAAACGACACAAAACATTGTACGCTGTGGGCCTATATTCATCATTCCATCTGCCAATTCCACGAGGAGACCGCTTGTTTTTTTACTTCACTGACAAATACAAGAAATTCTGCTCAATGGAAAATAACCTCAGAAAAATAAAATTTAAACTTGAGAGCACTTTTTTTTTCTTTTCAAATCTATAAGCTACAGAATGAAGCCATTAACAACAATCCCTTCAGCACCAATAGATTTTATCTTGATGAAAGAATAAAAAAAGAATACAGAAATTGCAAAAGAAGCCCAAGTATAACTTTGAGTTGATAGAGAACAGACCAGGAGCATTTATTACTATCAAATAGAAGAAAGTCTTCATTATAAATAAATATAAAACTTCATTTTTTAAGGCAAACTGAAGGACAAACCAAATTTCAGACAATTCAATTCGCTTACACAGAAATCTCAGTTGGGGAGCAGAAGGGCATTAACTCCAGACCTCGGATTTAATCCCTTTTGCTTCTCAACAGAGATGGGTAAACGTGGCATCGAAGCATCACATCTTTACATACATATTGCACTATCAAATAATAAAAAAAAAATTTCTTCAGGATAAACGATATCAAATTAAGAAGATATCCATATAAACAAATAAAACAGGTAGACGTTAATTTCACACATAGCAGAGCTATTCATATCTGTTTCTCCTGCACAAAGGCAAAGATCGGTTCATTGTACATCGGAGAGAGAATGCCGTTTTCACTCAACATGAGTGGCATAAATTATGAGACAGTAGACACAGGAAGACATTCGTGGCACTCTTGCCTTTACGACAGAAAGCAGAGCGAAGCGGCCGCAGAAACGATCCCTCCATACGGCTGCTGGAAACAACATCGGCAATTATTTGAAAGAGCACGTCCAAAGCGACTTTGAATTCAGTGATTTCATATGGAGAAGCGAAAATCATTTCTTTTAACAAACGAGGGAGATGGACACCAGGAGATAAATTCATTGCAGAATGACGGACGCATCTGGTGCTAGAACATCGCCCCCATGCCAGATTGTCCGACACATTTCATCAGGCTATTTAATCCTTTGCAAATCTTCCGTTCATAGCAAAGCATAATAATGGCAAGAGCAATTCACATAAGAAGCCGAGGTAAATTTTGCTAAATATCATTTATTGCCAGTCTGGGAAATACAGATTCCTTTTATGATTCCTTGATTGCAATATGCAATGTGAAAACCTGAAAGCAAAAAAAAAAAAAATGCTATAATGTGATTATTTTCCCTCGGTTGATGCAAGCCAAAAGACATGAAGTGAATATGTATACTTTAATGGATGAAATTTTTGACAGAATTTCAAGATTCTTCTTCTGTTATGCATAAGTTATCTGTGTTAACTGCAAATGTGTTGTGCATGTATCATACATAATATAAATACACTATGTATAAAGGTTTATCGCTAGTTGCAGATTCCTGAACGCTTGAAAAAAAAAGTGATTCTGAAGGAATCACCTCGTGTGTGCATGAATGAGCGCATCTATATGATTCTGAATGTGGACAAAAGCCTGGCGCTATGAGAAAGCTCGCACATCGGTTGACTCCTCTCCTGATTTCAGATCAGACACTCGGGAGAGAATTTCAACGACCCCTGAACCAGGGTGTCATCGCCTCAGTGAGGAACTCTGCGCAATATCGCGCAAAACATTCGCCTGAGGTCAAAGGTTCTCGTACTTCTGTTTAAGATGGATTTCAGTTTTGTCCAATATCTTGCAGCTGACTTACAACCTGAAAAGAGAACGAATTAGTTCTTGGAATTTCACGACAACTTCTGGCTAGGCCTGTTCCATTGCGGTATTGGGAGTACACAAAAGTTCAAGTGGTTAGTGTCTCCTAGTCTTGACGCTATGCTATAGCCTCTTTCCAGACTTTGGTCTGCTTTTTGATACCACTGTCTTCCCGTTGGGGCTGTCTTCGAGGTCTAAGATGTTGCCAAGTCCCGAGGGAGCAGCCAGGTCCAGGACTCCTCCAAGGCCTGCGGCGGGTGTCTGTTCTGAGGTCTTCGATACCGCCGCCTTTGATACCGCCGCCTTTGATGTCGATGTCACGGGATGGCTGGCTGCCAAGACTGCCATGGGGCTGGCAATTTGGCGGGACTGTCCGAGCACTGGTGGGAATGCGGATGAACTCGGTGAGGCCAGACCACTGGACATCTTAGGCACGGTGCCGCTGGACATGATGGGACCAGCACTGGACAGGGAGCTGGTGGTACCTTGGGCTGAGAGGGAGGGACCGCCACTGGTGGCTGACATCCTCGGCGAAGTCGTGCTGGACATGACTAGTCCTTCGAGACCGAGGTTGGCGCGAGGGATGCTGACCGCCATGGGGGGTGCCGGTACCAGTGCGTTGGTGGTGACCATCCGCGGGGTGTTGGTGGTGACCATCCCTGAGGAGTATGTGGATGCCAGTGCGCCGGTGGTGGCCATCCGCGGGGTGTTGGTGTTGAACATCCCCGATGTGTATGTGGATGTCAGTGCACCAGTGGTGGCCATCCGTGGGGTGTTGGTGGTGACCATCCCCGAGGTGTATGTAGATGCCAGTGCGCCGGTGGTGGCCATCCGCGGGGTGTTGGTGGTGACCATCCCCGAGGTGTACGTGGATGCCAGTGCACCAGTGGTGGCCATCCGCGGGGCGTACGACGACACCAGTGCACTGGCGGAGGTCATCCGCGAGGCGTAGGTAGACGCCCTGCCGATCGCAGCCTTCTCTGCCCGGATGCTCCTCACCTTCTCCATCAGCCGTGCCTTGGTCTCCGGGTCTAGGATCTTGATGCCGCTGCTGATGGAGCTCATGGGCGAGGCGTTCCTTGAAAAGATTTGGCCGGACACCTTGTGGACGCCCGAGGGGGCCTCCACATCCAGTTCGGCCTTCTTTTCCGAATTCGGACTGGTGGAGAGGAAGTTGAGGCCGATGGACGAACGCTTTGACCGCGGTGCCGCTGTGGTCTGACTGGCCTTGAGGCGGACGGCGGAGCCACTGGTCACTTCAGGTGTGGCCAGGACAGAGGCAATGCCAAGAGAGGCCCCTGGCGGTGGGTCGTAGACACCGGGACTTGGGGGATGGCTCTGGAGGTCGATGGTCATTCGGGTACCAAAGGGGTTCCTGCATATTTTGATCGGAGAACAAATACAATTGAGAAATTACCTTCAACAACTGGTGCACAAAGTGAGAAGTGAAATAAATTTCGATACATCAGGACAAGTGTTTTCAAACATCCAGCAGTGTCATTCCTACTTTTCTCATCTTCCATTGAAGATGAGTGACTCACTCAAATTATTACAAGCCTCATATTTGGTAACATCTGATTGGAATACTCTACTTCATTTTGTAGCTGTGAAACCTTCACCTTTTGCCATGCACAAAGATTGGAACGTACCTCTTTTCTCACAATGCCTCAAATTTCTCTCTTTTAACCTGAGGAGGATGAGTCCCGAGTATACTCGGGCAAGAGTCTACGGGAAATGTGTGTTGTAGAAAATCAGCAAACTAATGGAATTTTTCATGGCCAAATGCACAAAACACGCTGGGCAAATAATTACATTTTTCAATGTAGCTGTTATAGTTCCCCACTTGACCTAATGGAATCCCCCATCCGCCTAAGCAGTGAATGTTTTAAAGTGGATTATATTCCACATACTCAGAATCTTGCTATAGGATTGGTCAAGAGCTGATCACATGATAAAGCGTAGTTTTGTCCATCACATCACCTGAGAAGAACTAGGTCACTTGATAGTACACAGTGCAACGCACTTTCCCTTCAGTGTCGCGCGATGCGCGCAGCAATTCATTGTTTTGTCATCTATAAAGACAGCTGTTTGTTTTGCTGATCTCTGGCAGTCCATACAGTCTTAACGCGAGATGAGTACGTGCGAAATAAAAGTGCGTTGCACTGTGAACTATCAATTAACTAGGTCACTTGATAGTACACAGTGCAAAGCACTTTCACTTCAATGCCGCGCAGTGCGCGCAGCAAATTCATTGTTTTGTCATCTACGCGCACACATAGCCTAAGCCCTAAGGATACCTAAAGACAGCTAAAATGGTTTCAGATGTGGAATAAAATGGGAATTTCTAGGACCCTAGATGTGGAATATACAGCAAATAATCAACTTTTAGTTTCAGGCAATGAGACAAACTATCACTTCCTCGGCGATCTGAATGTGTATGCTATCTTTCCTCAGCTACGCTTCAGAAAGATAGCTACATCCAGATCGCCTCGGAAGTGATAGTTTGTCCCATCACCTTCACCAACGTTGATTATTTGTTTACTATTCCAATACTTACGTGGAGGTCATCATGGTGTTGCCCATCTGGCCCATGCGGCTGGTGGTGTAAGTGTAGGTGCTGCTGGTGTTTGCAAATCCTTTGCTTGGATAGGTGCCTGGACATTTGAAGTGGAACAAACGGATAGAGTATTACACCACTGCTAAAACCACAGGGGTTAGTCGCTGCTGAACCAATCAACTTACTCCTGTTTCCATCATGATGGTTAAAAATAATCAAAAGATCACACAAACACAAGGAATGATGGAAAGTCTGTCAATGTTATAGGAAAGCAAAATAACTGAGAACTAGAATGTTACATTTTGATATCAAGGAGATACATTGTATCTTCCACTGGTACATAAAATGTTAGCTCCAAGCTAAATACTGTTGTAAGAAAATGAGTAGACATGTATCAGTAACAAAGTAAAAGCACTTTAAAATAAATACATACATTTCTGTTCATCCGCTTTTTAAAGTGAAGATAAAGAGTTCACTATTTAAAAAGGGCGATATTACAGTGAACATTAAACAAAGAGAGATTTGAATCATCATACATCATCAGGGAAATGGCACTCAACAATTAAAAGATATGATCTGTTAAGAACTTACTCTTTTGGACATCTTTTTAGCATAGCAAAAAGAGTGCAATCTTGCAAACTGACATCTTAAAATGCTCTTTTCCAGCTCACGTTGATCTTGCTGCTTCCTTAACTTTAAATAGACTGTCTGTTGCATAGAAACATCAATTTCTCACCAATCCAGGCCCATAACTACATGTAGGGGGGGTTCAGGGGGTTCGAACGACCCCCCCCCCCCCCCCCCCGCTAGTGAGTAGGGTCTGCTGGAACAACAAAAAAAAAAAAGTGAAAACTTCTTCCCAAAGCTCCAAATGCAACCAAAATAAAACAAAAACAAAAACCAAAAAAAATCCTTACAAATCCCCCCCCCCCATTCCTGCTTGGTCGCCGTTTATGGTGACTGAGCGAGATATCTACAGTTGAAAGGTCCACTATTTCCAATTTTGAATTTTGAACCCCCCCCCCCCATAAAAATCCTAGTTACGGGCCTGCAATCTACAATGTAAAATTCAATTATATTAACATTTAGGAATAAAAATGCATTTCACTGGACAATGCACAACAGACTTCTATTCCCCTAACACCTGAAATTGTGACAAGGGTTTGAGAACAGGAAGCCTGGCTCTGTGGAACTCACCAACAACACAGCCATCATCCTCGATGTCGTCCAGGTGGTAGCCGGCGTCGCGTTTGGTGTCGATCTCACGGAAGCCCTTGACGACGACCCCAGGTCGAGAGTCCAGCATGCTTGCCATGTGAGGAGTGGCCAGCCGCTGCCAGTGGTGCAGGGCCATGGAACCTGGGGGGAGGTATGGTAGGGCAAGAAGATGATAGCCGTGAAAGAATTGAAAGAGTTTTTGTAACAGTGCAGGAGAGGAAGGGGGATTACAAGAAGAAAACAAATTTGTCTCTACTCGACATATTTTGTGGTCTCAATTGTTTGTTGACTCAATGACAGGAGAGTCAACCTGGGCCACATTTACAATATATAAGATCAGAATCCTCATACACAACTTTGGAGTATGTGATTAATGGCTGTGAGGATAACCAAGAAGTCCTGAGCAAAAATGGGCAAGTCAAGTACATGTAGTTTACCCCAGCAAGCACAGTGGTTTAAATTCTTTGAAAGACATGGGGAACCTTCTGACACATCTGGATTTACACCAAACACACTTCAAGTTCTTCTTTTAAGAAGAGGATATTTGGAGAGTATTCTGTGTGCCCTGAGGGCATATCCTCCATCGTACAGTTATACATTACAGATTATTGTGGAACAGTGCTCTTCAGGAACTACAATTAGTCTGTTCAAATTTGAGACATTTTGAAGTGCTTCTTGAGAGGGGTTTGATGCAAGATCAGTTCATGAATGTTTGTTGCTGTTACTAACAAAGCCACAAATAACTGAAGTTTAGAAATCCTCTACTGACACTTTACAGAGCAGTTCTCTGATAGGAGAAGGAGGCAACATAAATAGAACCCACAAACACAAATGAGCAATCAGTTTTCTTTCCCTAGCAACTGTCTCTCTGTCCCCTACCTTCCATCGGTTTGACAATCTGCAGTTTCTCTGGCATGTACCCACGGAAGCTCTGGCCGCCACCCCCGGCGGGAACAGTGGAGATGCCCGAGATTCCCGACAGTCCTGACACCATGCTCTCCGGAGTCGGGCACCTGTCCGAGTCGGCGTGACGTTCGGCATACTCCTGCTCGGCTTTCTCGTTCTGCTGGCGTAGCTTGAGGCGTCGCAGCGCCGTGGCCAGGTCGTTGGAACCTGGTATGCTGGACACTGGAGCGGAGGAGGAGGCTCTGTGGATCACGGAGACGGATGTTTGAAAATGAGGGTCATCATTGTCATTTCATTCAATCTAAATCAACTAGATGACATTCAACTCTAATACATTTACTTAATAAAGTCTCATTACACTTATCATGATGTGACTTGTCTACAAACTATTTGGACAATGCCCAAAAAATGATTTCAAACAGAAATTCACAGCGCAGTATAAACATAGATACACGCATGTATACAAAATATACATATTGACCAATCCTCCTAGGTGTCATGGAATAACTGTGAGTCTTCCATCTTTTTTTCTCATTCATGATAAGGAAGAAGACAACAAACACATCATGTTTCAAATGAACTGCAAGTAGGCAATACCTACGAAGGATAAGTTAGATTGTTTTTCCTCTACATACCCCTTTGAAGAGGATGGATCCAATCTCAGGACTTGACTGCCCCCCCCCCCCCCCCCCCCCCCCCCCCCGTACCTCTACTTGGTCACACGACATTTGCTTCTGCGACAATTGCTATTATTTTCTCCATGGATTTGGGGTTAGGGTTAGGGTTGTGATATGGTTTTATATTTAGTTTGAAATGAGTATTACGATTAGGGTTAGGATTACAGTTGGATGCTTGTGGATAGGTTTGACTTAGCATGCAGATATTTCATGGGAGCAATTGTCGCAGGAGCACATGTCATGGAACCCCGCTACTCACCCCGTGGGGCTGTTGATGGACTCGCTGTCACCCTCGTACATGTCGCTCCTCTCGGAACCAACGAGCGAGATGACCGAACTGGACGGGGAGGTCTTCTGGCTGTAGAAGTCGCTGCTGTAGCCCGAGCCGGGGCTGTTGTGACTCCGCCGGTTCACCACTTTCACCGTCTTCATCACGTTCTTGTTGTACTCCCTGGAGTGCAAGAAATAAGGGAGATGCAGGCTAGGCTGGCAGGATAGGACGAATCTCTTGAATCAAGATCCATTTATCCTCTCTAATCATCACCACAGGCCTCTTGGTATATCAAAACTACATTTCCCCTGTATTTCATCCTCCTCAGAAACATAGCAATGGATGTACATAACGAGTCAATTACTGATAAGAGTCCCTTAAAACCTCTTCTTAAAGGAAAGAAATACTATTATTGAAGACCAAATGAAAAGACATTGACCATAAGGGATTTAATATACAATGTCATGTGATGCTGCTTTATTCTTACACATTTTACATCTGACGTTTATCTTAAATCTGCCTATACCCTGCAACACATTCTTAAGTCAGAACTGAAGTCAACTATTACTCTCATCACCATGACTTGATTGTTCACTCAGAATATAAAATCATAGGAGTGAATCCTTTCCCTTTGACTGGATTCCATGGTCAGAAGTCTCAGTAATCCTGTCAAATCAACTCACCTCTTTCCTTTTTTCGACAGATGAGGATCTTTCTCTAACCTCTGCTCCACGGAGTCCACCAGCTCTGCAGCTAAGGAGTCCTACAGTCAAAAACAAAAAAGGAAATGGGAAAACAAATTACAATGCTGTGATTAGTTCTTGATGCACAACATAGTGTGTTTCTGCAAAGGGTTGACTGGTTTCCTGGATAAGCAAAATTGTACATCTTTATCTTTTTACTATCTTTTATGGAAAAACTCTAGATTGGTGGCATCTATTAAAAATGTACAACATCAGATTATCTTTTTTTCAGAATAATCAATACAATTTCCTCTGAACTAATGTACAAATACAATTCATGTGGATCAATACTTCATTCTTTTCTCTTTTTTTTAGCACTGAATGGCACTGCTGGTTCCAAGAAAGCGTACACATACGTGGTATCAAAACATTATGCTACAAAGTAATTTGTTACTGATGACAAATACATGTGGGTATAAATTTGGTACTTTATATAGTGGTCTTCTGGTAATTTTGCACTGGGATTTCACTAACTTGTTATATGTCTGTCTTCAAGAAGAAACAAATAAATGTAAAGTTTATTTCTTCCGCACTTTATATTTTTCCTTCGTGTTTTCCATGAGATGTACCAAAGTTTGGAAGTAAAAGTCTGTCCTTTGGTTAAGATTTTCTTCACTTGCTAAGGTCATCTTCCACATGAAGGTGAAACAAATGCGAACTTCACAATAATCACTTGTTTGCTTTTTGTTTTGAATGATTTGTAAAAAAAAAAACGATGAAGCAAGGTTTGACAGTGAAAATCTTTTCCATGCCTAAGATAACCGACTGGGGAAGCAGATTATCTAAATTTATTTTCAAAGGGCTTACCAATTAAACACACAATCGAAAACACATGAAAGAGGTGAACATACAGTGTATTGTGAGTCTCTTTCACAGGGTTATTATGGAAGAGAAATGTTTCCCCATGAATTTGTCTTTTGAATGCTAGCACAATCTTTAACGTACTGATACTGTCTCCTTTCCTACAATCACAGAAAAGATTTCTGAAGCATATCTTTATGAGGCATCGCATATCCAAACTTACAGTTCATAAGAGGAAGAAAGATACTTTATTCAGATGGTTCAGTGGAGCAGTTGATTAGAGTTTACAAAATGATATCAGAAATTGGACTTACACTGTCAATGATCTCATATATCTGCATCATAACCATTTCCTTATCATAAAGAGGAGGTGTGGATTTACATTGTCACATGTTTATGATACAAGCAAACATCACGTCCATTTGTGTCAATATTATTCTCTCTCTTATTAGTGTTATAATGGACATTCTGCAGAACTTTGCTCAGAGCTGCATTTCATCTAATAAGACATATCTCCTAGGATAAATGTTTGACTTGGCAAAAAAACCCCACAAACTGATAAAGCCTGTTACTGCAACATTTAATGTGCGTATTTGATCATCATATTATCGGCACGTTATCTACCGCGTGAATGTACAAGGTGTATACATAAATTTCATTAGTGCATAACTTCTTTTTCTTTTCCAGAGCTGATTTGAGTTTTGCTTTCTACACGTACGTCAGTATACACGTACGACAGTATACTAGAAAGTTTGGCCGCAGCTTGCCCCGACACAGCAACAACCAGGGTCACCTCCCTGCAACAACTAATACATGCAAAACTGGATTCACAATCCAGTAATGCATCGAGTATGGAAAGGTGAACGGAACAGTCCGTCATTACATCCGTCCTCAGAAGAAAAACATCCATATCAAATTTTGAATACATTTCTATACCAGCCTCATAGCAATACTTTCTCCTTTTCCTACTTTACTTCCTTTTTTCTTTACTTTAGAGTGTTAAGTATTGGGTACTGCTCAAAACTTTTCGTATCGATGTAAAAAGACAGGAATGGAGAGAATGGAGAAAAAGGAAAAAGAGGAAGACAGGAAATGAGATATTCAACAAAAGAATAAACAGAAGAGGGAGAAATACTAGCAAACTAATGACTTTTAGTCAAGAGGACTATGAACTGACTCTAATTATTCTTTTGGTTCTCAGAAAGCACTAATCATATTTGTAAATCACTTCTACAAGAGGGGTAAGATCCCCTCCGATAAATCTACGACATTAATCTTGATATGAGATTTTTTTTTTTTTTTTTTTTGGGGGGGGGGAAGACTGGGTCTGTTAGCATCATAGAATTCATAAGTGATACACATTAACCTTAATCGTGGACTGTAATGTCAGTATTAGATATCAAGCTATGTTTTCAAAATCCAGTCTTTTGCGATTTCTTTGGATTTGGGGAATTTATGACACTGCAAACAATTCGAGATCTTTTTCATGATCTCCTCATGTGCTATGTAAAAGAACACCAGTGTACGTCCACTTCGCAATACTCTGTATGTGTAGACGCTGCATTCTTCACTGGGGCTCTACTCTACTTTCACAAATTTCACAAGTTAAAAGAAAATTCACACGTTTAACAACCAGGTTTAAATATCACTCTTCAGTGATGTGATTACTATGTATGGGTGACATACTTGTACATGGCCACACAGTTGTGCATGCAGTATGGGCAGGCAGTAGCTTCAGATACATTGTAGATGCCTAGCTTACTAAAATGTACAAGTACATATATGCACATGCATGCCTCTCGTCAGAGCGCATGCAAACAGTGTGATATTCATGTTTCGAATCAATTCAACCACCAGCAAAGTTGTCTCACAACTTCCGATACGCAAAGTATTATGCCATAGAGATATTTGGCAATTACAGTATGGCAAAACCCGCCTAAGAGGCCACCCCCTCCCCCACACCCCCTTGAGAGAAAAGTCATGTTAAAGACCTTGTCTACAGTGGTCACCCGTCTGTATTGGCCACTTTTTAGTCTCTCTTGGGTGGGTGCTATAGACAGGTGTGACTGTATTTGTGTGATCTACACGTTTACAGAAACACATCACTAAAGAACGCTGAGCTTGCAGTATGCTCCGTCTTTCTAAAGAAAATACTTGATCTTTCAGACACACCAAGGAGTGCATGACTTCCACAATCTAATGTGTTAATAGCAAAACATTTACGCATATCATCAAGATGGCCAAGTTGACGATAGCATTTACCACACACTATCGAACATAACATAACATAAAGAAGTGAGCACATTATGTGCTGCGCCGTGACTTCAAACACATTATCCTCAAATTAAAGGACAAGTTCACCTTCATAGACATATGGGTTGAGTGAATGCAGCAATATTAGTAGGACACATCAGTGAAAGTTTGGGGAAAATCGGACCATCCGTTCTGAAGTTATGAATTTTTAAAGTATCTGCGCAGTCACTGCTGGATGAGAAGACTACCAGAGTGTATGATGTCACATGCGTGCAACGTTATAAGGAAAATAAAAAGAGAATTTCACAAAACTTTACATTTTGAATAAAGTGCACATTTCTTCAACTTGTTACTGACATATCTTAAGGGTAATATTATAAAATCATTAATTTGAGGAAAATCGGACAACCCATTAAAAAGTTATGAATTTTTGAAGTTTCTGCTCAGTCACGGCTGGATGAGAAGACTGCTATAGCTTGTGATGTCACATGTGTACAACTATATAAAGAAAATTCACTATATTTTCACTTTTCTCGAATAACAAAAGAACACTTGACTTCTCTTTTCAGAAGGCAGGGGGAATAATAAAGTTCCAAAGATGATCAGGTGCTACCATGTTGAAACACTGCTTTTTACAGACTTTCATCTACACTTTTTTTTGTTAGATTGCATAAATTGAATACACCAAGTAAAAGCATATATGTCAAGATAAAATTTGTTTTAATCATGAAGCATGTTTTCTCATTTTCATGAAGGAAAGAAAATACAAAATGTGGTATAACCACACACTAGTTTGCAGCTCTGTACCATGTATACTATTTTGACAGTACATGATTACAGCAAGGAAAGTTGCATTAAACAGTTCTATAACAAAAGGACTGCAAAACAGCCTACTTGTCGATACCCCCAAACTGTAATGGAGATATGGAATGGTTTTTCAGGATAAAGTGAGATGGATCTGCTTTCAATACCAGAATGTTATCATGTAAGGGGAGGTAGGCAAAGTCCAGCCAAACACAACCTTTAATATGCATCACGAAGACTCAAACAAAACACTTCAAAAATTTTGATAAGAGCATGTGTGCTTAATCCATATCTGTCATCCCGCCCATCATGACAAAATATGAATGATTAAAAGAGGGAGAGGGGAGAGGGGGAGGGGAGAGGGAGGGGAGAGGGTGGGGACATGGGGGAGGAAGGGGAGAGGGAGGGGAGAGGGTGGGAGCAGGTACTTAGAGGGAGGGGAGATCTTAGAGGAAGGGAAGAAGGTGGGGTCAGGGAGGGTAGAGGGTGGGAGCAGGGAGAGGAGAGAGAAGAGGGGAGAGGTGGACAGGAGAGAGGGAGACGTAAAAGACTAGGAAGGGGGGAGCAAAGAGCACTGATGTTAAGTGCAAATTTCGAACATTTACAACATCCTCCTGGGTTTTGCGAAATGTCCCAGCCCAGCACTTGATCTACAGCCCGATGATGTCATAATGCCTCATACAAGATGTACAGGTGTCTAAAAACTTTTGCTGCAATTATCATATCAACAATCTGCACTTCGTATTCCCCAGAATTTGATGTACATTAAACATATCTGTATCTTTCTTCTTTCACTCTGTTTCAATCATGTTTTGACAGGTTATCAATGAACTTATCTCCAGAAAACAGCACAGTCCATGGTCTAATCAAACATGTTCAACCTTAAATTTGGGCCCTGATGTTTGTACGTGGACGCATCAGAGTTTTGTTTTGTTGAAATCAATGAGGCTGAGTCAAGCAGACGCCCGAGACATCTACCACATTATATTACAACTGTTGAACTAAACAATGAAATAAATACTACTGATTTCCACATGAGGAGGCAACCCTAGTTCACACAAGCGTATTAAAATGCTTCTTCGTTTTTATTCCCTTAGGGTAACCCTCCCTTATATATAATTCTAATTAACTTTTCTTCACTAAATTGAAATCATACTGTTCTCTCTTAGTTAAACTTTGCTCATTCACTCATCCAAGAAAAATGACCACAATGCCGCGAGAACATTGGGCGCAAAAAAAAAACAAAAACACAGCGCATTATCGCAATAGTGAGTCAACCGGTTATCTCCACCACCTGATCGGTTTGAGAAATACGCCATATGCTCCTCGCACCACTATATGCAACAACAAAAAATATAATGTATATCACGCCAAATGCTCCCTTCACACGCTTCAATCTTGTGTGATAAACAATGCCCGAAACAACAACAGCACGTGGCATGGCTGCCAGTCAGTACTTGGTAGATCACGTGTATTCTTCAAAGCTCCGTTAGTGGCGTAAGAAGACATTGGCTGAGAGACTGAAAAAAAAAAGACAAATAAGGATGGAAATACTGAGAGATGGAGAGAGTTGGAGGAGCGAGAGAAGGAGAGAAAGAAAGATGAAGAGAAAGAAAAGGAGTAAACTTACGGCAGGGAAGACTGGAAGGGGGTTGTAGTAGGGGCCAAAGCCGATGCTTCCGCGGGGCATCGAGTTCCGGTTGGATCTCTTGGCCGTCTCCTGTGCCTCCTGCAGCATGCGGTACACCTCGTCATACTTCTCTCGCATTTCCAACAGCTGATGGCAAGAGTCATAAAATGATAGAGAGAACGTGAATTCAAATGTGAAATTGTCTCACTCATTCTCATCTGATCCATGTCAATTGAATGTAGTTAACATCTATATCACACACACATACACACACACACACACACACAAAATAATAATCCCAAAATTGTTTCACAACAATGAAAAGAAGGAAAAAACTTTTAAAACTCAATCAAAAGGATTAAAAAAAAATGCCAGATCTAACATTTTTGGTGCTATGCTATGGTTGAAACTTCTTCAATTCTGCCTTGGGAGTGAAAAATATGATGGTAGATTCAACTGCATTAATATCCCTTTGGGTGTCTGTGCACTTAGTAATGACTACCGTACTGTCAACCTACGATATGTATGCTGAATTCTCATTTTTTCTTTGGGCAATAAATAATTGGACAAACCCCCTCATGTGAAACAGCAAGATATTTCTTCACAAGGACCCACAAGACACCACAGCGGCGAGGATTGCACACTCCCAATTCATAATCGGTTATAGATTTCAGTACATCTAAATGTATGGTGGAGGGGGAGGGGGAGAGAGAGTCACACTCATTGTTGGTGAACATGCGCATTGTATCAAACGCACACCCTAAGTGTAGTTGAAGGTTTAACCATTTACACTTGACAGTGTATACAATCCAATGGGGTTTTCTGAACAAGTATCAATCGGCACTCAAAGCACGCAAAGGGTTAACAAGTCAAATCTCACCTCTTGGGTCAGCTCCTGCTGGGCATCCTTGGAAGCCTGGAGATGCTGATGCATCTCTTCATTCTCCACCGTCAACTGAAACAGAGAGAGAGATAGAAATTAAGTCATATATCATCAATGATTCAATATACTGGACAGCACTTCCTTGGATAGCATGTTTTTACTTCTTGTTTTTGTTGTATTTTGTTTATTGTCTGGCTGGTTGCAGTTGTCAGTGCTGCATTTTCACCATGCCATGGCAAGATTGAGGACAGACTTTTTTGAGTCATGTGCAAAGTAAATCTGGCTAGAACAGATGTTCTCTCAACTTATCCACGAGTGTGTTGCAATTGTCAAAATGTGCTGTGGAAGAGAGCTAAAGGACTTGACGGTTTAGAATTATTTGCAGTATGTGCCTGTTATCAAACAATCACTTGTCCCGAGTCCACGACCGCTACTAATGAGGTATGGTTGTGCTGTATCTTGACTGTGCACAAGTCAATCTCTATACATGCCAGCCTTCATTCAGACCTAAAGAATTGATGGCTTGACACCCGTTACTTGCCATATCAGGAAAAAGCACATGACTTGGCAAGCCTTGATCTTTCACAAAGTAGCCATACTTCCTCAAATGTTATGAATTGGCACAGACCCACATTCCATACCTTCAGAAGACATCAATCCCAAAGTCATCTATCCTCAAGTCCTTTTCACACAATCATCATTGGCTACTTCATCGCTCACCTTCTTGACTTTCTGCTGGACATCAACGACCTGTGCCAGGAGGGTCGTCACCTCCTCCTGCAACCTCATGTTGTCCTCAAACTTCTTGCTGAGTTCCTCCGTTAAGATCTCTACACTACCCCTGGACTCCGCTGAGAGAGGATAGAAAGAGAGGGGAAGGGAGAACAGTAGAGAATCAAATGATGAACATAAATAATTATAAAAGTCAGCTTTGGTTTCAGTCCTCAAAAAAGCAGATATTATCATTCATCCGGATTTATCAGGATATACTGTTATCATTTAATTGGATGTATTAGGATTTGTTGCCCATACTATCAGGGTTTGTCAATGGAATCATTCAATACAATTTTTTCATATAAATGTATAGTTCTTGTTGTTGTGGTCTCATCCTTGTTATTGTCGGCGTGATGGAAGCGGAAAGACAGTTGAGAAGAGGTCCAAGAGATAGAGTAAAGCCCACCGCACACTACATGTATTCGTTCAGACCTGTCGCACGACTCTAGGGCATACGACCAGTCACATGACACGACACCGCCCACTATATGGTAAGACTACACAACTAGGATTACGACCGTTCTGGCTTCAGTACATTTTAGCAATGAGCATAGAAGTGGACACAGTGCACATTGTTTGCGCTTCTACACTCTCTGCGTAATGCTGCATCGTGATTGGCTGAAAGCCTATGAACGGTTGTGGAAATTCTACGTGTCAAAAGGAATGTCTTACTGCCAGTCTCTATGACTGGCACTAAGACCCATTCGCACGACTGGAAACTGGCAAGGCTGGTGATGTCACACTTCCAGTCTTAAGGTCGTATGACTGGTCTAATCGTATAGTGTGCGGCAGGCTTTAGAGAGACAGATAGGCCAACTATAACCGTACCTGGAGTTGGGGTGAGAAGAATGCATAGAACAGGCACCTACTTCATGATGCAAAGAGTTCATTCTCTCTGTTAGGGACACTTGTATGTAGCATACTTTGTATGTAGCTCTGAAAAAGAGAGGGCGGGACCGCATCTCTTACCCAGCTCCTTGAAGCAGTCCCTGACAAGCTGCTCCTCCTTCTCCTCGATGCACGTCGTCGTCGTCCGCAGCTCGGCCGTCTCGATTCGGAGGTTGAGGTTCTCCTCCTCCAGGTTCTTGATCTTCTTCTGCAGCGTGTCGATGTCGATGAACTTGGATTGGATACACATCTTGTTCTTGTCGCTCCTAAATGGAGGAGAAAAACAGAAAAGAGATATGTCATGTAGCTGGCAAAAAGCCACAGTGGCAAAACCTTGCACATTTCAACTAGTTCTGACAGTTTTAAAGTTCTTGAAGTTTTGCCAGAGTGACCGACCACAAACTTCCTGAAACATTCTCAGGAAACTTCTTGCAAAACTTTCCGCTCAAACTAGGGAAATTCCCGAGCCCCTGCAAGAATAGAGGCAAAAATTGATGGAGACATTACAAATTTCTCACCATGCTCCTTCATCCTCGGAGTCGCTCTGTCCAATGTCATTTGTGTAGATTCGGAGGAGATCATTCTTCAACTTGATCTCGTGATGCAACTGTGTATTCTGTAAATGGAAGAAAGAGAGATTGAACATCATCATCAATAACTGATTTGATAAAATTCAGGGGCAAATCTGAAAAGAAAAGCCTTGTGAGTGCAAAAATATTGATTTGAAAATGATAAATAGAAATACAGCTTAATAATGATTTGAGCACAGTTGTAACAATATTAGTAGGCTACTTTCAAATCAAATCGGTAACCCTCATATGGATCAGTTATTTAAATTCTGACAGTCATTGTGAAGTACTCTTCACACTTTCACCTCACAGGTCACTTATTTTTTTTTTTGTTTATCACTTAAAAGTTTTTTTTTTTTTTTGGTAGGAAACATTTTTTCCATGATTCTGCTCAAACATATCACTGACATTGGGTTTTTAGATCTCATTCAGCAAAGGTAAACAAAATTCATCGCAGCATTTTCATGAATATCAGACTTAAATGCCTTTTCTGTATCAGGCAGCTGATGTATAAAGGAAAAAATGATATGGTGGTATGATAGAGACATATATTTTCTGCTGTCAAAGAATTGACACATCTGGGGGGTGTTTCATCAACGTTTGTCAGCGCCGACAACTGTCGGCACTGACCAATTTCAGCAAAATCCTTGGTTTTGATTGGCTGAGATGCTCTGGTCACTGACTGTTACTATGGTGATTCAAGTTGTCGGCGCCGACAAACGTTGATGAAACACCCCCCTGATGTGTTGCAATTATTCAGTCAAAATGATCTTTGATAAGATCATATTCTGCATAATTCATTATGATATCTGGCCCTTGTGTACATGTAAATCCTTACATCTTTAAGACTTTTGCTTTGAAGTACTCTTATTCATCTTCTTCCACATATAAGTATCATGTCAAGTTAAGCTATACATTCAGCAATGCATCTCTAGCCAAGCAGGGCCAGGAAATTGACAGAAAACAGCCCGGATGCAATATGGCACTGGTGTAAGTTTGTCTGAAAGTATCAGGGAGGGGTAGCTTAATACCTTGTGTGAACACATTCACAGAGTGAAATTTAGAACATTTATGATTATTTTTTTTGGGGGGTGGGGGTGGGGAAGAGGGGGTGATTTTTTTTTTCCTTGCATATCACGTGATTCAACCTTAATAAAAAGTCACAGGAAATCCCCTTCAAAGAGGAAATGATGAAACCATCGAGTAGTTTTGCATGTTGGGTAGAAAGTTTGTTGCTAAAAACAATCGAGTGTGAGTTTTCATGAAATTCTCACAGCATCCTGTATCAAATCACTAACCATGAGTTCTATGAAGCACCCGGAATACACATCAAGAATACCTTGATAAAATGTAATTGTTTAAACAGTAGCATGGCACCTGGACATAACAAAATTTGAAAACCTTTAAAAATATGTCACATACAGACACGCAAAAAAAAAAAAATGAATTGAATACAATAAACCTTTAAAACAGTTGATATGAAGTATTAGGAAATGCCCCTTGATTATGTTGTGCTGTCTAGACATTTGATGTAAGTTCCCTCTGCAAACGCCCCTTTATCACTATCACACCTCAAATAATTGGTAGTATGCAGTGTGATATATCCAAACACTAAAAAAAAAAACACCAACAACTCATGTGCATTTTTATTTTAATCTTTAACAGTGCTTATAAAAGGCGAAATGAGTTTAATGGCACTTTGTTAATATCTACAGAGTGAGAACACTGCAGATAAAAGACATGAAATCAGCCAACTTCAAGCACTTCAATTTTTAACTACCTCTGTGACCCACACTTGGAGGTTATCATGGTTTTATGTCCTTCCTAGTTCTCTGCCTGCCTACAGATGGAACACTACAAGAGCACTCTGATACTCGGCTGCAGTTATCAGTCACCTTTCCTGACTGATAACAGGAAAAGTCACAGTATATCAAATTTGGTCATATAAGCTAGTCATTCTGTCATTAATTGACACCTGAAGCGATATCACATCAGTACCTTTAAAAAAGCTGTAAAATTTTGTGGCACTTAAAATCTCACGAGCATGGAGTATACATGAAAGCGGTCTGGATCGATCAATAAATGTGTTTATATGGGATTTTATCACAAGATGATATCAGCGTCAAAAACATAGATGTCACAATCAAAACTTTATAGTTTACTCACTGCTACTTTTTCCCACTTCTAGTGCTGGCGTGTGCCTGACTTAAAGTCAATTTAATGTTGTTAACAAAAAAACAACAACATAAAATTCATTATTATGAATAAAAAGCAAGAGATACATGTGATTAAAAAAAAAAAAAAAAAATGAGCCGATACCCAAAGAGAAAGCAGAAACAAGATCATTGGTACCATCACCGACAGTAAGCCAAGATTATCTTTTATTATAAAATGGGTTCAAGAATGTAGCCAATAGGAAGCTCTGAAATGAGACACACCTCCTTCCTTTACTTCAGTACTATTGCACTGCCTGTAATCCTATGGTAGATTGCCGATCGTCTGTGCGCGCGGCGGCTCCTTTGATGAACTGCATGCATACGCGTACGCGCTGTCAATCCTGTAAACAACTTCTAGTTTGGGCTGCTGCCGGCCGGCCGGCCTGTCTTCCCTTGTGCATAACATATGTGGCGTACGTTACGTATACTGTACTATGTACACTTTGTACAGTACAGTAGACCAAGCGTTATGGGACCGGACGCGTACATGGAGTCACTTTGAAGAGCAAATCCAACGATTTAGCAGGTTAATTCTCACGCCGTTTTCAGAGTATGTTGTCTAGTAGACCTATATGAGGAGTCTATATCAAGTCTTTAAGGTAAAGGGTGCATATTCTATGTAAAATAAGTAAGTTTTCATGCGGGTGTCCGGAAACCCAACCCCCATTATACTTATACTGTATGTGCGGGACTTCCGCGAGTGCGACGTGCGTAAAAGTTTGGGACGAACATCTTCGGACGTCTTGACCCACAAAGGTACGTGAAAAACGCTGAAAAATGATGTTAGTTTTCGAATTTTCGACCCATTTTATAAAACAAATGATGCACAGGATTATTTCGTGGCGTTAGTGTAGGCGTAGCTCACTCTCGGGTATTTACAATGTAGTGCAACATGCACTCGGCTTCGCCTCGTGCATGTTTCACAATTGTAAATACCCTCAAGTGCACTACGCCTACACTAATGCACTCTATCCTGTGCATCATTTGTATATTATCCTCCTCCTCTTCTACTTTTTTTTCCTTCTCTTCCTCCTCTACCTCATTTGTTTTCACTTCTCTCATTTGCTCTTCTTCTGTTTCATTGCCACAGAAAACTACTGGTCAAATTAAAGAAGAAAAAAAAAAAAAGTCTACCATTATCCCTTGGCTGCATGTACTTGTACATCTTTTAACCGAACTGCAAAACCTTCAAAGGTGCATGGGTTGGACATGATTTGCATATAAAGAGGGCAAAAATGTAAACGTCATGTGAGTTTTTTTTCCCCAAGTCTGCAGTATTTGACCAAAATACTATGTATCCAAGTAAAGCTATAGGGCATGCACACAGTCATGAATTCCCCCCCCCCCCCACCAACCACTGAATACTGTAAAACATGATATATTCGCGGCAAGAAATTTTCGCGAATTGGAGCCGACGGCCTTTTTCGTGGCAAGAAATTTTCGCGAATTGCCTCTTGCGTTCAATGCATATAGTGTAGATAAGACATTTCGCGTGCATTTTAATTTCGCGAATCTTGGCGCTCACGAAATTCGCGAAATTAAAATGCACGCGAACATTTCTCGTTTTACAGTATTTTGAATGCACAGACCACCAAGAGGAGTTCACAACTTCATTACGAAATTGATGAGTGGACAAAGTGAAATGTAACAAATGGACAGAAACTGAGCAAAAAATGTTAATGAATGCGGATAGGTCCAATCATTTTTACTTCCAGATAAAATCTCAGTTTGTCTATTGACCCATGACCAGAAAGTATTGCACAATGTTTGCATACATATATGGGACCATCAAAATTCAATGTGTAATGAATGGTTGACAACACAACATTTCTCCCTTATCATTTCCACCTTTGAGTTCTTGTTCTACTTAGATCATAACGAGCGATCATCATAATCAGTGTAAGTAGTCATAAAAATAGATTCCTGTCGCATGCACACGTGACTACTCTCAAACGTCCGCACATGCACTAGATGGGCACCTAGGGCTGATCACATGATCAGCCGCGTTTAACAAACTGTATGTTCTGCCAATTGAACTTTACATTCACTAATCAGATTGTGAAATCTTAAGTAGATGGCTAAATCTCTCTACAAATATTGAGCTTCTCAAGTATGTCTGATATAATGATATTAATTTTCATTTCTTTCTTTTTTTAATACTCAGGAGGGCAAGGTACAATGTGTAGGTATGTTACTGATATATACTTTACTTTTCTCATTACAGAAATTTCCATAATTTCACTAAAATTGTCAATATTCATATTTGAAGTTATGACTACATTCTATCTTGAAATAAGCCAATCTCAATATTGCCTTGTAATTCCTTTCCAAAAACAAGTGTGAGGCAAAAAAAAAAAAAAAAAAGCCATGCACTATTTAAAGTTAAGGTACAATTATTCCATTCATCAAGAGACAACATCGCTGCTGCCTGAAAATTGTGATTTGTTCACCATTTTTTTCTTTTTTCTTGGTGGGGGGGGGGGTCATTTTAAAAGATAAATTTCTTTCGAAACAAAAACATATATTGAGGAGTTAAATATTTCTTTTGACAAATTTTGGAGACATTTGTAAACTTAAGTCTAAATGTGTGAATCTAATTATGGGAAAATGTGGTGAGCAGATTAAAACAAGAAATTTATCAAATTCTAATTGTAACTTTTTAGGGAAGTATCATACAATTTTGGTGTGACCCAGAAACTCTCCTCCCCTTCCCCCACAAAAAGAATAAATACAATAAAAGATGGTCAACTCAGATATCCAATACAGTTCAGGATATCATATATGTCCCCTGTGAGCCCATGTATTGACTTAACAAATGTTTTCCTTTTTTGGACAAACATCTACATTCCCTCTCAGAAAAAAATAATCAAGATTTGAGAATTCGTTTCCATTATTTACAAAAAAAAAAAAAAAATGTATCAATAATGTAAGAGCATGTGCCATCAAATTATTTCATGAATTTCTTAATTTACTTTTTTTAAGAGTGCTTGATGATATTTACCAACATGTCAATGGTTCCTTTAGATATTAAAAAAACAAAACAACAACAACAACAACAGGGCGATGAAAACATGAAGTAAACATGGTTAGAAGGAAATATTGATCCCTTATCATGTTCTTAAAACAAGGTCGGTGGCAAAATAATTTACAACATGACATGTTGCTATCATCAACTTTTAATAATGAGTCAACATTAAAACGGAACAGAGGTTGAGAGAGATACTCCCACACCAGAAGTTTACACATAATGAAACATGAGCAAACAAAAATAAGACATTCGGCATTACTGTTCGGCACAACATGCCCCCAAACTGGCTCGAGATAAATGGTACAAAGCATTTTCCTGCGTGTGCGCTGAGCAAACTTTTGGCTCAAGCTTTTGATGTGCTCTGGAGCAGATTTTTTTTTTTTTTTTTTTTTTTGCAGTACGGTATTCCGATGAGAACGCTACTTCCTTAACACTGAGGTACCGTAGTTCTTCATGGTATAAGATATCATTTGTTATGTAGGCAATATCAGGTAGAAGAATTTTCCAACAAATCTATCAATTTGATATATCACTATGATTTGGACCATTTCACCTTCCTGCCAAGTTATGGAGCAAATGACAGGTTAAAAAAAAATAATAATCATTATTATAAAAAATAAAAATAAAAATAAATAAAAGATAAAATAGAATCTGAAATAGATTCACAGATCAGTTTAATAAGCTATGAATATGATTATGATACCTCATGCAGACTTTCCTATTAATTCTCACTGGCTAATTTCCCTTCACTACATGTCCTTCCAATATTTTATAGATAACTTTTACAATTACAGGCAAGTCATAATTGTGCATAGACCTACATGTTGTAAATCCTAGATGGCTTGTAATATATTTAAAGCACGCATTCTTATCAGGGGGTTCAGAACAAGGGAGAAAACAGAGTATCACTAATCTTGTGACCGGAAGTGATCTTTCTCTCCTAACCACAAAATCTGAAATTACTTGCAAGTCCTAAGTGCTACAAGAGCAACGGAAACAGCTGTCTTGATGTGTGTTGCGTGTGCAATATTTATAGATATTATATTATAGATTGTCAAGCCACAGCTATTTATGCCCACAAAGCATTATTCACTGCCAACTTTAACACCCTTCCATAGAAATACTGTCAGTAATGGTGTGTATACCTCATGCAGTTGTAAACACTAGCAAGCACTGAAATAAAGAGATAATGCTCACGAACTGGACAGTGTGTTGGATCGTATGTTCAGTCCATAGTGTGTGAATCGTTTGTCTGTTTCGTTGTGTATAAATTTCTTCCTTTCTTTGTTTTCTCATAAACACAAAATGGAAGTTCTCCACGAGCCATATATGTACTTTAAACATGGGAGGAAATATGGAGTTGGATTTTTATGAGGACTGCACAAATATATCACTACTATTAAAAAGCTGTTTCACTTTCTATATACACACATAAAACCTAGACTGGTTACAGCTACATACATGTACTTAAACAAATAACAGTATCCTTGCACTTTCGGTACTCCCAATAGAGAGGGTTTCACTGTGATGATCAAGTTTACAGTCACCCATTCCAAGAAAAAGAGATGGGTTCATATTAAAGAGGAGAGTCAAAGAGTGCATTGTCAAACATTCATGACCTCTAAATGAGGGTAAAACAAAACATTGTTGGAGTGTATTAAAGCCATGGATTTCAGTATGTGTATGCAAAAAATAGTGGCAGCCCTGCTGTGCTGGTAAACTTCTGGGGGGGGGGGTGGGAGGGGAGTTAGTGTTTAATAACAGGAGGTGAGGGTCTGTTTTACTGACATGAGTGTTGATACATTGTAAAGCGCTTCCAGCATCACAACAAGGTGATGCGGCACTACACAACATGGAAACCATCGTCGCTATGGCAACCAAGGAGGAGAGGGGTGTGGTCAGCAGACACGAGAGAGAAGGAGAGAGAGAGAGAGAGAAACACAGAGAGAGGGGGAAGATACTGTAGAGCTATTAATGATAAAGAGAGAGAGAGAAAGGATGCTGAGGAGGAGGAGGAGGAGGAGGAGGAGGAGGAGGAGGAGGAGAAGAAAAGACTTTTGAGATGCTCACCTGGTCTCCGATGACGGTGAGGTTCTCCTCTATCAGCTCGATGCGGGCCTCCAACTGTTTGTTCTGCTGGAGGAGGGACTGGCCAATCTTGGCTGCCAGCTCCAGGTCCTTTTCCTTCTGTTCTCACAAATCAAGTATTTTAGGGAAGAGAGAAAACAGAAGGAGAAAATCAATGTTTTGTCAGCCTTATACAGTGCACTGAGTCAAGGAAATAACATGTGAGAAAAGGTGTGAAAATGACAAAACAGATGAATAAGGGATAGCAAGACAAGGAGAAAATACAGACATACAAACTGACACAAAAACAGACAATAAAGAAAAAACAGAGAGGGGAGAGATACAAAAACAAATGAAAAGCAAGAACAAGAAGTACATAAATCTGTGGTTCATGCATACACAAGGACTAACTCTATTCCACACTTTCATCGCAGCCTTTGAATTTACCATCTTTTTCCCAATGACAGACTTTTAACATATCACTTCAATTTTTCTCAAGCTGTTACAATGCCTGCCACTACGGTGAAATGCTCACTCCACTGGCAAATTATGAGTGTGCCACGCTGCTGACATAGTGAACAATTAAAAGCACACTCCAAGAAAAATATCCTTGCCAGTTGCAATTAAAGTTACTCCAAACTTTGTAGATTTTGAAAGTAGCATCATGCATTGCGTGAGTACGAACATCTACCGCTGATGCGATGTGGACAAGATATACTGAAACACATCTTAATTACATGCAGAGCTGTCTGACAAAGTTTTGTTCCTGACAAAGAAAGTTTCCACTGATGCTAACCTGACATAGCAATCTATTCAAACTGAATGCAAAGTACTGAAATGCATTTAGCAGGAGCAGGTGAATTGAAACACCAATATGAAACTAAGGTTTTCAGAGAAAAGAAAGTTATTAATGAATTTGAATAAAATGGTATAATGGTCTACAGCTTGTATAAAACAGCTTTGTCATGAATTATTGGCAATATTATTCATAGATGAAACTTATCTTATCTTAAGAATTATATTTAAAAAGTACTGACCTCCTCAAGTAGCTTGGTGACTGCATCAATGTCATTGTAGGTCCTGGTCATTTGGACCACACGGTCACCACATAGCGCTGCAAGGAGAGAAGGCAGAAGAATAATATAAACACACTGACCACTGTTAGCAGCACACTGACCATTGCTAGGAACATCCTTCAAAATCTGAAAACAGCTGGTAGGGGAGGGGGAATATGGAGGAATGCAAAATGGATGAATACAAGTTTAAAAGCAAAATACCACAAGCAGTTTATAGGTCAAGGCATTGCTTTGGGCAATTTCCATGATACCAAACTCTGGTAAATCTCTTAATCCGTTTTTAATCCGTTTGATTTTGCTACAACACGCATTTCCCATTTTGACACTTGCCAGAGTATACTCAGGACTCGTCCTCAACGGGTTACAAAAATGACAACTTTTCTTTTATCTTCTTCCTCCCTCTCTCTATTATTTTGTTGTTGTTTTTCCCCTCCCCAACTGTACTCTTCATCAAACAATGTTTGTGGAACCTTCTTTGGAGGTCCCAGGACGATTTCATTTCAAAATCATGAATCAACAACACTTCTAGATTTTTCACGTTCACTTCTGTTCTCTTGGCTCATTCGTGTCAACAAAGACAAAGATAGCGACAAACACATACTTGACGTCATTTCTTGGCAAACTACATGGTTGGGTATTTTCTACCCCCTGTTTGCAAAACTCGCCCGATTTGAGACACGTTTCAGGTCTGGTTTAAATCCAAGGTTACAATTGCTCAACTTCCACCTACGCTTTATCACGCAACTCAAGCCATTGCAGTTTCACACAGCCTTTTGTACACTCATTGCAAAACCCACATACTATTTTATTCTTAGCTTCATTCTATTATTTCGACCTAATGCACCTTCAGTCATATCTAATAGTGTCAGTTGTTGTTTAACAGAATGTGCTCTTTACATTCAAGAACAATAAAAGAAGAAATTAACACAAGTAATTTTACATTTTTAATTAAACGCCCACACCTTCCTCTTTTCTTTTCATTTCCCTCTTACTCTTTCTCTGTTTCTATCACACACTTTCTTTCTTTCTGTTTCTCACACACAGTTTCTCTATCTATCTATCTATCTCTCTTTCTTGCTCACTTTTAAAAAGGAAATGAAATATACACTACAGAGAAATTATGCTATGAAATATGAAAATTATGAAGCTGAACCTCATTTTGTGGCACCACAAGCTTATCAACACTTCCTTCATTCATGAACATGGCATTCTCATCTGCTGGGGGGGGGGGGGGAGGGGGAGGGGGAACTTCTGCCATTTTCCGAGAGCTGCCACTTCTGTTTTGCAACCCTAGGCATGAAGGCAAGTTGACAAACACTGTGCGGAAATGAACAGGGCTGAAAGGAAAACCGAATCCTCACAAACGGATTCCTGGCTCAATTCAGCAGCTAGGTCAACAATGCTGAAAAAAAAAAAGGGTTGAGAAACCAGTTTCTACTCTTCTTGTCTAATCTACTCTCAGTTTACAGAACTGGATACAAATCAAAATGTGGAAATTCACCATTCTGAAGCACATCTGGGCCCTGTTTTATCAAAAGATATAATTGATTATTAATTTCCTTACCACACAGGCTGCCATAGACTTACAGTTGAAATCGACTTTATAATCAATTTTAACTCTTCATAAAACAGGACCCAGATAAGCTACAAAATAGGGCAAGATATGATACAAGTAAATGTTAAAACTACAAGTGTACAGCAAAACCGCCTTTTACAAACCTATTTATTGAAGAGACTAACTGTTGCATAAAAACAATGAACTCTTCTTCTGCCATCACAGCAGGAATATATCAAAGAGTTTAAAATCCTGCGAGTCAGGGTATCCGAGTACTTTTCTAAGATTTTGTTCCTCTCAGTTTGTGACTGAAAAAAACAAATAAACATTGAAACTGCAGTTTAAAATCCTTTGCAGATACTACAGGAAATGTATGTTTATGAAATACTCTATACGCTGAATATTTAGCGTTCTAATTTTTTTGTGAATCGGGACTTTGAGACAATTTTGTGAGTGGTTAAATTTGTGATCATTGAGTACAAAACTGAACTGAGAAATTATGTGAACATATCATTTTCATGTCACGATCAGAGTTAATATTTTCAGGTGTTCTCAAATTTACGACTAGCACTTGATTCACAAGATTCGCTAAAAATAAAAACCTCACAAAATGTATGGTGTATACAGTAGTTCATACCTGCAGCATGATCTGTAAGTAGTGATACAATGCTCAAAGCCATTTACAATATTAAAGATATATACATGTTGTTCTTGTTTGTGTGAGTGTGTGTGTCTGTGTCTATTTGTGCATGAGAATAGTTTGTTGATGCCGTCGTCATTGATTAGATTCATTGATGAGATCATTATTCTGTTGCTGTTGTCATTTCATGATATTACACAAAATTTAGTTTAAAGCAACTACCGGTAAATATTGCCACTTAAGCTGACGGTACAATGCTTGTATAAACCATGATCGCCTCTGCTACTCCCACTGGATAATCTATAGAAGCATCAGTATCGAAAGCAAGTATCATAAATCATGCAGCTAGTCATGCGGAGTAGAGCTGTGTTCCAGCACTGATATCTCACATGAAATGCCTTTTTGCTAATTGGATAACAACTTCAACAAAAGCACAGATCAGTCAATGCGATTGAGTACAAACACAACATTATTTTTTCCTTGCACTTGCACTGGGATATCATAATCAACGTCGGGGGTAGAATGATATGGGAGTCGAAGTGGCGGAGAATTGAGTTACCATTTGGATGTAACACAGGATGGCATAATTACCACCAAAGCCAGTCCGCTAATTTTCATTTCACGACGCAAAGGGTCAAATTCCTACACTCACCACACCCTGTGCACATAAATGTGCATTTCTAACAAGTATGCACAACTGTACATGCAGATATAAACTGTATTATTACGAGGCTTATTAAATCCTTTACAAAATTTACCTACCACTGAAAGGTAATGACTCATTTAAATCAATCCACTATCCTTGACTTTTTTTTTTAATAAATGCTACTATGTAGGCATTATTTCATAATTATATTTCCATAGAAATCTACAAATTGTTTGATTTATGTTGCAACATTGCAACAATTTCAAAATGTACTTACAAAACTTTCTTAGCAATTTCACTCTTGAATAAGTACTGACCAATTTTTTTTTTTTTTAAACCCATTTTGGAAATCCTGTCTCCTACATATTTGACTTCCTGTTGATTACATAGGGCTGACGAAACTGTCCCATGAACTCTGAATGTCGTTCAGGAAACATTTCGAGAGGAAGAGACACGTTCACACGTGTGCCACAGTGGAGCAGCAGAGAATCAAAATCTACCGTGGGTAGACGTAGCTCCACGTAATGACTTCATTAAATGCTTCCCATGCCCCGTAGGCTCTTGATCGACAAACACCCTGGCCGAAAGAATAGTACAGAACAACTGCACAATAGAAGTGTATGGTAACAATGAAGGCCATTGTAGATGGGCATTCTTTTATTGCACGTAGACAGAGTACAGATGAGCTATGACATGTGCGAATATCACAACATTGGTATTGTCGATGCTTTACCCCCGGCTTGAACCCTCAGGCCAAACGTGTATTTTGCATTTCCATAATTGCAATCATCAATCATTTCTCATCAGCGTCTACAACTCTCTTCTCTCGATCCTCGCGGCGCTGTACAAGGGGGAGACGCTTCCTTTTGAACCAAACCGATGGCTCTGCTTGGTATCATTGCCATCCCTAATTGATTTCAGTTAGACTGTATTCACTAAAGAATTTATTGTCATAAATTCTAATGACGCTATAAAACAGGTTGGTCCTGATTACAATCTGTATTATCTATCATTTACATACCTTCATGGATGTCCCATAAGTTTCCATGTTAGGGCACGTACTGTATACAACAACAAAAAAGTGGACCCTAAAGAATTCTGTTGACATCTCAACAAGAAATGGAAGGATTTCCCACATGGCAGTATACAAAGGAAACTAATTTCATCCCCATGATAAAGGGAAATATTGTGCCGCACTAGGCACTGTTCATTAAATATGAAAATAAACGTGAAATATGAGCTATCCTTTGCCAGTGCAAATTTCCTGTTGCTGCAGTAAAAATGACCACCACTAAACGCAAACTGAGACATTTAACCTTGAATATTAATAGCCTCTTCCTTGTTTGGTTTTGTTAGCTTTTTTTCTATGATTTTGAGATTTCCACACTTGTGAATACATTCTCTCTTGATTAAAGCATGGATCAACAGAATTCATGCACTACGCTGCCAATTATTTGTTGTTGTTTCTTGCCTGAAGAATCATATCTTTTTTGATAGAAATTAAAATGTTTGATGGAACAGTTGCATCACAGAAGAAAATATTAATTTCTCACTGGAATAATCTAAATGAGGACACTGCCTGCAAAGGATCTAGATAGTTTGCCTTCTTCTTTATGCACAATTCCCAAATTGAATTGCTTTAAAATCAGTTCACTATCATGCCAGGCTTGCACGAGATAGAATATTTGAGAAGCGTTAACTTGAACTTATCCCACAAGCAACAAAAACATCTGTTAATATTGCCTTCAAAAAAAGACCCTTCAATGTTCATATTCATCAAGGAAACATTTTGAAAGTGCAATGGGCAGAAAGAGAATAGAGTTGCACACTGCTGGTCTAGTACTGTTCACCAACAAAACTTGATCTCTCTAACACTCTATGTGTACTGTTGAAAAAAAAATCTGAACATCCCTTGCTTTGTATCACCTAATCAAACCAGATATTGTTACATTTTATATAATAGTACCTCATCAGATATCAGAGATTCTGTGGAAACTATACTGTGTAATGAATAATAAAAATCATTTAATAGCAAATTTATAAGTGATAACCTTACACTCCAAGCTCCCAAATATACTGACTGTATTTATAGTCTGCAAAACAACTGCAATGCTTTTTTAAACAGAAATATCTTCCCCTAAAAAAAAGGAAAGAAATTACAGCCTGCTGCTATTGTCATTACTATTGCAATTTGTATTAATATTAATTTCATTATTATTATTACTATTACTATTATCATCAACATCATCATCATCATCATGGAAGTAGTTACATTTCAACAGAGCGTATACCTCATTCAAATTTGATGGAATCTATTTAACACTAAAATTGATTATTTCACAAGATCTTTGAGCTTGTTGTGCAGGTTGATCTGTGCAATCTGCACTTCACAACAGAGAAACATGCACAGCCCAACCCCACACACACACAGTCTGTTTATCATATTGAACAAAAAACCCCAATACTTTAAATAGTTGAAAGAAGACGAGAAAGAAGGGTTGGGAAAGATTGCGCAAGAGACTGACGGCAAGGCTTCTATTCTCAGCAGTTGGGATGAAGTCGGGGCACCACGAAGGCACGAGTCATAAAAGTCGACCTCCATATTTCAGAAATCATTACAAAACATACCACAAATATGTTTTACTCTTGCCACTTTTGTTAAAAATCACTTTTTCTTTTCTTTTTTTTAAAGTGGCATGAATCAGCGGTGGCTTGCCACATGTTTTAGCATAAACTTGGCAAGTCATATCTTAATGATATAAGAAGATGGTTTACATGTCTGATTAAACAAAAAAAAAAATCTGTGGCGATTATTTTTTCAGGCATTTATTCACAGACTGCCAAGATTGAAGTGCACTCCTGCTTGAAGCAATTCTCTCGAAGGACAACCATCAGGAGAGACTGCAGTGTGCCCATCAGATCACATTTTGTCGTTCTTGTGGAGCGAATGATGCAACTGCCACGCGATTACCACTTCTGTCCTACTAAGGGAATTTTGCAATTTATTCGAATATAAATACAGATGTTTCTTTCGGGTGATGCCAGGAGTTTGAAATTCTAGTACCTGTTTTGTATCTTTTTTGAATCTCTTGATAAAACCTGCATCTGGTAAAACCTGCATTGTTGCGTGGCAGGACACAGTTGGATAAGCTGTTTTTTTATGAAGAAAATCTTTTGTTCTCCCATTCTGCATAAATTTGAGTACATTTAGTACAAAAATCTCTTATTCAAATCTTTTTATTGAAATCACATAGGTTGCTACAAAACATACAATGTAATACACTGTCTTTAAAAAGAAACATTCACACTTCTCAAAGCACATCAAAGGCCTGAAATGGGCCAACATGTGAAGTTCACATTTTATAGTTTTGGTTGAGATGGCGCTTCAGGCTTCCAACTTCATGGGGGATAGTGAGAAACCTACTATGAAATATGAAAGAGCATACAATTCTAAGAGGAATTGGAAGTTTATTCGATGAAAATTGGTATTGAAATGGGTGAGATTTTCAAAAACAAAGGAGGTCTAATAAGAGTTGGGACCCATGTTTTACTAGAACTACTTTGTGTTACTCTGTTTTTGGATATCTCAGCCATTTCAAAACCACTTTTCATCAAATTAACTTTCAATTCCTCCGGAATTGTATGCTCTTTGATATTTCAAAACGGCTTCTAATCATCTCGCCAAGAGTTAGAAATCTGAATTTCCACCTCAACCAAAGCCATACCATCCCTGTAATACTGACTAGTTATTTTTACAATCTTCCTTTCTTCTACCATCTCTGTACTCACCTGACAATTCTCCGATTTCAAGAATGTCGTAAAGGTACGTATTGATAAACTCCCAGTCATTCTTCATCTCGAGAGATTGAAGTGAAATGTCCATTGTTGAAAAAAAAATGGTGACAAAAAAAGCAAGTTTACCCGTTTTCACAGAAGAATGGACAATCTAAGAACTTTGTGCCTTACGACAATCGATTTTGCAAAAATTAGAAAAATATTTACACGGGGAAACGCTGACAGTTTCGAGTCAAGGTAGGATTGAGTACATGTACAAATTTTGGCGTTTGCCCTCTTTTGTTGCTGATGTTTTCAATTTTCTGCAGCAAATGAACATGGATCAGTAGAATATATCGCAGTTCTTTTTTTTTAGCGGTATTTTACAGCAGTGGGGCAGAACTGTCACAATTTGTCTGACTGTAGTTGATCTGGGGTGACTGTCCTGACGATCAGAAGTCGCAACAGGTGACGTCTGCAATAGATCCAAAGCTGGCGAGGGGATGGGGGGGGGGGGAACCCACAGAGACTTGGTACTGATTCAGACAAATCGAGTTCGTTCTGTATTCGAAACTTGGCTCGAGTGTCCACATGAACGCAGTTGGGGCTGCGGTCGCACAAGTGTCTCTGTGGAAATGGGGACTTGTAGGATTGTAGGATAAAAATGCTGATGACTGATGGTGATGATGCAAGACGCTTGATGCGGTAAATACAAAAAAGCGTTATAACACAGATGACTCGAGGGGATGATAAGTTCACTTGAACTCTTTTACGGCGCAGCTTCCACGACTGAGAAAGCAATAATGGTGCCAACTAAACATGCTAATCGTCTAGTTGAGGTGTCTCGCGCCAGGCAGGTGTCTTCTCCCAATGAAAGACGGTACTAATCCTTGGTAACCACAACACACAGCCTTCTTCGTAAAGAAACAAAGTCTTGCTCTCTTGCAAAAAAGTCTGAAAATGTGACCAAAGTTGCTGTAAGGAAGAAGAGCGATGATTTTCAAGAAAAAACAAAGGGCGAAAAACAAACCAACGAGATGCCTTCAACACAGAGGTGTAAGTCCAACATCCAAAAAGAGTTCAGTTTGAAAGTTTTGCTAGTTCTCCATAGACCTACAAGAGAGCTACGGAGACCTGGTAACACAATTTTGCCAAATACTGCAGACTTGGGCTCAATAGGTCTAGCGCGAAGCCCGCGTTTCGGGGCAAACGGCACAGCACCTACAGCCCAGAGCAGGACCGGAGGCTATCTGGCTAGGCACACTGCGATGGCACCTCCACTTTGGAATCCCCATCATGTAGAAACAAAAAGTGTTAGAAAACAACGCAACACCTCACTTCCAGATATGAGAAACAGGAGGATATCCTCACGGAAATGCGCTCGCACCGCTCGTTTCCTTTCAACTGAAGCAAGCACGCTGGCGCCAGTGAAAAAAGTACTGATTTCTTATCACCTGACTGATGTTCACTCTCAAGAGTTTCGCTGCGCGAGCACCAGGGCATGGGGGCAAAGTACATTGATTGTTTCCATCTCAGAAGAGTTATTATCAGTGGCTTGCTTGCTCTTGAGCAGCAAATTTTATATCATATACCTCATGAAGTTCAAGGAGGGGGAGGATTACAAAGTGAAACTTTGTGTGGAGTGTGAACAAGGGGCAAACTTTGATGATCTGGCCCCTAAATGAGGGTGCACGGCTTCCCTCATAGCAGGTTGAGGTTGCCTGTATTGGCAGTGGTAGAGGTGGTGCCTATGGTGGTAAATACAGTGGTAGCAATGATGGGAGTGGTTACAGAGGAGGTTGCTGCGGATACCACGGTATAGAAAAGAGTGAAAGTTGATCGAAGGGCTGCTCTAAGGGTTGCATGGCAACTTTTCCACAGCCCACAGATGGCAGATTATTTGAGAATAAGCATATTTCTTCATACACATTCACCATCAGACAATAAAGTACCACAAAATTCCCATTCTCCCTCTCCAGCCCCACATCCCACCCCATCCCCACCCCATCCCCACCCCCTCCCAAAAAGAGATGATCTGAGGAAGACCATTCTCTACAAAAAATCTCCCTGCCCAACATTGCCAACTATTTTACGTCATTAATGCACTGTGCATTTATCTCTGATATCATCTGATAAAACTGCGGCAGTTGATTCCATGCCAAGTTCTTTATGATGATTTCTCTCCTACAGTCAGATAAGCAGCGGCAATATGATAATTGTAAACACTCCACGGAAATCAAACATTGATAACTAATAATAAATGCTTCATAAAAAATGTGTTGTCGACAGCGGTGGGAAGAGAGATGCACGTGTGCGGGTCAACAATAAGAATTTGTACCATGATTACTATACCATCACTGAAAACAGAGTAGAATGTTTGGTAACGATGGTCGTTCTGAACACATTTCCAACTTCCAGGCTCTGGATGGTTGGTTTGTCTCAATTTTATTAAAAAAAAAAAAAAATAGAAATGTCGCTTTGGCGACTGGTATGCCTCCGCCATAATGCATGATTTTCCCAATAGGTCTAGATAGTACATGTGGACACTGTGTGATTACATTTTCACAAAATTGGCAAAATATTGGAATGACAAGTTTGCCACAAATGTGTTGAATGTTCACCTTCCTTGACGTAGGTTTAATTGGATGAAGAGGAGAGCATGTATCTAGGGATTTAAGGACTTTAACTTGACTTTGACCCATTCATACATTTAGGCATTGAGTAATTTTCAAGGTACAGGTGTGGAGAAAAAGTGCAATTTCTGAATTGAATAGTAAATTGTTACCATTTTCATCTGGCCCTTGACCCTAAAATTCATAAGATAATTACTTTCAGGTAGAACATGCATAATATGTACTAAGTTTCAAGGTAACTTGAGCCACTTCCGAGATACAGAGGAAAAAGTTAGTTCAGCACTTTCACTTGATCTTTGACCTTTTGACCTTTGAGGCAAAAAGAGAAAAAAAAAAACTTTCCAGAGAATTTCTATTAGGTTACACACGCATACACCAAGTGTAAAAAAATAACCCTGCTGGCATTGCATAAATATGAGGGTAATAGTAAAATTTTGAGGTCTTGCACTTGACCTTTGTCCCCTGACCTTTGACCCAATGAACCCTACATTCTCTAGATAATCACTTCCAGTCAGTACATGTATATACTATGTTCCATGAAGATACCTTGAACAATTTTCCAAGGTACGGAGAAAAAAAGAAGTTTTAATATTTTTACTTGTCCTTTTGACCTTTGACCTTTGACCTCATGACCCAAACTTTCACCAGAGAATCTTAATTGGGTAATACATGTATACACTAAGTTTCAAGAAAATCTCTTCAGGCATTCAATAGATATGGTGGAAATAGTGAAATTTTATGTATTTGACCTTTGACCCAATGAACCCTACATTCTCTAGATAATCACTTCCAGTCAGTACATGTATATACTATGTTCCATGAAGATACCTTGAACAATTTTCCAAGGTACGGAGAAAAAAAAGAAGTTTTAATATTTTTACTTGTCCTTTTTACCTTTGACCTTTGACCTCATGACCCAAACTTTCACCAGAGAATCTTAATTGGGTAATACATGTATACACTAAGTTTCAAGAAAATCTCTTCAGGCATTCAATAGATATGGTGGAAATAGTGAAATTTTATGTATTTGACCCTGACCTTTTGACCTTTGACCTCATGACCCAAACTTTCACCAGAGAATCTTAATTTGGTAATACATGTATACACTAAGTTTCAAGAAAATATCTTCAGGCATTCAATAGATATGGTGGAAATAGTGAAATTTTATGTATTTGACCTTGACCTTTTGACATTTGACCTTGAGCATGTGCACTCAAAAGTTGATAGGCACAACTTCACCCCCTAATACACATACATGCCAAGTTTCATTTAGGATACCTCAACAGGTTTCGATAGTTACCTTGTCCACAAAATTCATTACGGACGGATGGACGGACAACCCGAAAACATAATGCCTCCGGCACCACTTTGTGGCAGAGGCATAAAAAAAAATGTCAGCAAAAGGGCAATGATGGGCCTCTGACTTGATTACCCCAGGCATAATGTTAGCAGATAGCAATATTTTCCTTGGCAACCTTCCTTGCTGAGAAGTGTTCAAACTTCATTCAGTATATGAAGTTTGAGAGAACAGATTGTTGCAGAAGAGGAAACTATCAGGGCACTAAGGTAATTGATGACTGAATTATTGAGCAAGCACTGCAGAAAGCATGACTTTGCAGCCCCAAAAGATGATTACACTATTAAAAAGAATTATATCAACATTGGAGACACTCGAAAGCAATATGTGTACCATTTTCTCTTTAGGAAACAGAAACTCATGTTGTTGATTTTGTTACTCCTCAACTTTAAAACAAATATCAACAATTTGCAAAAGGATACAAAGTAATCTGATGCAAGTTTGTTTTTAAAAAAAAAACTTTCACAATGCAGATGTCGCTTGTGTGAATGTATAAATACAAATATGTGCGTTCAACACTCACAAACTCCATGAAAATTTATTCCCCACAATGAGATGCATACAATCACATTATACTGTCTATGTACATAAAAACATGTTACATTCTGGCAGCATGCTCAGCTAATACCTAAAAATCAATCAGGTACTAGTAGTCAAAAGAACACATTCACTGAGATACCATTGCAGGTTGCTACCATCACAGAGTTACCTGGGGCACCTGCAACTCACTACCCACATACAATAATCAGGCACTTGGCAGCTATAAAACACATGGGGTCCTTGCCCAATTGCCCATTGGGGCAAGTAGGAAATATATCACTGTAATGACACATCGTGTAGTAGATGTACCCATACATCGGACATATTAAGGCCATGAATACACGACAGATGTTATGGCCATATTTATCTCAAAAATTATATTTTTGGCAACAACATAACGCATGGCTGATTACCTGCCGGAAGCTTTGCCCTATAAAATGAGGGTTACTTCTTGAGATAGTAATTTCATAAACCTAATTCGATATTTGATATCCAGACAGAAATGGTTGACTCAACAACAACAACAAATATATAATAATAATAATTAAAAAAACAAAATAAGGCATGCAAACTTCAATCATACTGTTCCCCCTCCATGCTATAACCAAATATGGTACTGACTTTCCATGAAACAAATCTTCCTTCCACTCATAAAAGATACCCTAAAGAGTCACTGGGATTGTTTTCACATTATGAGTATATGCTCATGTTGAACATATCTCCAGCGTAAGGCTGAATGACAGATCTGCCACATATAGCATCACACAACAAAGAAGTTACTACCAGAGCAGGTCTGTAGTAACTCCTTGGTACAACAAGCCACAAACATACATTTATTAATCAGTCAAGTGGCAGAGCAGATTAAGAAATAGAGAGAAATTCTACCTATGGACGCTCTTCTGGTAGGCACAAGAGTTCGCTGAAAATCACTCTCCTTCTTGGGTCGACGTCGTCCCATCTTCAAAGATTTGATTCGCGGGGCAGAGGGATCCTCTCCTAGCAACGGCAGAATGCAATCAGGTGATCCTCGGAGCGGAGTCGCGCCGAGGTGAAAGGTTCAAACTTCAGTGTGTGTACCGAGGTACCACCACCCACGAAGCAACCTGCAATTTAACTCTCCGCAGGCCAATATATCAAATTGCCCTTGACATTGAGCAAACGGTGATGAAAGAGTTAATCACTTGTATACGTCAACTTCTGCTCAACACTTTCATTACAACGAGGCCAACAGAAATCGAACGTCACGTTCTTTGCAGCACTCTGAGATGTGCTGGGTGAAGTTTTCAGTTCAACAAAACCCTGGATGCATGATCAATATTGTCTGAAGTGATGACATTTCAAGTAAAAAACAGACCCACATTTATCCAGGTATCTCTGCACACACTCTCAAGTTGCGAGAGAAAAGGAGCAAAGCAAACTGCACGGAGCTATACTGTTTGAGTACCGGGAGATTTCATTTCTCTACACAGAGCAGCTGAAGGAGTTTAAAGTTCACCTGCCGTTTCAAAAGCAAGAGGAGCAAAAAACCAGACCATGCGAGACAGGATGATCACAAAGAAGTTTGCTTCCGTTGGGCGTCGAGAACTTGAAGATGACAGTAAACTTGAGGATGCTGTACGGGTTGTACAGCTTCCTGCAGGGACGGGTTCCTACTTGTATCATGCAACCATGGAAGCACTCTCTTCAGAAAAAAAATATCAACAATTCGGTTCCAAGTCCATGCGAGATCCAATCAGCATTTGGGATATCCTGGACTTTTGACAGGGTCTCCAAACAAATCCTGCAATTTCCAGTCTCAGATATGGTCACGTAGACAGCGTAGCCTCCACCAGACTGTTTACTTGCACGTCATCAACGTACCCCCTCTGGCACTCCTTTCAGTGCAGCAAACACTTTAACAAAGAACTTTAAATACTGCGGAAAATGATGTGACATTCATCTTGTCCTGCCCACCTTTGAAACACCGAAAGGGGAAAATATGAGAAAAAAAAAATAAGGATGGGCGATCCAGGGCACCACTCTCATCTGATCAGGTCGGGTCATTCACATACAAGTTTAACAGAGGTCTGCATGAAATGTAAACAGGACTAAAAATCGAAGGGCAAGTCATAAAAAGTTGTGGACTCAAAGCAGAGAGTTTGCTATTTGATCCAATGTTCAATTCGACGAGTGCGAGCCTGTGAGCGCTGACAGCAAGTGCGCTTCTTTCCTTTGTTTATATTACCCCTTTCTGAGAAATATTCAAGTCAACATGACTGAAACACAGAAAAATCCACTTCGGGTCTCTGTAGGACAACTTTGTCGGAATGGTACCTTCGATGATAACATTTCTGAGAAGCTAACAACGGTAGCGATGAATAAACTTGTCTTCATGGTTGATATATGGCATCACTCTTCAGAAGAGCAGATTTTTTCAACATATGTTTTGAGGAATTATCTGTCGGCCTTCTCTGGGGTTAAATCTTCAATAATGCCATCACTCAAAAGGCACTAAAATGAGCTACAACCCCAAAGCTGCAATCAAATTTCACACAGATGCAAGTTCACAAAAGTATAATCTTCTGGAGATGATTCCTCCTAATCGCACACATCCAAGGAAGGAGCTGGCAGAGACGACGCTCGGTGCGTCAGCGTCTCACGCCGCCTTCGACCGAAATGCTGGCAGCGCGTGGTGGTCTCTCCCACCAAACCACACACAGACACACACATAAAATGCGTGAGGCATATGCTGTGTACAATGAATCATGCGTTCGTCGACTATATGCTACTGTAGTTGGCTGGGGTTTAAGTAAAAAGGGGAAGGGGTGGGGGGCTAACTCTTTGCACCTCACAGCAGTCCGATAATGAACCTCGTGATTACGTGACGACACTCACAGAATACTCCGTCCTAATGAGAGAAACAGGAGTTGCCTAATGCGCGGGTCGCAAAATATTCATTACTTTGCTGGAGGGGGGATATTGGCTAATCAACTCCAAATTAGCTAATTTTCCAGTCCAGTTCATGCAAGCAGGTAAACAGCATCAGAACTCAGCACAGGGTTTTTATATGTTGCTAAACAGCCTATCCTTATATTTATGCAAAGCAGTGCTGAAACTTAGCCAGCTTTGTAAAGTTGTATTGAAACTTTCACTGCTCTGAGTATCACTTTACACATTCATTCAAAATCTAATCACACTCTGCACATACAGTTTTCATTTACTATGTACTGAAGAGCCCTACTGGAGTTCTAGTATTAAAACTAATTTCTAGACATATTGGCTAGAGTTTGCGATGTAGCGATGAAAAATAAAAATTGAAGTATAATCTTTCATCTTGTCGACTCGCAATGTGTTTATAAAAAAAAAATAACTTCCAAATTCAACTACTCATACATATGGGATGCAGGTATACTACTTATTTCACATACAAATGAATGAATAATACAAACATTGTATACTTGACTGAGAATCACAATGTTGAGACACTGTTCACATCAGTACCTTTAATCTGCATGTACGTCACGCAGTGACGTCTTTCAAAATAACTGTGAAATAATGCACTGTTTGGCAAGCGATATTTCAAGTGTTTTTAACAAGATGAAAATCTGGGTTCGAAGAAGAATACAACGTCTATTAAGAGTCACAAGGTGCTTTTCTTTTACGTCAGTGATAAAGTTTGGGGAAAACTTGGAGGACCTGGCGCTAATTATAGGAAGTTGGCAATCAGGAGTTTTCGTCTACATGCTATAAACCCTTTCGGTGACAACAACGGCACACACGATATTGACGAGTAAGATCATGACTCTGGTCCTCTTTTTTTTTTCACTCAGAACAGTCTGGTGATGACGTCGCCATTTTTCCTACGATAATCTCAAAATATGCTTAAAATGTGTTCTTGGCGCTTGCGCTGGTCAAGATACTGCATGACTCTTTATTTCTTTTACTCACCTACTACGGGTCATATTTTTTGGTTTCTCCATGCAGAAAGCAAAGATACTTTTCACTGCAGTAGTCAATAATGCAAATAAACCTGAATTTGAATGAATTAAACATGTGTGCAAATACAAGTGCATTCTGGTAACATTTAAATGACTGTAATTTCATTTCATAACTTGAAGAATTTGTTAAGGTCTCCTGTTAAAAGTGGCACAAACTTACTATCCACAAACACATGTTTCAAGAGCTAATCTACATCTATAAACATAAATGTGACAAAACCTAAAATGGCATAATAAAACGCTCCATCCTGCTGGGAAAGTGAATGTTCTAAGAAACAAAGGACCAAACAAGTTAATAGCAATCACATTTCTTCATCAGTGACTGTAAAAATATGATGCCAAACAAGAATATTCAATTCAATTCAATTCAATTCAATTCAATTCAATTCAATCATTTGTCTGATCTAAAAAATATAGAAAATCTTCCTCCACTGGCAAGATAACAGAGCATAACACGACAAGAATAACAAACAGATCACATACAATAAAAAAAAATTGTTCAAAAATGACTGATAATCAATTAACAATTTGACACATCATCAAACGATATATCGTAACTAATTAAACTGAAATACTACTGAAATGAAGAGGTATGTTTGAGACTATAAAAATAGAACATTAAAATATACTATTGATGCATTGAATCTTTTAAACATGCTGACGTCTGAATATGACAAATATATATCAAAAATGCAAAGTCATAAATATAAAATTGCACAGGCCCTAAAAATATGTTGGGAGTGAAACATGTGTGGTATACATAATGTACATTATACAGAAACCCAGGGATCACATGTCACATGTGTGCCCAAGAAGAGCAGGAATAAGAAGAAAAGAATAGAGGTGGAAAAGGATGGAGAGGGTTCCATAGAACAGCTGCCTCTATGGGCACACATTGTAATACAGTGTTGTTATGCAAATATGCATGCACACGTATGCGAAAACATTCCGTGATCATTCCAATAAAATAGCAGAGTGCAACAATGAATGCTGCATAATGTAAATGTAAATCACAGTCCATGTGTGCCCAGGAAGCAAAATAGAAAAGATAGAGGGAAAGAAGCAGAAGATAGATGGGAGGGGGAGGGATTTCCAGGAAAAGCTGTCTATGTGGGCACACATACAATGTGATATGCCTTACATAAATACATATATCAAGATTCCATAAGAATATTCCAAGATTCCATTAGAATAGATCTAATAATTTAAAATAAAAAGATATGGACTACAGAACTATTGACCATTCATACATAGTTCTTTCTTCACACAGCAATTCTTTTATAGATATTGAACAGGTTTACTTGCAAGTTCAGACAGCTGTAACGTTAACTTTTTACTGGTTATACCCTACAACAATATTGACGATAAACTTTATTCTAGCATCAACTATCAAAAGGGGATAAGACTCGGCTTATGTGACTCATTTGCTATGCAGACTTAACATGACAATGACTCTATCACTATAAGTGGTCCCAAAAGTCACCCAAATCCTCCTCCCCTACTTAGTCCTGCCCGAGTATATGATGCATGTTCCCCAAATCATGTTTCCTGCATGTAAAAGCCAAACAAGTTTTTTTTCTTCCAAGCATAATACTTCTAATACCTTTTCTATCTTCTTGAATACAATACCAATATACATGTACCAAGGCCAATTGTACTGGATCAGACAGTCATTCTCTTCTGGCATAAACAGAGTAGGCTACAAATGAATTAATCAATAAATATCTGAAAAAAAAATATATATATATAGTTCGTCATTATGTGAAAGAATGCATGGAAAAAGTGACCCCAATTCAGTGACTTCCCATCTCAGTACTCATCCATTAATATAAGTTGTTTGTAGGGCTGAGTAGCGCACAATTTATCCATCAATCAGCCCACTGCTGGTGTCACGCACGAGATCTGTCTCATCTCCATGGAAACCACTGCCCTACATCGATGGAAGGGAGGGAATCACCCATCAGTTTACTGAGAACCGATCACACATATCACACACTGTACTTGCTTGTAATGTGACATCGTTAGGACATGTTTTTCAGTGTCCTTGTACATGTAGATGCAATCAAGTCTCGAAGCTGTGCCATGTATTATTTTCCTTCAGCAAAGAATAAACTTACACTTCAGAAACATGGAAATTGCCATCATGTATTAAAAGTAAGGTTATGGACTGCCTGATACTGTCTTCATGAATGAATCTCGAAGCCCTATAAATAACTGGGTGATTGCTTTCCAAGTGTAGGGGATATGAACAATGTGTCATTTAAAAAAAAAAATGCCTTGAGGTGAAAACCTTCAATATTAATGGTGAAAACATGCAGTATCAGTAGATATTGATATCCATTGGATGTGTTACAAAAAAAAAAAGTTCTGACCATTTACACGTCTAACGATCTTGTGCGGTTTGAATCTACTTGACTGTGATACTCAGAGTGCAAACACATCTTCCTCTCATACTTTTCTTTAACTGTCTCACTTGGTGTGTATTGATCAACAATCATTGTCAGTTCCCTTGCTCCCCCCCCCCAAAAAAAAAAAAAAGTACACCTGTTTCTTTATTGTTGTTTCTGTATATTATTAAGCACTGGTTAAAACAACAATACTGATGCCTTTACAATGCAAGTGATAACAAAGCGGTGTGACTGTCCAACGCACAAAATAATGGGGACAGAAATGCATACATCCCGAATACACAATTGGTACGTTTGGGTGTGTCTCTGTGTATGTGGGTGTTATGGCGGTCCGAACTGTAGTGAGATGCCTTGAACACCTCCCTGCTTGGACAAAACAGTGCACTGTGTTGTGGCACCACTTCATGCATAATTTACATATGCGGCATACAATGTTTACCGGATCAAATTACAATCAGGTCGATACTGGTGCTATTACAAAAGCAACAGACTACTGTATGCTCTTTTAACTTTTTAGGATCAATAACAGTATTTGTATTACATGTATATTGACATATCTGCATTCTAGAAAGGTTAGTCCTTAGATTGCACATTAACTAACTTTTCTGAATGAGTAATTTGCACTCATCGCTATTCGGGACTAAAACCCGATGATATTTTCACCATCAAACAAGTCAGTTTTTAAGCACCTTCAGTATTAAAGGTCTGTATATAAAGTTGTTGCAGAACAATTCAATATCAGAAGGGCATAAAACCTCTACACTGTACATTACATTTGTAGATAATAGCCTTACTGCTATCAGTCATAATATAACTTGTCCAAGAATGAGGAATTTAAACCTTTTACAGGAGAAAATATAAAGCACAATATCGACTTACTAATGAAATTACTATATAGTAATTATGCGTAAAAGAGATAAATAGATTAGCAGAGAGAGAGAGAGAGAGACATATATTGGCATTCTTATCATAAGGAAAAATAAACAACAGCAGCTCAATATCCCATCCATTGTTCCTCTGGTATTAATATGCCAAAGAAAATTTCCACAAACAAATATAGATAAATGAGGCTTATACCATGCCAACATTCCAAAGAGATGAATCAGCTACAGATGTATAATGTATTTTTCAACTGCTAATAATCATTTCCCCTTCCCTACCTTGGTGAGCAGATCAATGTATTGTTATGAATGCAAAGCATCATGAATGAAAATGTACAACATTCATTGAAGTGTTGATGTGAAGAATCCTCCTGTAACAAGTAGCAATTTGACTGTCACTCATCTTGGAGTAATTTTACCCTTTCAACACCACCACACACACACAAAAAGGAGTCAAAGAATTTATATGTTATTGCAATTAAAAATAATAACAACAAATTTGGTTTGCTCTGTCCTTGTTATCTTGTTTGGATTCGGCTGGCGTCTGCCTCTGACTCAGTTCCTCACCCAATCATTGTCGCGTCGGTTCGCAGAAAGCAAATATTGTACTATGCATTTGTTTTCGTGCAAGTAGAAGGTTGAAGTTACTGCTGAAAGTTGAGAGATTGCCACTTACTGTTCTCAATTCTTAGTTGGTATCAAAGGTATACCATGCAAAAGAGATGTGTGTGTATATATATACAGCTGTAGGTATTTAAATCAAGGTGGCACATAGCACTCAATCCTTTAAAAAAAATATTTTACATGCTGTGCCAAATAAAATAAGGTACTAAACCAAAATGAAAGTAAGATACTACATTTCTTCTTTTCTCATGAATTGACAGACTTCATACATATAGATGTAGTCACACCCATTCATCCAGAATGTATAGACTATACACCTAGATCATATAGGGAGTTTCCCTAAAATTTTCGGACACATCAAAAGACATCCCGTTCATACAGCACAGAGAGTGTATTGAGTGGCATGCAACATTTAGTTTCCTGCTTGTAGATGTTAATAGCAAGTTTAAAATTTCGAGTACAGAAACAGTACATCTATGGTTGTTAGACCATAAAATATGTGCTTTCCTTGATCAAACGTAAGTAACAAGTCAAATATCTCATGACTGATAGAGTAAATAGGTGAATTGTGCAGCTACAACAACTACAGTATATACTGTATAATGCAAATTTGGCAAGATCTGTACTGCGCAATTACTGTACAACCAGAAACATTGGCAGCATAAAGCTTCTGCAAATCAGAGCCAACAGCCTTTTTTTGCAGCAGGAAACTTTCATGGATTGTCACTGGCATTCAATGCATCTACTTTTGCATGCATTTTGCTTTTGCAAAATCTTGACCCCTCGCAAAATTTACAAGAGTTTCATGCATGCAAAAACAAATCTAGTTTTACAGTATGATGTGCACTTGTGTGGATAGATTCACAACAACAACAAAAAAATCATGTTGTTCTATTTGAAACACTGACTAGCTGAGAAACATACTAGACATGATTTTTGAAACCTTCAAGGAGAAACCTGAGAGGAAATTTGCATAACAAGGTGATAGACAGGACGAGGACACAAAAAAACAACAAAAACTGTAATTGAGACGGCGCTAAAAACTGTCTAGTAATCATTAGGCCCGTTCACAAACAACCAAAATCGAAATTTCAATCGCGATCCAAATTTCGATTTTTTTTTTTCGACCGTTCATACACAGGGAAAAATCGCACTTCGCAGCAAGGAAAGAACGATCAGAGGCCAAACTGTGCATGCGCGAATCTTGCATGACCGAAGACTGACCCCGCAGTCCCAATAGAGTTTAGCACGCGCTACAAACGATGGGATTAAAAATACCGATTTCCGAATCTCGATCGCGCTCACACACACGACGCTTGGCAAAATAATCGCGATTATTCTGAAAAATCGCACTAATAGTGTGAGTTGGATCGCGATAAGGATCGCGGTAATTAGTGAGATTTTTCTGTCCACACTGGAAAAAATTTCGAAATTTTGATTGCGATAAGGAAATCGATTTTTAAATCGCACTTTTTCCCTTGTGTGTGAACGGGCCTATTTTCTAGACGTGGGAAGCAAGGAAGGCCAGAAAATTCATTATGAATCTAAAAAGTTCAGATTATGTAATCAATGACGCATTCTAACAATGAATTTCATCCTACCCAAGGCCAATTAACTTTAAGACAATAGATGAATGTCCCGTCACTCAAAATGAAGAGCATTTAATGAGACATAATATAACTGAAACATAACTATCACGATACTTCCCTCTATACAGTCTAAATGCAAATCAAATTTTCCCGTAGGAATTCTTCAAATGAGTTAAAAGAACATTCACATTGCCTGTAAAAAAAAAAAAGTCAAGACTTCAGAAAAATTATGACATTGCAAAGACCGTTGCAAGGTAACTGTGCCACAAGCTATTGAAAACATCACCAGAAATATCGCATCAGATATGTGCACAATTTTCCTAACTTCGTGTGAAGCTCTGCGCAACAATTTGCTATGTGAAAGGCAGATGTCATCAGAGAAATTGCAGTATTTAACATTATGACTTCTATTATAATGTTTCACTATAAACTTACATACACCCTATGTTCAGAAACAAAGTTAATCTAATGAAAGTACATGTTGGGGTACATCAGATCTCCCATCCTTTCTGACTGAAAAAATGGTGATAACTTGACTCAACAATATGAAAGAAAGAGCAGTTCCCATAGGGGTGTATTGTAAAATTATCAAGAAAAACTGCACAAACACCGATTGAAACAAGAGCTGGGAATGACCAGTCAAAATTCAGATTCTTTCTTCATATTTAGAATGGTCTGGTGGCCTGGGAGGTCTGGGTACATGGTGTTCCCTTTACAACAAACATGGTTATAATGAAATTTCTTAATAAAGCGAAGTAAAAATTAATGTTCCAAAAATCATCATCACAATTACAAAAGTCTGTGGTGCAAAATTCCATTCCATCATAACAAAATATCATAACTGATTACATACACTCAAGAAAGCTGCCTGTCCTGAGGACTTTGTTATACTGGGGGTCATCGTCTGTACGTGCACATCAGCACAACTATCCCCGCGTTCACATTGGTCCCCGCGACGCGGGGACAGCCACAAGAGATCTTATCTTTTTTACGACTGACCGTTCACATTGGTATCTTATCTGTCCCCGAGCTGTGGGGGCATTTTGGGGTTTGGAGCGAGCTATCAATTGCGCTCCAAGGTCACTCTCCCCTCCAAATCTTGTCCCCGTACCCGACTTGCTTCGCGGGGACGAGGGGACAAGTCCCAGCGAGCGTTCACATCATGGTTTTTGAGGAGAAAGTCCCACAGCTCGGGACTTTCCCCGCGTCGCGGGGACCGATGTGAACGCGGGGATTATGGTTTTGGAGGAGAAAGTCCCGCCGCGTGGGACTTTCCCCGCATCGCGGGGACCAATGTGAACGCGGGGTATATTGATGGAGCTCACTTCCACAGAATCAGATATTACATAACAGGGTGTGGACACCTGCTTACCTCTGAGATCCTCCTCATCATAGAGCCATGCCAGGGGGTCTTTATATCCTTCCTCCTTCTTTCTCTCTTCCTCCTCCTCTTTACTCATCCTCCCTCTCGGATGATGAGAGCATCGAGAGGAGGAAATTGGACATTGTTCTCGCTGCGTGAGGCACTTTATGTTTTTACAGTCTCCAAAGAGGACGGACTGCCTCGATCGAGGCTTCTTCACGCTCGCTACGATCGCAAGCCCCAGTTTCATGCGTCCGTTTACAAAATGAAAGACACTGAGTAGTCACTGACCGGTCCAAATCTGGAGTCGAATATTTCCTTTGTGATTAACTATGTGCTTAAATAGCCAACAGTAAAATGCAAAACAATCCTTCATGAACTATGAATTCTCCTGTTTTGGTGTTCCCTTTGGTGTCCCCTTGGTGTCCCTTTCAAGATGAGAGACACTGAATAGTCACCGACTGGTCAAAATCTGGAGTCCAATTTTTCCTTTGTGACTGAAGAACTATGTGCTAATTAGCCATCAGTAAAATGCAAAGTAATCCTTCATGAACTATGAATTCTCCTGTGTTGGTGTTCTTGCTAAACTTGACATTGGACAATCTCCACAGAACTGTTTACACAAAGTCTTCATCAGAATCCCTCCGTAATGATATAACTTCTAACACATCCATGTCCCAAAACTGAACAGGAACCAGAAACCAAGAGTCAAAAACATACTATGAAGCACAAGAAAAGTATTTGGGAGAAGATATAATATACAGCTTGTACTCCTATTTGAATCCAAGGCACAGATGTTATCTCATGAGTTCTCACATCAAATATTTCCATGAAATGATTTACAGTTGAACACACAAGAGTGAATGATTTCAGGAATGAAGAAAGACTAAAATTAGGCAAAATATCACTTCTTCAGCTTTACATTTCCAACACATTTTAAATGTCCTTTCTATCAGTTTATAAAAAGAATACAGTCAGTCACATTAAACTGAGTTTGCGAGACTGTGTACAATATGAGTGAAAGTGTTACAGGCAGCACAAACACTCTTCCAGGAAAAGGCACAGATTAAATGAGACACTAAGGTGCCATAACACATGTCAAATCCAAATCACAACCTGTCGCTATGCATCCAGCGACATGTACTCCTTCACATTATTCTCGTGAGGTCTCGCATTCCCTTGTTGAAACAGTGATAATCCCATAGAATCCGGATAGTAATCCTAGCATGCAGCCTAGGGTATCCATGTTCGTCCCCTGTGAATCACAACAACTATGTGTCAGATTTCATACTCGTTCATATGTACAAATGAACGACGTGCAGTGGTGTGTATTTCCAAGCTGCATTCGCCAGGAGTGAAAAAAAAAATATCTGTGTTTGCTCTCAAAAAACACTATCGCCGACACATTGCTGAATAATTTGATAGCTCCGGACAATCACTGGGGTTCCACCATCTCGTAGTCACACGTCACGGTACGCCGGGCATCTGCTCGTCACACCGACACACACTGGTCCATTGTCAAGTTTGCAATATAGCATAATGCGATGGAGCAAGCACTCAAGGGCATACCTCACTGTTATCAGAATACTGCTAGCACATGTACTAATTCTCTGACCAACAAATGCGGATACGGCGTAACGGCCATTAGCAACGTGAAGAGCTCTGGCGAAAACAAAATTAAATTGCATCAAGCCAGAGCCAGCTGTTAGCGGCAGCGTGAAATATGATGACTTCCTCTACGGAATAGAATCTCTTTCAATTTCTACTTCTCTCCCTAGAAAACAGCCAGTCTCAGACACAGTATCAGTCAGTGTAATAACATAATTTCTCACTTCATGTACATGTTGTATGGCACTGAACAGAGTCACTGTTGACTTTTCCGAAAAAACTTCCACTGTTGGTTTGTAAATCTTATTTTCACTAGTGTCCACATCGGTTCCACACTTACATTGTAGCACAGAAATCTTCTGTCCTTGTACCTCTCACATTTGAGTCTTTAGAATCCAAAGCCCCTGTATTAGGGCAGCACATAAGTCCCATCAAAAATCAGCAAAACTAGAGAATTTCCTAGACAAAGTCCAAATGGCGTAAGCAGATGATCCACACCTATGAGTAACATCCAGAGATAGCAATTAAGACAAAGAGAGCTCCTTTCGAAGTAATCCCATTCCAAACACAACATCGGGGGAAACCTTCGAATGTGATCAGGCAGTTAATGAAACACCCAAATGTCTAAAGAGTCAATAGATATATGTGTGCGACCTTTTGACTACGCACACCCAAAACACTTGAATTCATCCGCAGAAATCCCTATCAGAGAGGAAGAATTCCATAGTCCGTTGCCAACCACAAGATGAGACTGAGCGTGCATAGGGTGTAGCCATGCTGGTCCATCAAACCGAGGCTTTCCCCTACTACATGAAGCAGCTCCTGCTGTTCATTTTTTCCCATTCTTTTTTTTAGCTCGGCAAAGCATTCAAATATTAATACAGCGCTCCATCTGTTTGCAGTCTCTTTCGTCATGCCCGACACGACTCCCCGCCCGCCAAAAATGGATCCATCAAAAAAAAAAAAAAAAAAAAAAAAAAATGCCATCTCAACCAAAGGGCACATAATTCCATTAAGTTTGTCTCGACACCCTCACTCAGATACATACATTTAATTTTTTTTTTTTTTTTTGGGGGGGGGGGGGGAGGGGAGAGGGGAGAGCATGGGGGATTATTATTTACTTCACTATCTACATCTGCTCATATGCTGGACCGACTATCTCGACCTCATTTACTGATAAGATACTATGCATTCTGAGTGTTAAGACGCATGGAATAAGCAATACTCAAGGCTGAACGGTAAAGGTGCGACTGAAGCATCACGTGTACCAATTCTGAGCTTTTGATGACCTAACATAAAAAAAGGCATGATATGGTAGAAATGCACACACATGGTTACATTCACTGTTCTCTGCCATTCATTTATGATTTGGTTGGTTGATGAGATACGGATGGGGGAGGCTATGAACAGCATTTTGAATTTCAAAAGGGCAAGTTTCTCGATATTTGCATGTTGTCTACCACTAAAAAGGACAAATTGTTTTTAATAATGCAAATGACTATAGTGGGAATATTTCAGGGAGTGCCAATTTCAACATGACTCTAGCCGCTATCAATGATTTACAAATATCAACATACCATCAAAGATCATGAGCTTGATTTCCTGAATATCCGTCAGAAGTGTGAATAAATATCAAATTGGTCAATTTCATACAGATAGGAATAAAAATACCTATGAGAGTATGAGCGCAAAAGGCAGGGTTCTTGTTAATAGCCGGTTACCGGTTATTTTTTCCGGCTGTGAAGCCCAACGTAACCGCCTATGGATTGATAAAATATCAATTCATGAATAAGAAATTTATAAGTTTTTATACATACAATAATTCTAAAAAATGATGCAAGTACTGACTACTGTAGTATTGACTCCAATACTGACAATGCCAACCATAATATTCCGTCATCCCTTTGGAGGTTTGGTTCGAAATCTCAGCTCCGTCTACACCAGGTACGTCTCCTTCCTTCCTCGCTCAAAATCGATCGAGCGAGTTTTCATGGACAGGCCTACGCAGGCGCAGCAGGCTAGGAGGACAGCACGGGTACGTACGTCCGTGCACCGCAAGTTATAAGGCGCGTGAGTATGAGGCGTGCATGCGCTTCTATGTGCTGAGCCGAGCAACCACATCGGGCGCGGGTAAACTAGTACTACAAGCTACGTAAGTACATGCGGTGGTCGTTTTGGCTCTTCTTTTCATTATTCATTTAATCGTACTTGACTCGCGCCGACTTCAAAATTGTTATCTGATCTGATTCGCAATCACATGTATCGTTTTAACTGCACTGAACCTTGATGATGATTTAAATTCAAAAAGTGATTACCATAATTGCCTTTCATTTATGCGACAGTAGGGATATTTTCAAAACGGCAACGAGCCTTTTACTCGAACTGTACTAGTTGACTAGCTTCAAATCAATCTCCGAGCTCTGCAGACCGTACCTACCGGTATGTAATGTAGTGCGTGCATGCGCTTCACGCATGCTATGCAAAGTGCAGTACAGATATAATACTAGTATGCAGTTAGTGCAGCTGCTACAGGCTGCTGCATGCTGCTGAGTGCGAGCTAGAGCTAGTTATAATTATACAAGCGCGCCCGTATACCGTAAGCGTACCAGCTGTAGGCGCCTACATCGCTTCCAGCACTAGTTAGACTAGCCATGGAGTCAAATTCAAAATCAAAAACAAAGGCTACGGCTGCATATACATGTAAGCGGCAATCCACATTGTCCAACTTTGGATTTGTTGCCAGTAATAAAAAGCAACGTTCAAATGGTAAGTTCAGTCCCCATCCTTGCACATGCACTGACAGCCGAAGTGCAGAATACCCACAACTAAAGAACGATGCATTCACGGCAATGGCCAATGCATTCACGTACCGTAGATATGTGTACTGTGGGTTTCCGTTCATTTTTGGATTTGAACAGAAATATCTTTAACAGTTTCCCTCGTGTACCAATCTAATTTACAAAGTCCTTTTGCCGAAATTATATTCTACATAGGCTGTTCGATTTCATCGGCATGTTAAATTTAAATGTACTATATAACGGGGCAATAAGGCAATGTTTTCATGCACATGGTAGTTTTTGGTGGTAGGCCCTAAGTACCACTACTCGTTACTAGCCTAGTGGTAGTGAGTGGTAAATCCCGTTCACCTGCACGTCCAACCTGCGAACGCAAACTGGGACATCTACGGTACATCAATGGTCTTGGTGTTCGTGGTGTGATAATCGGTAATCTGCACGTAAATCGACATTTTATTGTGCAAAACATGGCATTATAGAGCCATTAGATCTATCATTTATCATCCCCGTTGCCACTTAAGCGCTATTATAGTCGCCACTTGTGTGTAATTCTCATGCACTTCCGCGTTGGCGAACTAACGATAGGCACTACATTAGTTCGCCGCCCATAGCCTGCCACATATTATTAGCGTGTGTGTTATACACACACTTCAATGTATGATGCATTTTTCCGTCACCGCGTTTGAAAACCTCCATTGATCTGCCACCTGAAATCCATTCTAAATCAAAAACATCCTTGCATTGAAATAGGATTTGTCACCTTTAACACTTGGGAAAATATATTTTGATTACAATTATTTGTGTTTTTACGGAGAAAAAAGGTGAATTACGAATGCATTTTGAGAGTGAAGAAAATCCGTCGCGCGAGCTAATTTCCGATCGCGGAGCGATCTACATGAGATGTGAATGTCTGGCGACTTTACGGCAGTGCCAAGTGGCGACTGTAATGCGACTATAATGACAAATTCACTGTCAATAATGTTCGGTAGAAAAAGCTGTCCATGGTTTATTTCGACAGCTAAGTAAACACTAACAGTAACACTTTGATTGAGTATGTTTTAGGTTAAAACTATGTAATATATACCCTAGAAAAATTTAGATTTCTACTTTTTATTTAATGTGCCCAGAGCAGGGTGTCCAGGTATACATAGGCATAGCGTTGGGTTTAGCTAACCCAGCACCAGCTACTCTAGTGTTCACGGTGGTCGAAAGGCTTCATCCAGTGTTTTGTTCGTCGTCTTCGATATCGGGCAGCCTCACTGTACACTTTCTGAAGTCGCTCCATTCACTCTATGAAGGGAAAGAACAAGGCTAACTTTAGCCTTGCACAAACCTATTGGCTATGGGAAATGACTCGGCGTCAAAATATTACAATACTGCACATCAGTTTGCATTGAAAATTTCCATTGAACTAAAATGAAAAACTCTACAAACAACACAAGTTGTGAAGAATTCAAATTCGTCGCGGATATTTGAATTTCTTCAGGCAGATTTATTTCTGCATTTATTGCGAATATATAGAAAGTAACACAAGTAGTGCGTACAGAATTTGAATGATAATTATTAAACACATAAGTAAAATGTAATTCATAAGAAACTAATTTGTGTAAAATTATATCAAATTGATACATAATATAGTGCATAGCAGAGTAAAGTATGTGGATGATATAAAGATAACCTGCACAGAGTATAATAACAATCTGTATCCTTTAACATTGCTTCACAAGGTGGAATTGGGACCTTAAAACAGGTTCCAACATATGGTCATGCAAATAATACATAGAAATAATACCAGAAAATTTGTAAATATTGAACCCAGTCCCACATGCATATTTTGATGCTGGTTGCTCCTTTTGCAAATTTTCCTGCCACATAAGAGTTGATAATTTTACTCTTTGAGATACTTTTTTATGATTTTTTTTTTTTTTTTGGGGGGGGGGGGGGCAAGAAAGCTGCTGTTTTTAAAAGCATTTAAATGCCAGCCTCCCCCAAAAAAGTTAAAAGAAATGATGATTCAATATATACTAATGTATTTCTTAAAAGGATCTGTAAGCTGAGAAGCCTAAATGTAAGCTTTTAATTGGAGCCCAACTGAGGTAGTTACAGATAAGATTACTTGCATGAAAATGAAATGTGTAGATGCATCATCCTGTTTTTGCTAATTGTATTGTTACCAGCATACAGTTTACCAACACTGTACACACTCTCATGATGATTACATATGTGTCTTCTGTTGCAGAGGAGACTGCGAGTGGAAGCAGCGTTGATGATCATGTGCAGTCTGAGTCACCTGCAAAAGCCTATGAGAAATGTGATGAAACCGATGACACACATCCGAAAAGTTCAATCACAGTGGCGACAGAGCCAGTTGCTCACGAAGTTCATATTTCTTCTAGTTCTGTCATGGAAACATTTAACACAATATTTGAAGCACACGATCAGGATTCATTACACAGTTACTATCACTGTCAAAACAAGTGCTGGGCCTTGTCTGCAGCTGAGCAAGCAACACACACTTCTAAATTCAAATTCAATCATGGCTGGCTCTTTGACCGCGAGTTGTCATTCAGCAAAGAAACTGGGATGTATTGGTTGATATACAGTGAGGGGCATCATGGCATGCTTTGTTTATTATGTCGCAAACATAATGCAACGAATGAGAAGAATAAGAGCACGATTTATAGTGCTGATCCAGCAACAAGATTGCGCAAAGCAGCAGTTCATGAACATGCAAACAGTAAGCAACATAGGGCAGCGATACAAGCTGAATTGCTTCAGAGAGTGTCAGTCTTTCATGCGGAATTTGAAGCAAAGGAGAAGACAGGTGATGAGGTATTGCTTAATGCCTTCTCAGCATGTTATTTTCTTGCTAAGCAAGAAATACCGAACAGCAAACTGGTTCCACTACTTGACTTCCTAGATTCTGTAGGACTTACAAGCATGAAGTCTTTTCAGCATCGGTCCGAACATTCAATTAGGGAGATTTTCGTTTTGATTGGAGAGACAATCAAAACTATGGTCTTGGAAAGGGTAGCAGAAGCAGGAACATTTGGTATCCTTGCAGATGATGCAACGGATATCGCAGTGATTGAGCAGATGATCATTTTCATCAGCTACGTGAATCAGAGTACATCTGAAGTTCAAGTAGATTTCCTGTCAGTTGCAAATGTGTTAGAAGATGAGAAAGCACAAGGTGCAAATGCCGAAGTGCTGTGTCAGGTGCTGCTACAAGAGCTAGAGAAGTGTAAACTAGTGCTTGAGAACTTCACGAGTATTGTAACAGACGGAGCGTCTGTCATGACTGGTAAAAAAAGTGGATTGACTGCTTTGCTGAAAAAGGTGAACAAAACCCTCATATCCATCCACTGTGTTTGCCACAGGCTGGCATTGGCATGTGTGAAGTCAAACGAGGATACTCGGACAAGCTACCTCACAGTTGTCGAAACTGTCTTGAGACAGTTATGGCAATTTTTCGAAAACTCACCTAAAAGGACATCAAAATACATGAAGACTCAATGTGAATACAAGAAGGCTATCCTGAGTACGAAGAATGAGAAGATTGTTCTGAGAAAGGTGAGGAAATCTTGTAGAACACGATGGTTGTCATTGGATTGTGCAGTGAATGGAGTGTACTTGGACTTCATTCCCCTCCTTTTGACCCTTCGAGAGATGGAAGAGAAGGATGCTGTTGCCACTGGACTTCTCAGAAAAATGAGTTCCCTCAAGTTTATTGGAGCTGTGTACATATTCCACGAGATCCTTCCAATTCTGTCAACGCTCAGCAAGACATTCCAATATGGTACCGTGAACTACACGAGAATAGCTCCAGCCATTCAGGCAGCAAAGGCTGCACTAGACAAAGTTGTGCAATCCCAGTCTGTTGTGACTCAGCTTGTGCAGGACTTAGCTGAGGATGGGAGACTTCATTTGAGTGAAATAAAAGCCACACCCTCAGGATTGGAGACAGTCTCTAATTTGCTAACCAACTATGTCAGTGCTTTGAAGGCAAACATTGATGACCGCTTTCAGGACAGTCTACCACTTCTGACAAGCTTTGGCATTATGAACCCGGAAGCCATTTGTGAACAAAACATTGATTCATACGGCACTGATGAAATTGCTCATCTTGCAGAGCACTTTTTTCCTGATGATCCAGCTGACCGTGCAAAGTTGAAAGCCGAATGGGGAAACTTCAAGTTTGAGCTAGTTGAGTGGAAGAAACTGATCAAAGGAAAATCACTGTCCCCGACTGAGTTTGCATTGCAGAGGATTGTTTCCAACAGAAGCACATACAGCCATTTTTACCCTAAGCTATTCTACATCTGCAACATCATCTATACAATGCCTGTGTCAAATGCTTGGCCGGAAAGGGGAGTGAGTGCAACAAAGCGAGTGAAGACCAGACTGAGAAGCACTATGCGGAATGACTTGTTAGAATCCCTCCTGCATATCAGCATTAATGGGCCACCAGCATCTTCACCTGATTCCCGAAGGATTGTCTTGCGGGCAGTGAACAAATGGAAAACCACCACACGAAGACGAAAGCTTCCAGGTCCTGTTCCATCATCCAGACATCCCATCGTCACAACAGCAGATGCAGGGGTTGGTGCAGTATAGCGCTTGAATAAAAAATTGACCCATCTACACCATTGTCCTTAATAATTTAGTCATTAGTGATTACCATATAAATTCAACTCCTTAATTCTAAAATTGACCATCACTTCCTTCCCTACAAAGACAATGGTTAACAAGAACTGAAATCACATTAGCAGTCCATTTCACTTGAGAAACAGTAATTCCCTGGCTTATAAATTTGCAAGCTACTACTTTCAAACAGTGCTTTCTTGATGATTTTGATGTTAAAACAGTCGTCCAAAATTGCATGCAAAAAGGATGGTCTCAGAGAACACATTAATTATATGAGCTACATTTTTTTTTCTATCATATTTGTGATATTCAAGTTTTTTTTACAAAAACAGCTGTGTAAAAAGATAATAAATGAAAAAATGTATAAAGCACCAGGATTGTCATCTACCTGATAAATTATTTTCAAGAATCATTAATCAATAAAAGACATGATATTTGTACTTTACATGGCCAGGCCTTTGGCTTCTACAGTGACACTGACCCAAAAATTTATTATTCATTAATTTCATGCAGGTGCAGACCGACGGACCAGAAATTCATGACAGGGACTGTGGTATCTCTCAGAATCCTGTGACCAACATTGGAGCAGAGTCTGTAGTGGATGAAGCTGCTCAAGAAGATGACTGTTGTGCAGAGAGAGCTGAACTTGAAAACTCTCTTATTCTTCTGGGGTTAGAACGTGATGGTTCAGCAGAAGAGTCATCTGATTCAGAGACTGATTCATTCTAATTCACCAGCACCTGTCCGATGTCCTAAGAATGCTGAGTTCTGTTGAATGACATTTCATTTGATTTCTCCTGGCACCTGACCTCTAGTCTTTGCTCTGACTCTCCTGAGAAACAATGCCGAGACTTCAGTTGATATTTGATTTCTCCTTCACCCATCATTCAGTATGATATTGACTTCTATACTAGATTTTATTTGATGAATGATGAAGTGATATCAGCACTTATTGTCTTATCAGCTGTAAAACATGCAGTTGTCACTTGTCAGTGAGGTAGTCCACTTACACTTATAAGGTTCTTTTTGTATCTTTTTGACATGAAGAGTTATGCATCACAAGTTACCTAGATTGCCTTATTTTACCATATCGATTTGTGAAAAACCTTTAGCTTCCAGGGGCGCTGCCCCTGCACCCAAGCTCATATTTGATTTCAGTTGATATTTGATTTCTCTTTCACCCATCATTCAGTATGATATTGACTTCTATACTAGATTTTATTTGATGAATGATGAAGTGATATCAGCACTTATTGTCTTATCAGCTGTAAAACATGCAGTTGTCACTTGTCAGTGAGGTAGTCCACTTACACTTATAAGGTTCTTTTTGTATCTTTTTGACATGAAGAGTTATGCATCACAAGTTACCTAGATTGCCTTATTTTACCATATCGATTTGTGAAAAACCTTTAGCTTCCAGGGGCGCTGCCCCTGCACCCAAGCTGATATTTGATTTCAGTTGATATTTGATTTCTCTTTCACCCATCATTCAGTATGATATTGACTTCTATACTAGATTTTATTTGATGAATGATGAAGTGATATCAGCACTTATTGTCTTATCAGCTGTAAAACATGCAGTTGTCACTTGTCAGTGAGGTAGTCCACTTACACTTATAAGGTTCTTTTTGTATCTTTTTGACATGAAGAGTTATGCATCACAAGTTACCTAGATTGCCTTATTTTACCATATCGATTTGTGAAAAACCTTTAGCTTCCAGGGGCGCTGCCCCTGCACCCAAGCTGATATTTGATTTCAGTTGATATTTGATTTCTCTTTCACCCATCATTCAGTATGATATTGACTTCTATACTAGATTTTATTTGATGAATGATGAAGTGATATCAGCACTTATTGTCTTATCAGCTGTAAAACATGCAGTTGTCACTTGTCAGTGAGGTAGTCCACTTACACTTATAAGGTTCTTTTTGTATCTTTTTGACATGAAGAGTTATGCATCACAAGTTACCTAGATTGCCTTATTTCACCATATCGATTTGTGAAAAACCTTTAGCTTCCAGGGGCGCTGCCCCTGCACCCAAGCTGATATTTGATTTCAGTTGATATTTGATTTCTCTTTCACCCATCATTCAGTATGATATTGACTTCTATACTAGATTTTATTTGATGAATGATGAAGTGATATCAGCACTTATTGTCTTATCAGCTGTAAAACATGCAGTTGTCACTTGTCAGTGAGGTAGTCCACTTACACTTTAAAAGGTTCTTTTTGTATCTTTTTGACATGAAGAGTTATGCATCACAAGTTACCTAGATTGCCTTATTTTACCATATCGATTTGTGAAAAACCTTTAGCTTCCAGGGGCTCTGCCCCTGGACCCCGCAAGGGGCTCTGCCCCTGGACCCCGCCGGGGCGCTGCCCCTGGACCCCGCTGGGGGCGCTGCCCCCAGACCCCCGTTGCCTTGTAACCGCCTATACCAATAAAATTACCTGCTGTAACAAAAAATAACAAGAACCCTGAAAAGGCATCAATGTGATTCACACAGTCCATTGTAAATGATAACACGACTTGTTCATTGTGATACAGAGAATATTTCTTTGCTTTAATTTCACACCAGTCATCAGAATAAGCCTAGTATAGGGAAGTCTTCTCTCTCTACCCCCATCCCCTTATTTCCCACCCTCTGGGCACACTGGCAAAGTGGGAAAAGCACTGGACCTCTGCACAGGAAATTCAGGGTTCAATTTTTGCACAGCGTGTACAATACATTCTTGGCAATGGTGTTTTATACACCCATGTCCCTCTTGACCCATGCTTGGGCAAAGGTGTAGGCCCCTACATGTAGAAATCTGGCAATGCTAAAGATAGAATATTAGGAAGAGTACTGCCAGCAGAAAAGATGCTACCCTGTGTAACTGAGACCATTATCAAGATCAGTTTTGAATATATCACCATATTATTTTATCATCATCAACATTATTGGTACTGGTAGGGCCTATTGTTAATACCATGATTATTACCATCATTATAATCATTTTCATCAACATCATCATCTTTATTATTATCGTCATTATCATTACCATAACAATACTCGTCATCATTATTATTGTTGCCACTACTACTACTGCTACAACTACGTACTATTACTGTTTATCAATTTCAATTCAATTCAATAGTTTATTTATTTCCATCATCAAAAAAGAAAAGAAAAAGGGAACATGATCCAAAGTGGTACAAGTTTTCAGTTTGTCTTACATTCGTCTGATAAAGGCATTTTTTTTTTCAAATACAATACAAAGTATATGCACGAATGACGTCATAAAAAAGAAACAATGCACTTTGCCATGGCAACAAAAATAGTAAATAATCATAACGATGGAATCATAATGATCATCACCCCCATATCTTTCCCTGCGTTCAATACTCTCTCTCCCTCACTTCCTCCCTCTTCCTCTCCCACTTTTTCTCTTACTGTCACTTACTCTCTCTTGACAATATTCCCAGCCAAGACAGTCCACATAGGTATGACCTGGCAAAGCCAATATTGCATTATGTACCAACAATATCAACACAAAATCTTTGCTGTGTATTTTTGAGGTGAAGCTGTTGAAACAAGCCACATGCATAGAACTTCACTGTCACTTGTGTGCATATGTAAGGTAGACCTCACAATTCATATTCCACTTGAAAGAGAGTTCGACTTACACAGCAATGTATTCTGTAGTTTGACTCACAAAGTAACATGGCTGAAGAGATATGTTAGGATCTAAATTCTCCAGCAGTTTGCTACACATATAACTGAGTATAGAGAGTATCTTCTGTTATTCTAAATATCTAAATATTGTTAATTGCTATCTTTAAATTCAACAATTAATTTCTATTTTGATCACAAAGTGCAAAGAGTTTGGGCAAATACATGTAGGTGTAGGCCGTGTAAATTTTCCTATCGTTTGGCTTGCCTGGGAACCTATAAAAGGAACACTCCCCCCCCCCCCCCAAAAAAAAAAAAAAAAAAAAATGAGGGGGGAAAGAAAAACCTATTTTTGTAGAGAACTTATAAAAAGTAAAGTACCTACACATTAGAATATCACCCCTGGGCCCCATTGCAAGAAAGTTGCAATCAATTGCAAATAATTGCTAATTTTGAAACAACCATTCTGATTGGCTCAGGGTCTGCCCTATTAAGAAGACATGCATGCAACAATGACTTTGATTGGCCAGTGACAATCAGTTGCAAGTTGCGTTTAAACGCAAAGTTTCTAGCAACGGGGCCCTGAACTCACTTCTCCAGACATTGCATAAAAGAGCTTTAATAGTTTATTCAGAATGTCAAGCCTATATAGCTGACCACCATTAATGTTATGTTATGAACTTGTGTGTGATGCCTGTGTGTAATTGTGTACAGTGTGTTTGAGTGTTGAGCTCTGGTTTGTATGTGTCTGTGAGAATTTGAATGAGAGAGAAAAAAAAAGCTGGCATTGGCTCCCAAATCCAGGACTTTCGATTGATTTCTTCTCCATTAGTGGCCAGGTGCCATTTTGTTATCATTGTTTTTGTCTTCTATTTCTTCTGATTCCTCCTCTCATTGCAATCGGGCAGCGAATTGGGACCCAAACAAGGAAGCAATCGCTTTGGGCTATTTTCATCCTTCTCTGATAGCGAAAGACTGCATACGTTTTGCAGGTACATTTTGTATCACACTGGTGGCATCATTTGTGTACTGATTCTCTTTTAGATACACTGACATCATCGCTCACAACTGACTAGTTTACCAAATGCAATGAAGTAATGCACAACCCCTTATGAAAGAGTCTGCTCTGTGTCTGGTAACCACCAAGCTTGTCTGAGGCTTGCCTGACATAGCATGAACTAATTCTTGAACTGAAATGGAACATGGGACCATGGAGGGGTTATAAAAGAAAATGTGAATTCCTATACAGTGCTGCCGCTATCTTGTACAATGCACTCTCCTGTAATATTCAGAATAGCAAAAACTGTGAAATTAAAATGCACACAGAAGTTCGTGTCTACACTATATGCATTGAATGTCCGTGGCAATTCACGAAAATGTCATGCCGCAAAAAAGGCGGTCCGCTCCAATTCGCAAAAATTTCATGCAAAGAGCATTTCTTGCTTTACATTAACAAGTAACATGCACAAACAAAGGTTCTTCCTTGGCAACAAGAACCCCAATTACCACAAACTTCTCTGCGATAACTGCTACCTCTATCTCGCAGATGACATACAGATTTCATCAACGTCTGTCAATTGGTGGGAGATGCAGAGTTTGATATTTTCTATCAAAAAACAAAAAACAAAAATGAATACCTGGGATACAGCATGTACACGTTGCACAGATACCACCAGCACCTGAATCAATTTAGCGACCAGCATGTTAAGGTCATCCTCAGTTTACTCAGTGTTCCCAATCTAACATACAGCTATCAAGAAGTCCCGAGGGATGACCAGACTGAACTTCGGACTTCAGAACTCCTTAACTACTCCTTTGGAAAATACAGGTATATGACTGGTAATCGTACGATATGTCACCTAGAGACTAGTGACAAGTGACTCATGATGTACGACTGCCTTGAGCAACAGCAATAAAATCAGCGTGACCATTGAAAAGAATTAAAGATAAATCATAATATCATGTTTTTCACTTCAACAGTCTTAGTTGTAGCGGACTGCAATTTTGAATTCCTCACAGCTGATACATAGTTTCCATCTTGTATTCAAGAATATTTTCATTTATTTTGGTTAATATGTTCTTGTTATTTAAAAAAAAAAACAATAAACCTGTGAAATTATTACTTGGAAGGGAATTCAGAATTTGGCTCATTTGAATTTTCAGATTTGCGTTTATTCAAAATAAAAACAGGACATTCAAACCAAAGCAAATTTGCCAGTTTCCTTCAGAAATCATTCCATTCCCATTTCAGCAAATTAAAGTCACATCAATTGAGAATCACATATACAATGTACATGGATTTGACATAAATGACAACAAGATTCCTTTGTGCAGAATGGAAATTACAAATATGAATACAATTGACACAATTTCACATAACATTGAGGGCTTTAATGTGCGTGGGTTTTTCATGCTTTTATTAATCAAGTGTATACAAATATGATACTTTATATTCTATTTTTCTATCTATTATGGCAAGAGACTTCTAATTTTCTTGTTCAAAGACACTATTCTGTCCCTCACTCTGAAGAGCAGTGATTATAATGCTCACAAATCCATTTACAAAAACGAGTAATTTTGTCCCACAAAAAACAACATAGCTACATCTTTTAATGTAAAATCACTGCCAACAAAGAGTGACAAGTTTGTAGTTCTTTGGAAAAAGTTCTCACCACCGTCTTGTGTGCTGCAAATTCTAAATGGGGCAGAGAGAGAAACAACTGAATATGATATGCCCAGAACAAAGAAAGAAAGACAGAAAAAAAAAAAAAAACGAGCATAACTCATTCCCAAACCTTGTAACACAATATTGCAGTTGTAGTTGCGGATGTTTGCAAGGCCCTGGTTTGCACTGAAGGAGTGTCTACCTTGTCAATTTGCTTTTCAGAGAATAATACACGTGTATCCGCCTGCTGGCACTTTTCTTCGATTTAGTTCACACATTAAATTTCATTCCGTACCATGTGTACAATTTATGCACAAGCCCAAGTAAAGTTCTAGCAAAGACTCGGTACTGTACAAATGTTCGAGAGAAATTAGTGCGATGTTCTAAATGATTCCTCTTGCGTAGTAAACTGATTGGCTCGAATTCACGAAGGTGGTACAAATGAAACCATGGTTTAAACCATGGACAAAAACCATGGAGCGTCAAGTGTCGCACGGAATATTTCGTTACGAAATTTTTTTTTGTCGACAAAATGACAAAATGTTCATTTAGTTACAAAATGTTGTCATTTCGTTTAAAAGTAATCATTTCATCGACGAAATGACTGATTTCATAACAAAATATCGAATGTGACACTCGGCGCTCCATGGTTTAAACCATGGTTTCATTCGTACCACCTTCATGAATTCGGACCAATATGTATTCTGACTTTGATGCAGCTGTATACAAACTGAAAAAATACACTGGAATATTTAAGCTCTTTACTGTGGCACATGTGGAACACTTGTAAACAATATTAATAAAATAATTGCACCCCTCTCCTCTGCGTACGACCTTTAAACAAGTATCAAGGCAATATGATATCAAGCCTGACATTGGGCTGCGCATTCTGCAGCATACAACCAGGGTAATAATACTGCAAGCGGAATGATGATTCTGTCCATTCATCTCTCACTGTGCAAGGTCTTGATCACGGGTGATACACTGCTAGTCGCCGGACCTTGACTTGGCTATTCTATTGAAATTTCGGTCCGCAGGAACGGCAGCATAGACACAAGCCTTTAATTATGCAGGGCAATCAAACTGAGAGTGATGGAGAGTTACAAAAAAACCAACCCATCAACAAACCCTTAATGAACTTTAATCGTCAGAGATATGAAGCAGATGTACATGTATACTCTGTCTACATCAATGCCAATCGTATGTTTCTATTTAATTTCATTTGACTGATTATTAAAACATTTCTTGTTCTCTTTATATATTTGCTTGCCCTCAATCTCTCTCTCTCTCTCTAGCTCTCCTCTCCCTCCCTCTCTGTCTGTCTTTCCTTTTCTCTCCATTTTTCTCGCGTGCAGCTTGGCTTTCATCTAGTGGTTTTGTTTCATTTCATTCACAGCTTGCAGTATATCTGTTTTTTATTCCTGTCATGAGCACAGAGACATTACATTTCAATGATGTATAATATTTTGCTTTTTTAAAATCATCAGTTTGGAGCTGATTGACAAACTGCCCTTCATCTACATAGATACACACTGTTTATTCATTGTTTTGAGTGACACTGTAAAACAGCCATGACAAAAATCATGGGCATTCCAGCCTGATATGACCATAATATCTATAACGGCTGGTACTAAAAACACTAAATAATCTGTGTGTATTTATGTTGATGAAGGGTGATTGGTTAATCAGCTGCCAAAAAAAAAAAATCTCACAACAGCTTGACAAAAGAATAAATAATTTGAAGTGCTAAACTACGCTGTTGAAAGCTCTGGAAAACAAAAAGACATCAGACAGTTTCATACCATGGCAAAATTAAATTCTCTCAATTTTTAACTCTAAATATCAAAGGGATCGTATACTTATTGTTGAGACCTACCTTCAGGTTTCTAACATATTTTGGTGAGATCATTAGAAATCTCTTACGAAATGTGAAAGAGCATGTAATTCCAAAAGGATTTGAACGTTTATTTGATGAAAATTGCTTTTGAAATTCCAATAAAATGCTAAATTCAGAATGTCATTTATTTCGTGTGCATAGGAACCTTGAATCCTACACATTTGTACACTCAGTGTCTTGCACTTTCAGATTTTGTATTAATGAAATTTAATATTTATTATTGATTTCCTATCAGCCCTTCTCCATACACACATTTCTCAATTTGCAGTCAAACTACTCCACTGACGAAAAATGCAGCTCCGTGGGGTTACCTCCCTGGTGGGTTTGATGTGCAAAAACTCAACATGTGAGTAACTAGCAATAGGTCTTGAACGCTCCTCACATACACAAAAACACACACAGACACATACACACTACGTTTCTTTCTCACTGCGTTTGCCACCGCTGTGAGTGAATAGCGGCATGCTCATACACTATGCACACAAACACACACACCCACCGACCCGTATCCACTCCACTGAGCAGTGTGTGTGCGCTCACCTACGAGGCTCACAATAGAGAATGGTCTCACGCACCGAGGGTCTCACATGGAAGGCCCTCATTGGCTGTATTATAATTACATTATGCAAATTAGCCATGAAGGTCTCCTGACAGGCCTGTGGGGAAGGTGCATTTCAGTATGAATTTCTCTCTTTTTTGCAAAAATGTTCTCCTGCAAATCATAAAAGAAATTGAAATATGTGCATTTATATGTAATCAACCTAATCACTTGGTTAATGTGGTCAAACTAGTTAGATTTTCAGTGAATTATGAGACAGAGCTGTATACAGAAGGCTTGACAACCATGACAAGATTGTAATGCTTATGATACCTAAAGTCTACTCAGCTATATCACAGCACTCTGGTTTCTCTGCAATACGCATAAATCTTTCGCCTTTTACTAAAGATTTCCGTGCAGAGGAACACATTGATGAGTATATAAATATTTTTTTCCTGCCCAGTGGAAACACAGGGCATGTAATCTAATGAAAAGACAGATTTCAAAACATAACAAGCAACATGGGAGTGAGGATATGTTGCAGTGGAAAGACCGATAAGACTCAGATTCTAATGCCTATGAATCAAGGGACATAACGTCACCTATACATTCTTCCCATTTTGTCAAAGCTTCTATTAACCAAAAAAAAAAAGGGGGATAGGTATAGTGGATGCTACCAAAAGAAAAAATACATGTTGTGTGTGTGTATATATATATATATATATATATATATATATATATATATATATATATATATATATATATATATAAATATATACAGTGGCGCTCACGTCCAACTTGTCACTCCGAACGCGTGTAGATGCGTCCAGACGCATTTAGATTTGGTCTGCACGCAGCCAAACGCGTGCAGTTTTCTGGGCGTGTAGACAAACGCGTCTACACGCGTCTACACGCGTTTACAGTTCCGGTCGGGAATATCTTTCCGATGAGTAAATGACTATTCATAGAAAATGAATGCTGCCATCTCGTGGGCATAATTATGTAGCAGCAATAGAGAAATTATGCGAGTACGAAGTACATGTAGTAGTAACAGGGTTCTCGCCAGGAATTTCTTCACGCTCGCTTGTGGGCACTAATTATGCGCGCTGCTCTGGGGTGGGTACGGGCAAAAGCCTTTAATACAACACACATAAATCGCCGCTAAAAATGCCACTAAATGCGACATTTTCACGGAGATGTAATGAGCGATGTGAGGGGCATATTCTCACAGAAACAATGCAGAAACTCCATACCTTTTGTTGGCAGCAGTTCCTCAATGATAAATGAAAGAGAAGTAGGTGCCGATGATGAAGGTTCCGTTTTCTTTTAGGCCTTTCCTGTTTCACCGTTGCAATATAATTAGCCGTCTCTGCATCGCAACAACGCGCGCCGTGTACTATCTACTAGTACAGTTATTACTTTCTCGCCGTCTGCTCGACCACGTGGTAGGCCTACTGCATGCAAATGCGCTAGAAGCGAGCGCGAGAAATTTCGGGACATCGTTGCACTTTCCTTTCGGGTACTAGTATACTGCGGTAGTTTGGCCGTGACATCAAAGAGATATCATACAAAAATGTACCTCCCTGATTACTGTACACGAGTGATGGTCGTTATTCCTAAGGTTTGTTTTATCATAAAGTGAAACGATTCATTACTGAGTGCTTCGAAGGTTTGTTAATCGAAAACAACAACACCTAAGGTCGGTTTATAAATGAATGTTCAAAATAAACAAAACTGATTTCGTTCGGAGATTAACTAACATTTTTTCTTTATTATTTTCCAATCAACGAACTTTCAGAAAAGAATCTAGTATTATCTATCATCTTTATTGTTTCAGAATAACAAACCTTCAGAGTAAGAAAACTGTAACCGTTTCGGGGCTGTTGTATTCCGAAATTATACTGGCAGAACATTCGAAATAACAAAACTGGTTTCGTTTGGATATAAACGAACATTTCTTCTTTATCATTTTTCGATTAACGATAATTTAGAATTAAAAATGTAGAGTATTATTTTATCATTATTCTTTCAGAGTAACGAACCCTCAGAGTACGAAAACTGTACCGTTTTGGGCCTTACAGTTTTATTCCGAAATTCACTGGCAGAACGTTCGAAATAACAAAACTGATTTTGTTTGGAAATAAACGAACAGTTCTTTATCGTTTTCCGATTAACGATCGTTCAGAATTAAGAATCTATAGTATCAGTTTTATCATCATTATTCTTTCGGATTAACGAACCTTCAGAGTGTAAAAAAAAAAAACAAAACAAAACAAAACAAAACAAAAAACTAACCGTTTTGGGGCCGTCGTTTTATTCCGAAATTTCACTGGCAGAACGTTCGAAATAAACAAAACTGATTTCCTTGTGAAATTAACGGAAATTTTTTTCTTTATTATTTTTGGATTAACGAACCTTCAGAGTAATTAAACTGTAACTGTTTTGGGGCAGTCGTTTTATTCCGATATTTCACTGGCAGAACGTTCGAAATGACACACTGATTTCGTTTTATTTCTGTCGGTGTAACGAACCCTCAGAGTACGAAAACTAACTGTTTTGTGCCGTCGTTTTATTCCGAAATTTCACTGGCAGAACGTTCGAAATGACAACTGATTTCGTTTTTAAATTTACGGACATTTTTTCCTTTACTATTTTTCGGTTAACGAACCTTCAGAATATAGAATGTAGTACTATTTCATTACTATTTTTTTCTGTCGGAGTAACGAACCCTCAGAGTAATTAAACTGTAACTGTTTTGGGGCAGTCGTTTTATTCCGATATTTCACTGGCAGAACGTTCGAAATGACACACTGATTTCGTTTTATTTCTGTCTGAGTAACGAACCCTCAGAGTACGAAAACTAACTGTTTTGTGAAGTCGTTTTATTCCGAAATTTCACTGGCAGAACGTTCGAAATGACAACTGATTTCGTTTTTAAATTTACGGACATTTTTTCCTTTACTATTTTTCGGTTAACGAACCTTCAGAATATAGAATGTAGTACTATTTCATTACTATTTTTTTCTGTCGGAGTAACGAACCCTCAGAGTAAGAAAACTGTAACTTTTTCATTCCAAAATTTCACTGGTAGAACGTTCGACCTGGTTTCGTTTGGAAATTAACGGACATTGTTTCTTTATTATTTTCCGATTAACGAACCTTCAGAATGATAAGAAATGTAGTATTATTCTATCATTATTTCGGAACAAACACCGTTTTGGGGCCATCGCATTATTCCGAAATTTCACTGGCAGTGAACAGAACTCTTGCTAACCAAACTGCCTTGTGTGAATGTGAAAAAAAAAAAAAAAAACATTGTTTACTTTCACTAAATCAAGAACTGATCTGGAAGGAGAACAATTCATGTGTTAACGAAAATCAAAACTGCGTCAAAAATGATATGTATAATGCCTAGGCCGTCATTGCTAAAGAGAATAACATTTCGCTTTCTCCCGTAAAAAAAAAAGAAGAAAAAAAAAAGAAAATGCTCGACAGTTAAGCGCATGAAATGTCAAAATAATATATATATTTTTTTTTTTTACATTACGTGAACAACCAAACATTCTTTATTTTAAATAAAAATTATCATAAATAGATAAAGAATGCCGTTTGGTTGTTCACGTCAAAACGGGTGCTGTTCGTTATTCCGAAGGTTCGCTATTCCGAAGGGTCGTTATTCCGAAGGGTCGTTATCGTTAATCCGAAAATGAAAAAGGGTTCGTTAATCCGAAAATTTGTGGCGTTTCATATTCCGAAGGTTCGTTATTCCGAAAATTTGTGGCGTTATTCCGAAGGTTCGTTATTCCGACGATTGGTTAATCCGAAAACGAAATTCGGAACAATGAACCTTCGGAATAACGAATCTTAGGAATAAAGAGCCTTTGGAATAACGAACCTTCGGAATAACGAGCTGTAACCGTCAAAACGTGGGCCTCTGCGTGCGGTATCCATTGTCAATTTACGCGGGAAAAGCGTTTTAGCTCCTTGAAGCAAGAGCATAAAAAAAAATGAATAAACACACACACACAAACCAAACTTCCCTAATTAACATTAATATGATACATTAATACGCTGTGTTCATGAATCCCAAACGGATCCATTTTCACACATTTCCAGTGATTGGGACAGAATAGGGATGGAAGCACGAAATGGAAAGGAGAGCAAACTTCATATCGGTGATGGAAAACAAATATTTCAATAATGAACTAGAAAAGGGGGAAGTGAGAGGGCTAAGAACTCCGCCCATCTGTGGATCATTATACCTAAATCAAAATATTCATTCCTTACATTATCAAAATTTCCAAGAAAATTGAATTCAAGTCAATTCATAACTTTTTTGAGTTATCTAGCCGGAAAAAAAAAATGAACCTTGGTGGTGATATAACTGATGCTGGTGTAGAGAAAAACAAAGACAGCTCGCTCAAAATATGCTTCCTTCTTTCAGTTTATTTTCTCCACTGTCATTCCTATCGTTCTCCTCCCAAGAACCCCTGCCATGCATGGACGATGAACAAAACAAAATGTTACCGACGCTGCAATAAAGAAAAAGAAAAAAACACACACACGTGCTCGAAGCAAGTTATCTACACTTTTAGTTGAACAAATCAATATTCGTAATGAAGAATAAAAAAAAAAAAAACACGACCACAGGCAGTGGGAAAACTTGATCTCATGGCTTGTGGAAATTTCCACGAAAGCCAGGTGTCAGATAAAGGAATGCCGCGCGTACTCCCACCTTACTTCAGTGGTCGTAAACAGCGTGTAAATAGCATGTAACCCAGCTTTAAACTGCCCATGCAGGCCCCCTAACCCTGTTAACAAACCAACCCAGAAGCACGTGGAGCATTACGTACGTTGAACTTGAAAGACCATCATGACAGAATTACCTTTGTACTAATTTCGGCCAGGAGAAGGAAATTGGGATATTCACGAATGACGTTTACGAATCCACGGAAAGTGAAAAGGCTCAAATGGAACGCATGGCTTTTAGTATAAAAAATAACCCGCTGAATCTAAAAAAAAAATATATATATGTAATGAAAATAAACAATCTGCATTTGCTTACTCCATCACACGTTTTTGTTTTGTTTTGGTTTTGGTTTTTTTACGAAAGATGGAGGTAATTTTCTCTCTGCGGCAATGCTTTGAACGCATCTAATTTTGCGTCATTGCCGATGGCCAGCTTCCTAAAGAATTGATACGAATCCTTTCACATACACCATGGAGCTACTACAGTAGCTCCATGCATAATACGAAACAAAGTCTAAAAATCCTGGATCCTGGCGGTGAATTCCGGTGGTACTTTACCAGAATTTAATCATCTATTCTGTTCATTGCGCCATTTTACCAACCAACTGTTCCTGAAAATTTCATCCTAATCTGTTCCCAAATTTTGACTTATTTTGCGAAGAAGACAGACAGGCAGACTAACGAACAAACACACCTAAGTAGCAAAAAAAAAAAAAAAAAAAATACAACCTTTGGCGGAAGGGGGCATGCATTTCATATCGTTTGTTTTTACGCAACCCGACAACAAGCGTGACAACAAGCGAGCACGTGGTGTGTCAGCCTTCTTCACAAACCCTCCCTTGGCCTCTCTCTCCCTCTCACAATACCGTCATGTACATGTACACACAGGCGGCTGTCTGCAGGAGGGACCACTGCTGGCTGTGTGTGTGGATCCCGAATCGGAGCGCATGTGTGTGAGCGAGTGTGTGATACGATGTGGACAGTGGTACATGGTGCGGTGTGCAGCTAGCTAGTACATGCCGTTGAGCCGCGTTGTTGTGATCGGTGCAGTTTGTTTGTTGTTTGTTTTTATTTCCGTGTGATCGGTGCAGTTTGTTTGTTGTTTGTTTTTATTTCCGTCTTCATATAAAAATACACACATTACAAGTTGCATACACATTGCATATACGTACAGAAGAAACGGGGGATTGCCTGTTCAGTCATGTTTTCAAAATATGTCTGTTCTTCCACAGGGTCCCGAATTTACAATACAATACAAAAATAATGCACTGTATATACAAAACATAAGAAAAAGTAATGAAAATCATATACCGAACTGGTACACTGAGAGTCAACAATAATCAGAAATAGGTATGAGTATTCTTTATTTTCACATCTGTGTTACACCTTGAGAGCATAAATCTCGTACCAAAAAGCAATCACTGACGGTCTTTGAATAATTGACCGATAGTTTATTCTGTGACATCCACTGATCCAAAACTTGCATTTTTTGTTTAAAATCATTACAAAAAGTGCGGTGACATCCTCCATAGGAAACGAGCGTTTGTAAATGCACCGCGCAGAGCGCACAGTCAGGTATTAATAGGACATAATTTACACGGACTCCCGACTTTACGAACTCATACCTCCCAGAATATGTCTTTGTGCTTACATGCACCTGGTTTTCATGACAATCTAGATTTCAAGCTTGCTCTACATACCTCATTTGTCGAGTTTTGTGAAAATTTTACATCGCTACCTTTCGAGTTGAAAATTAGGTGTCATTTCTCACTCTTAAACGCAATCACATCTACGACAACACGCAATTTTACATTGACGGCGCGGTGTGCCAACTGTGAGCCTGAAGGCCATTTTGGAAGGGCTATCTTACTGCCATACCTGTTGTTTTTGTACAATGCACCTGCCTAGTGAGTTGCAGCAAATACTCACATGTATTTATACTGAGTTTGGAGGAATTTCGTGAAACTTTGCCATCGGTACCTTTTCGATATTCATAAACCATGTCAGTTTAGCCCCGAATGAATAACCCACCAATTATGTTCATACACTAAAGCAATTGCGCGTCCCTGCGTGCTTCTCACTTGAATACGCCACGCTGATTGGCTAAATGTCATCGGCCGTACGAGGTCGCATCGGGTCAACGCGTGATCGTGACGTAGCGCGTATGCAAATTCGTGACGTGACAATAGGTGCGCGCGTCTTTATTACTATTTAGATTTCATTAATACATTAGCTCAACGTAGCATTTGCGGCGCGTGATTGCATCATGAACATGTAGCCCTATTATTCTTTAACGCTCAACGCACTGTGATTGGCGGTATGCAAATTACGGATTACGTCCATAGCTCATTATCTGTTTGTCACCGTTCGCGTGCGTGTAGACTTTTTGTAATGTGGACTTGTACTCCAAGACTTTAACATCTTTGTTAGAGTAGTAAATGACTGTATCATCCGCATAAAGATGAACACGACATGACTGGAAAATGCGAGGCAGGTCATTAATGAAAACACAAAACAGTATAGGGCCAAGAAGAGAGCCCTGGGGCACGCCATGAGTTAAGTACATGGTACATTTCATCAGACAATGCGTTGTTGACCTTCAATAGTCACTATCCTCCTGCCCGTCAGATACACGAAGTTTCATTTATACCGTACCAATTCTCGACATCTTGTCTTAACATTACATTCATTGTGGTCGACAGTGTCAAACGCTTTCCATAGGTCGACGTATATCGCTCCAGTATATTCCCCTTCATCCATGTCCAAAAGCCATTCATCAGTTACCTTTGGCTTTACAAGTGCAGTTACAGTGGAATGATTTGCCCTGAATCCAGACTGAACATTGTTCGCATTGAGATGGTATGATAATTGCAACGAAACTATGCGCTCGAGTAATTTCGAAATACAAGGCTGTAGGGAAATTGGCCTGTAATTATCAGGGTTCGACTTATCTCCTTTTTTATGTATCGGAATTACCTTGGCTATTTTCCATGACTCTGGGACAACTCCTTCAATAATAGATCTATTTATCAAATACGTTATAGACTTATTCAATATATCAGCACATACTTTCAAAATCTCAACTGATATACCATCAATTCCAGTCGATTTTTTTTTTTTTTTTCAGTTTGCTGATTTCGTTCATAACCTGAGCTTCAGATACAACTGTAAATGTGTCCATATTATCATAACATATGGATTCTCGAATGATATCTACTTCGGTCACGTCAGTTTTCTCAACCTGATGTTCATTTAACAAATTCATGGCAGCACTGGCAAAGTTTATACCGGATCGTTGCTTAGCAGAAGAAGAGCCTAGAAAGATGAGAATGTTGTAATTAGGGGGGAAAAAAGAAAAAAAAAAGAATCAAGTGAGAATCAAGTAAGATTCTCAGACCTCATTAGGAGGAGAAAGATGATATGGAAAATAGGAGAGGAAGGGGAGGACTTGAAGGTTGAAAAATCATGGAGATGATAGGAGAGAGAAGTGAAGATTCATGAAACCACGAGAGGAACGAAGTCGGCGAATGTGGACTATGGAATGCGGAATCAATGGAGAAATAACATGACAGTGAGGAAAACTGTAAATGAATTTATTGGTCCTGAAAAGGACCGTTGGGTCATGCGGAAGCAAGGGGAAAAAAAGAAAAGAGGAGAGAAAGAAAAGTAGGGGAGAAAAGCGTATAGTAGAGGGAAAAGAGAATTGAAAGACTGAGTAAAAGGTGCTAATGAATGTAGAACAAGATTTAAGTACAAGTCCACCTTCATAATTATATATACATGTGGATTGAGTGAATGCAGCAATATTAGTAGAAACATCAGTGAAAGTTTGGAGAAAATCGGACAATCCGTTCAAAAGTTATTAATTTTTAAAGTGGATCTGCGTAGTCATTGCTAGATGAGATGACTTCTACAGTGTATGTCATATGCGTACAACCATACAAAGAAAATAAAAAGAGAATTTCACAAAACTTTGCTTTTTTAATAAAGTTCACATTTCTTCGACTTATTACTGACATATGTTCAGGGTAATATTATTCCTCCTGCCTTCTGAAAGAGAGCAGTCAAGTGTTCTTTTGTTATGCGAGAAAAGTGAAAATATGTTGAATTGTCTTTATTCTTTCTTTATATCGTTGTACTCATGTGACATCACAAGCTAAAGTAGTCTTCTCATCCAGCCTTGAGTGAGCACAAACTTCAAAAATTCGTACCTTCTGAACGGATTGTCCGATTTTCCTCAAACTCTAAATGATGTGCTCTACTAATATTGCTGCATTCACTCAACCCACATGTCTGTGAAGGTGAACTTGTCGCGATATTATTGCGAGGGAACGCAATTTTATAGCGAGGGAAAGGAATAATATTGCGAGGGAACGCAATAATTATTGCGAGGGAACGCAATATTATTGCGAGGGAACGCAATATTGCGTTCGAACGTAATAGTATTGCGAGGGAACGCCATAATATTGCGAGGGAACGCAATAATTATTGCGAGGGAACGCAATAATCATTGCGAGGGAACGCAATAATATTGCCAGGGAATGCAATATTATTGCGAGGGAACGCAATAATCATTGCGAAGGAACGCAATAATATTGCCAGGGAACGCAATAATATTGCGTGGGAACGCAATAATATTGCGAGGGAACGCAATAATTAGTGCGAGGGAATGTAATAATCCATGGACATTTTTTTTCCTCAAGTCAACTGGCGGGCTCCGTACGTACGTCCGTGTGATACCTCCTCGAATAAAAGCTGCAATATCTCATGTACTACTTGCGTATACCCTGATGTCTCATTTCTCTCTCTACTTTCTACAACCTTAATTAGTGAGGTGTTACTGTGGATTCGTGTATAATTGCATCTGCAATACGAATAATACACCACACACACACACATACATCTATCATCACTAAAATCTTAATCAACTCTGATGATGATGCTATTTTGAGTGACCATAACGCTGACGACAGCGAGTACAGTACAGTATGAGTAGATTCTAGCATCTAGGCCTAGACAAGTACCAGTACTAGACGTATAGCTCATCGATAAGTTTGCATTAGGTCCATGCACACTTGTAGATGCTAGCTCAGTTTCTAAGTAGAACTCCATAGAATCCCATTTTTTCTTTGATCACTCTTTATCTAACGAATTATTTAGAACTCTTCAATACTGGATTTCTAATGTAATGCGTTCACTATTGTGTCATATAGCTTAAAACAGCATGCTGAGCAGATGCTCCATTCTATCCTTTCCATTTCCTTCCTGTAACTTTCTTCCTTAACCCTGGATTAAAAAAAAAAAAAAATCCCATCTAGCCATGTAAAGGCAGAACACACACCATCGTGACATATTTTATGACATTAAATTAATAAAAATAGGTAAGCAATGAAAACCGGTTAAAAAATCAAAAATCAAAGGTGATTTCTTTCTTTCAAATGTACAACGGCTTTGACAATGAAGCACGTGAAATCTGAAAACTGTCGTGGCAACAAGTCATATTGATAGGGAATTCTTAAAAAAACTGTTCCACCATTTCCAGTGTTGAATTTGTCTTTTTTTTTAATGGATAAGATTATCAAATCATAAATGCTACCGACAAAATCACAGTCACAATTACAATCTAACCACAGGAGCTGTAGGTAGTACGACTCCGCCAAAACAGCTGATTACCGTACCGTTACTGAAGTATGCATCGTATCCATGGATAACTGCAAGGTAAGAAGGCGCATGGAATTTAGACTGGAGTCAAGAACTCTAAATATCATGATTATTTTTTTTTATTATTATTCAAAATAAGATTTCTTGGATTAAAACAAACAAAAATCAAAACGTAAGTGTATGAAGTAATTCTATTTGCGATTTTTTTTTTGAAAAAAAAAATAGAACAATTATTTACACATTTTAATACAGTGTAAAAAATACCAGAAGGGCTTCAATAAAGGTTAATTTCGCCCACTGACCTATGCAGGTCTGTGAGAAATTTGCACTCTTTGATCTGCAGCACACGGTGTCTTGGTGCATTCCCCCCTCCGAACGTTCTTTTGCCAGTCTCACATCCACTTCTGTGCAGCTCTAACGTTACGTTACACAGTACACACACGTTGCAAATTTCTCACAGACCTGCGTAGGTCAGTGGGCGAAATTAACCTTTATTGAAGCCCTTCTGGTATTTTGCATTTGTATATAATTATTCTATTTTTTTTTTTAGCTGTTGAATGTTCGACTTCTAATACGTCCGATTGTGTACCACGCCACGTAATTGCAGACACTTGCTGTACTGAGCTGTATACTGTACTGCACGTACTGCGTGTCGATATGTCGTGACTAGTACATCAACATGGAGGTGTGGGAAGGTGACTCTGTGCGACGTGCACAATGTACACACCACGTGCACGGCGATTGAAGTTTGAGCGACAGCGATGACACGTTCGGAGCTACAGACATGTGGATTTCAGCACAGGGTGAATGAGTAGTTGAACGTATCACAATTGTATGACAAATCTTTGTTTTTTTATGTCTCTGCAAGTTTGAACTAGGTTATCTTAACATAAATAGATTACGATACATTCGTAAAATAGATTAGCCGTTGTAAAAACTTGTTTTCATGAGAGTTATTTGACAGCGTTGCAATATAAAACCCCCGTGATTGCATGGAATGTCCCAGAGCCATGGGGGGGGGGGGGGGGGGCGCGAGGACTTTGTGGACGCATCGATTGGCATGTGGGTAAAATGTGGAAACAAATGGGTTGAAATGAAGAGGATATATGAATAATTTACACACAAGCGAGATGTTTCTTTCATGATTTATTCACAGCTAATTACTTTCCTTATAAAATTCACGTAAAATAGTGCTGCATTGAAATAAACTACTGTATATTCGCACGAGTGTACACGCATCAACCCTCCTGCCTAGTGGGAATGACGCAGGCAGTTTTTCCATGGCGTACACAAGTAATGATGAATGCCATTCGCGTGTATAATATACGGGCCGCAGTCAGTGCTAGTGGATGTATGTAGATCCTCACAGGTACGAACGTACGTCGATATGGGCTAAGCGCGTTTGAACGCGTTTATTGATGTTCTGCAGACATGTACATCGGCTCGCGCTCCGTCATTTGCGTAAATTACATGCACATTATGTCGTAGCCATGTGTTACGTCCGTGTCTGCAAATAATTTTCTTTTGCCGCAGGTGGCAGTAATCAAGTTTCCGTGAGCATTTGAAAGAAAAAATATCTATCATCGCCGAACGCGTTTGTCTCTTTGTCGGCAAACTAGTATGAAACGCGTCTCGATGCGTTTGAAACGCGTCTACACGCTGTGACAACTTGGACGTGAGCGCCACTGTATGTGTGTGTCACCCAAGTGAATTACAAAGTAGCTGTCTACTCCAGATCACTGTGGAAGTGCGTATCAGTACACCAGTACAGTTCCTGCCTACAAATACATTTTTATGTTTCATTATTGCAATGCATCAATATCAATGTTGACCTGTACCTCGCATAAAAGAAAAAAAAAAAATCTAAAATCTCTTTTAAATTTACTCAAAATACCCTTCACCAACCACCACGAAATCTGTGCTCATCAAACTCACAAATATTACAGGTACCTCAAATCAAGCATAGTTGGGGGGGGGGGGGGGATCACGCTTATTCGTACATACATGTGTAGGCCCAAAAACTTTGGAACCTTCCAATATCTCTATGACAAGCACTTTCTTTCTATTGATGCTTTTAAAAAGAACCTCAAAATTAATTTTTTTAATTTAAATTGACAATTCATAAATGTAAAACATACGCATATGGTTCGTCTACGTATTGTTCTTATGTTATATCTTCTATGATACTATGTTGTAACATAATAATTCTGTTTCCACAGCGCCATGAGTATCTTTTTAGGTAAAATTAGTGCTTTGTGAGTCTCTCTAGTACTATCATTATTATAAATTGCACCTTGCAAGGACCTATTGGTTTCCCAGTGGCCATGGGTTAAAACTGATAAGTTCTCAAAGACCACATGTCATTGACAGGTGAAGTAATCTCCCCCATGGTCGGGACACATATCACAGGTGTACACAGTAATGCTCCCTATTCATTGAACAGACACACCTGTAGAGGGGCTGTTGTGGCTAAGTGGATAAGACTAAGTATTGTCGATCAAAGCATTCCTGGTTCAAGTTCCATGGCTGCAGGAGTTGCGTCCCTACGCGAGGCACTTTATTCCCACCGCCTAGTCCTACAAAGGGGACTTTACTGCTGTCACTCTCAGGTATGCTTCCATACAAGCATTCAATACTTCTTTGGCGGTCACATGAAAACAAATCAATTCAATCATTCACTCTAGAATAATTACAGGACAGTCAATTACAGTCCGACTTCTGTTTAAATCCGGCCATGTCGGGACCAGTGCCCATCTAGATTTACAATTTGGTTGGATACGGGAGAAACAATGCTTATGTACACACACATTTAGCTTCTGACCCAGTGGTAGGTATTAGTATTGAGAGTAGCATACACTGTAATCTATGCTAGCCTACTTAAGATTATAGTTCGTTTTTAACAGGAATTGAAACATTTTGATGTAAAATTCATAATTATGTTTCTGTTAGGAGTATCATTATATAAATCATGTGAGTTTTGATGGAGTTTGAATTGAATTTGAAATCACCTTTTTTTCCCCATCTTCACTATGTGAAAAAAGCTGGATGATGGAGACATCCGAATAGTGAAGGCCGGATAATCGAGGTCGGACTGTAATTCAGAACTTCCAGAGCAAACATTATGCAATAGGTAAAGTCTTCTTTTTATTTTCAACTCACTGAAATACTTGAGTGTCTCCTCCATCATTTCCGAGGAAAGAATGTAGCGGTCGTCGTCGTTCATCTCAGAGCCGCCGGCTACCAGTCCGGCCGAGGCGGCCGAGCCCAGCCAGTCATCGTGTTCATAGCTGTAGTGGGAGGTGGTGTCAGCGCGCAGCGTGTAGAGCGGTATCTGCTCCTCCAGCAAGCTGAAGATCTCCACTTCCGGAATGTTCGAGGTGTTGTGAAGATCTGCACGAAGAGAAGGACAATGGTAATAGAATTGCCTATAATTTCACCAGCGAAAAACTTAGAAAGACATTCATTCTTGACTTAACAGACATACAGACATCCACGACTGAAACTGGCAAACAATTCTAATCCCTCACAGTCCAATGTGAGGGCAACTGGTGTCAAAAAAACTGGCAAGTGAACATGTCAAAGAATAACTCCTGGAGATTCAAACTTCTGAACCATTTAAACATAATTTTTGTAATTTTTTTGTCTTCAAATCAATGTGAAAATTCTGATATCTCTTTTTTTTCTGATTTGCATACACTGCGACCAAAATACTGTTTCAGTAAATGGTAAGTCAACATGACATAGACTAACTAAAGGAGATTCTAATTTTTGAACCATTAAACATAGTTTTTGCATTTTGTTTGTCTACAAACCAATGGGAAAATTTTGAAATGCAACCAAAATCACTGTCTCACAAAGAGCATAATGTACTTCAAGTTTTTAAGTCCCCAAACTTTTCTATTTTTATATATCTGATTTCAATGAATTATTGCTCTTGTTTGTTTGATTTTAAAATCCTCTTTTCATAAAAGTGAACTTTATGGAGTGGTACTGCACTGTTATTCCCAAGAGCTCAAGGGGGGGGGGAGGGAGGGGGGCAGAAGAAGGAGAAGGAAGGAAAAGGGGGATAAAGGAGTCTGGGAGTGGATAAGGGAAGCTCAGGAGAGGTGGGAAAAAGGGGAGGAAGAAGGAAGATTGGGGAGAGGGAATGGGGGGGGGGGGGGAGAGGGGAAGGGGGGAAAGAGGGGAAGGGCAGAATCCAAGTGTTGATTGATGATTTTTGCACCTGGCACAATTTGCTATTACACCCTCAAATTATGTTGAGGTGTAAATCTGTGAGTACATGCACATCTATCAACAGACATGTATAACGAAGCATGAGGCTGTAGCTCCATTCCTTTTGGAGAACATTACACACCAGTGGAGGCATCGCCTCAGGATACCCCAAGGGGGAGGAGAGAAAAAGAAGAAAAAATATAAAGAGAAGAAATAAAAAAAAGAAGAAAAATGTATAAACCTAACAATTATCTATTTATCTTTATTTATCTAGTCATAAGATTTTCAATTCATTGTAGAGTATTGAGTATATAGGCAGTTCATTTGTGGATTAGTTCTATCATCTATCCACTCTAAGTGTAGAAGACATAACAGTGTAGAAATCTCCGCAAACTGTGCTCTCCACCGAACAAGCTTTAAAATTGAAATAGGCCATTTTCTTTTTTCCCGGATATCAATTATGAATAGAAATACTCTCAGAAATGAAATTATCAACAAGAGAAATTCTGTAAAAATTGCCTCAACGCACACACAAAGCAGCTGCACAGCAATGTCCACTTTCAGTTTTGCTTGAAGTTAGTTTAACACAAACAAGTATCTACAATTGTTACTAAAGTATTAAATCAATTCCTAAACCTACATGAAACAGAAAGAAAAAAAAATGTGTTTAAGCAAAGTTGAGATCAGTATATTTGTTACATACACTGTAGCATCCGCAGGGCGTTGCCTAGATGCACTGTTCATTACCACCTATGCCATGCACTTTGCAGGTAGTCTTGCTCCCATGCACTCAGGATTGTTGTTTTGCTTTGGGGTTTTTTCCCTCTCTATATATCTGTTTTACCATGCATGCAAAGTTATCAATAAAGACTTACATTATGCCTAGATGGAGACAATAAAGTCCTCACCCTATCCTGTGTCTCATTGAGACAAAAGCACACACACACACAAACACAAAGACACACAGACACAGACACACAGACACACAAAAACAGACAGACAGAAAAATATGACAAAAGTCAGCTACCAGGCAGTGATAGAGAAGACTGCTTATGATCGAGACTACATGTACGATCCGAGTAACCATGGGTGACCCGTATTATAAATGAGATTTACCACAACAAATGCACAATGTAGGCTGAGGTGCGGATTCACTCAATACTGCTGACGCAATCTCTACCCTGGCAGACATCAAGGAACGAACAAAATAACCATCTCATGAAAACTACATGCTGAATACACTGTACCGGTACCTGATTGCTTTCTGCTGTTGTTTTTGCGGGCCACTTGTACCATTTCAATAGCTTGGCAATTAGCATTGCTATCACATGATTCATTGCTACATGTGTAATTTCAATCATCATTGCAATAAAGATGATGATGATGATGATGATGATGATGATGATGATGATGATGATGATGATGATGATGATGATTTCTATACTGACATCCACACTACCCTCAGATCTCTTCAGTTAATTATACCTGTATTTTATGTAGGCTGGATGACCAAGCCAAAGGCTTGTAAAATGGCTAAACCTACAAGTATATGGCCACATCAAAACAAAAACAACAACAACAGAGTCACCATAATATAACAATGTATCTTGTAGATGATAAGACACACCTACAAAAGTTTGATTACATACTGAACTATGATAGTGTTGGTCACAGACACTGGCAAAGCAAGGAGGAATACTGGCATGCTGTAGATTTTCTTTGTTTTCTGAAACATACACTGTACTTGTACACTGTATTAGCCTTGCTGAAAGGGGACTGCACAAGTAGACTAGGCAAGAGTCCATTGCTGGTATGCGTTGTGCAGGGAGGTGTACATAGAGGGCACTCTTTCAAATTGCACTAAATATAGCCTGGAGATCGAGATGCACTGCGTTTGTTCAGTGGGTAGACAAGCAGCAATTTGCACATACCTATTTTTTTTTTCCGCATCCTCGTACACACAAATACATGTATAATGCAAGTGTAGGTACAGGTGTGGCCCAAGAGACAACTGATGTTGGAGGCATCTATATTAAATGCAACCTACAACATACAAACAAATGTACATGCACAAAGAATGTAAAGCCTTGAGGTTAAATGTCATTTTACCTACCGACAAAATCATTTTAATATCATTCCTAACAAATCATACTGTTTTTGATTCACTCGAATGCATTTCTTTCAATTTCGTAAAAAAAAACACAAGAAATTTGGTAAAGATTTGTGTGCACGTAACTGAATGTAATGTGTCAGGCATATTATCGGTATGTTTCCTGCTGGCATTTGTTTACTTGCATGTTCATTAACTTAATATCTCTGAGAAATATCACCCAGGAGTTTCACAGAGATGGTGATGAAAGTTTTCAACATAGGTCCATTGTAGTCCTATTTAAAGATGGGTCCCACCTTGATAGTACCTCTTTGTTTTTGCGTAAATATCTCAGCCATTTCAAAACCATTTTTCATCAAATAAACTTTGTATTCCTCTTCGAATTGTATGTTCTTTCTTATTTATGAAGATGAGGTTCCTTATTATCTGACACACACACACACAAAATGTGGAAACCTGAATTCCAATCTCAAACAAAACTATACCATTCATTTTAAAGGAACAGACCTTATCATTCTTTTTTTTTTTTTTGGGGGGGGGGGGACTGGATCAGAATTCAAATCTAGGATTTTTTTTGTTGTTGTTGTAATGTTGGGCTGTATGTCCAGTTCTTACTGAGGTAGTGACCCTATGGCCTTATAGCAGAGGTTTCTCTACCTATGCGAGTACTTCTGGTTTATATGTTACTGTGAACAATATCGCAATCTTTTCCCTGCGCAACCAAAACCATGTGGAAACTTCTAGAGTTCTTCATCCTTTTAGGTACATGGGCAAGTAAAATACACTATTGGGCAAGTACATAACATGAATGCATGGCCACTTTCCTGGTAAGAACTATGGGGCCCTTGCTCAAATGCCTACTTGAACTGGCAGGCAGGATACATTGTACATTACAGGCTGTATGTAATGCCACGCCTGGAGAGAGACGAGTGGACATTCAAAATTCATGACAGATGTGTGTTAGGTTTGTGCATCTAACTGCTATGTTCCGAGTGCAATGTGCATTGTAAACACCCTCTCCATGCCACACATTACAAGCTCAATAACATTAAAACACAGCCACCGAGCACTTTTGCTGAGCATGCAATAATTTGGTAGTCCACCAGAATACACCTTCTACAGTACCAGAAGTTCCATTTTTATGTATATTCTATGATGCTTTAATATTTCACAATATACATCATTTAAATTAGCCATAAAATCTCAAATTATGAAACATAATGTACTTCGTTGTAATTGATACGCTAGACCAATCATGAATTCAATTTGAATATTTTGATTCGCATTACAGCCTTAGAACATGGAGACTAAATTTATCAAAGATTCAAACTATATCACACATTTTGTACTTTAGTAGTAATAAACATGATGCCAATGAATAAAGCGATGAAAGAGAAGCAAATTTTATAGTAATTTGACAATTGTCACAATATCACAAGTTTTTCTTCAAAGCTTAGGCATTGTCACTATCCTAATCATCACTAGGTATTATTCAAAAAATGGTATCAATAATAAGGGGAAAAAAGTCACAAGAGATTGCAATCATAGTAGTAGTAATGAAAAGCAGCGGGTGGTGCACAGTATGTATATGTAGTATTTATTATTTACCTGCACATTCTTCAATCAATCATGAAGATAAACGTGAATGCAGTAAACATTTGCCATCTTTTTAAACCTCCTCATTCACAGCAGCACCATGAACAGCACTGTCATGAGCACAAAGCATAGCAGCTGCATTAAATACAACTCCAACTGTACACACTGGGATTGCATCTTGAAACCAAATGAATACACTGTACAATTGCACTGCCCTGTACCTCACAATGGTCTTCAAGCGACGGAATACTTGATGAAGGTGGACAAATGGAATCATGAATTCAATCTCAAGCACTTCTCCATCTTGGCTTCAGGCAAAGCGATCAGAGACGAATCAGAATCACTCAATTTGTCCACACACAAAACGAAAGAAGATTAAAAAAAAAAAATCGCAGTGAAATCAATGGTCCCTTCGTGGAGAATATGCAAGCATGCCTCATCTCGGCTATTCGCCCCACGTGTGCAATCCGCCCCGCATCATTTCATCAGCCACTCGCCGTCGTCTCCACGAAACATGAATCATCCCATCCCCCTGAAACTCCCCGACCCCCCCCCCCCCCTTTTCATCCTCCCCATAACTTTCACCCTCGTTGTGGGCTGTTATAGTCTGTGATTCAGTCTGCCATTTAATCCTCCATGAAGCCAGCAAGCTAAAACATGTGGTATCTTGCATAGTGGGAAAGTTCATTTCACATGGCATGTACCCAACAGCTGGGCATGACGATGTTTCCAGCAAGTCTGGGGATTTGAAAAATCGTCACTCTGTCTGGAAAGCAAATTTTATATGAAGCTACCATTTGGCATCTGATTAGCCTATGTGTCAAACATGGGCTTAAACTCTCCTGGGGTATAGCAAAGATACTAGTATGCAATTACAGGTGCTCTTTCAATACAATGTACATGCATCTACAACTTGTACAGTCTGTATCTTTTTTGTCCTCAGTTTGAAATCAAGGGTCTACCTTGTGACGTGCATTGTAGCTCTTCTGCCATAAACTGACCCATTTGAAGTCGTTACAAGAGCCGAAACTGAAATTTAAGGTCATAATGGAAACAAAATTTTATAAAACCACCGTGGAGAGTTATGATGAATGGGTTCTGCTTGAAGCCCTATGTCTATGAATACACATGGGGAGCTTGCACATTGATTTCAGTAATAGTAACAACTGAACTCTCCCTCAAAGGTGCAGTGCACTTTGCAGAGCACATCATTTGGAATACAGTGGTATGCATGTGATGTATAGCACCTTTCAATGACATCACTATCACAGGCCCCTAAAATATCTTGTCATTCCCTCTTGAACACTGTTCGCTCATGAAATATAGGGGGCGGCATCATCTCCAATAGAACTTGGTTCATTATTATGTGTATCTGTCCTAATGTGATACTAAAGCCACTTGCTACTAATTGCTCAACTAGCATTACCTATAAAGACAACATGTTTTATACAGCACTTTTTGCGCGACTAATTTTTCACGCTTGGCCAGACGAAAAGAGTTTCGCATGTTTTTAATTCCGCGGAATCAAGACATCAACCACTGGAACATACAGCATGCAAAAATATTCGCGTGCTTTTATTTTCGCGTTTGTTTCAGGTTGCGCGAAATGCGCGAAAATTTCAACACCACGAAAATGTCCACTTTTACAGTAAACACCCAAATAAGACTAGTTTACTAAAAAAAAAAAAAAAGCAAATACGGCTTGCTTGCTCCATTATGCTCAATTGAGGGAATGAGTCAGAATGTGAGCTCATATGTGGAGTGATTGCTATTTTGATACTAGGTCAAAAATATACTGGAGTGTGATCCCCACTGATGCAAAATAGTGGGATACAAATCTCGAGATTTGCATCGCAATCCAAATAGGGATATCAAGATTTTTGACCGTGCTGACATGAAAATCCACTATATAGCACAGTGAGCATGAAAATCCAAATCCTACAATTATTTCAGAATTATCGCAATAATTCGAGAAATAACATAATTCACACTGCGGTGATTGTGTGAACTCTGGAGCAAAAAAAAATCTTGAGATTTTTTTATTTTGTCATTCAAAACATGCGAGATTGAACAGTGTACAAACACTAGGGCATGGGTAACCATTTCAGTAGATTTAAGGCATGCGTAATTTGGTCGACAAATTATCGGAACCGGCAAATTAATGTGTAGCAGCTTGTTTCAATCCATCTGAACGAGGGTAAAAATATCTTTGTGTTTGGATCATGATCATTATCTTGCTGTTTTGTCTGTGTGAATGCAACGTTGGAGTTCGGTGAAAAAAGGAGAAGGGTGTGGCATATAACGTCTTCAGAAAAGAGGGCTCACATCTTTGAACTGATAGTTACCGCTAATGCTTTTCACAGACGATTTGTAGATTTCACACTGTCTGGCCAAGCCAATGAGGGGTGAAATCATGGCCAGGTGCTCCTATACATCGAATTTAAATTTTTGCCATCTTGAAAGGACATTAATAAAGTTTTTTTTTTGGCTCTTAACATGCGAACACGTACATCACAAATTCTACATAGTGCACTACCTAAATCAAGCATGGCTATGAATGTTTAAATGTTAGCTGCAATACACGAGTCTGTATAATACGAGTAGAAGTATACTATGTATCTACTACTACCACTATTACTACTGTTATTACTACTACTGAGTGCTATTATTACTACTATTACTAAGACTACTAATTCTACTACTACTACTACTACTACTACTACTACTACTACTACTACTACTAATAATAATAATAATAATAATAATAATAATAATAATAATTCAATTCAATTCAATTTATTTGGCACAAAATAAATCAAAAGTACATTATGTACACAATAAAAACAAAAGCAATGTGTATAAACATACATGCACATGTTATGGAAATTAATGCCGGGACCCCTTTGAAGCACCTGGTGCTTGTTGTTGGGGCCCAAAACAAAATTATACATTCTACAGTTGTCAAATGGCATATCGTGCAAAAAATGAAAAGAAAGAAGAAAAATACACAAAAAAAAAACTTATCAGCCCTACACTATACACACACACAGAGCGTACACCCAACACACTCATTCAGTAGCAATGTCACGATCAGAGAAGTAAAGAGAAGGAGAAATTTGGTAGCAAGCAGTCTACTCAGTCATAATAATAATGATAACAATAATAATATAATAATATAATAATAGCGATAATAGAATGTAACTGAAACAAGGAGATAACAAAGATAAAGAAGTGAGAGGAGAGGAAGGAAAAGGGGGAAAAAAGAAAAAGAAAGACAAGAAACAAAAGGATATGAGAATGTGGCTCATTTGGTTACATACAAATCATACCACTGGGTCTCTTTATACCCACACTAGCATTCCAGGAGTGGATATTAAACTAATAATTCATCTCTCCAGAAACACTTGTCAGCACAGGTGTGTATACACCATCAATTGTGACAACAGGAAAAAAAATATGAGTGCACAAACATTTCACTTCATTTCATTCTTCATTTAAAGATGGAGAATGAATTGTGACTGCTTCTTGATAATACCTGTACAATTGAAGGTTTTTTTTTTAGCAGGCACCTGAGGTGCTAAAAATACAGAGAGCACTCGAAATCATGGTGCATATACTTGTACTCATTCATATTGTGTCCCAAAATCTATGAGACTTTGGTGCATGTTCAAGTGGGATTTAAAAAAAAAAAAAAAAAAAAAAATCAAGGGGGGGGGGGAGGTTAATACCTGTATGCTAGCAGTTCAGAAGTGGATATGAACTACAATGTATAAATCATTCATCTTTCCAGAAATGCTTGTCAACACAGGTGTGAGGCCCATCAATTGTTCATCAAAATTATAGTGACTTTCAAATATATAGCAGATCTTTGCCATTCTATTTCTCCTGTGAAGATGATTAGTGTCCCTTTCACAGAATTGAAGCTTTCTGTATGTTAACGGAAAAAAAAAAAAAAATCAGTAACACCATTTAGACCAGTCAAGTTATTTCATTTAAAGGCAACTCGTATTATCAAAATTTCTTCTACATGAATGAATAACATTCTGTCAAATCTAGAGATACTGGATGCTGTCACTATATTAATTTCAAAATGTACTATGACAATCAACACTCTTTCCTGCTTTAATACTGATGGTAGAAGACAAGAAGGCAAATCTATGCAGATATCATCTCTCCCCAAATGATATGGTGCCTGTACCACAATCACAGTCAGCAATAATTTGTGCAGTGTTTTTTCAGCCACCAATCCAACTTTTTAGACCGTTAGTCCACCTGTTGTCAGGGCATGTTCACCCTTGTGTACTCCACAATTATCATGTCCACCACAAGTCCAACTCTGCATTGTTAGTATGACTGTTGTCAGTGAGCATTCATCCTGATTTTTTACAGAATGCACCCCATTAAAAATTAAAATGATATTGATAATAATTAATAGCAATTAAGTATTTGATACTGAGGGATCACCACAATCAGACGCAGTACAAGAGAGGTGTGCATATAAATGTGTGTGAACAGGTTTGTACATGGGATGTGTCCTAGTGTTCATTTGAGCATGTGTACAATGTACAATAGTAGCTTTCTGTGCAGGCCATACATTCGATGGGATCGTTTGTGTGTAATCAAATGTGTTTACCGCTGGTACTAATAATTTGTGATACATGTACGGCGTTCATCATCTAGAATGAGGGATGATGTGCACCCATCAGTACAAATGTTGCTCAGTAAAGTGTAGCACATTGGTTTTTGTGCAAAGAAACATTGAATCAAATTCTCTCCTTTCTGTGAATTGGATGAAAACATACTGTATGAGAGAGCAATTGCACAACACCACTTCAAAAACCAACGAAACATATTTTGGAGCCACGCAGCACTGACAATCAGATTAAAGACGTTTACAGTATACCAACAATATTTTGGGTGCAAAATCATCAAAAGCCTAAATCACAAAATTCATAAACAATCCTTCAATTGGCTACACACCTTGAAAGTCCAAAGTTAATATTTATCTCTCAAATGAAATGAATGTCACAAAGTGTCTGTCAATCTTTCTCTATAGGTTATGCAGTAAGACCAGAGTTGCCAACTGTCAAATGACAAGATGATAAATCTACAGCAAAATTCCCCAAGGGACCTGATAAGTTTGACAAGGAAGCGGAACGCTTGGTGCACATAATTCCTAGTACAGTCATCTGCTCTGTTTAGTGACAGAGCATTGAAGTCATAGCGTCTGGAAGAAAGACTACAATGGACATATTTGCATGCATTTTTGAAATTCACTTTCACCATAGGCATAGTACTTGGTTGCAAGAATGCATACAGTATCACTTCAATGTACTGTACCTGTATGTCATGGAGGAGAAAGTGAATACCTCAAATTAGATACTATTTAACATCTGGTATTCAAAGTCATTCAAAGTCACTAAAAAATGCACAGAAAATTCATAGAGCATGTCATTGTACAATGAAAAGATAATTGACAATGACAGCATTTCTTTCATTTATCAACTGTCAATAAAAATGGATGAAATCTGATGACTGCATTTCAGGATTTCATTCACTGCAGAGATAAACTCTACCCTGATACATCCTTTCATGATGCCACTATTTTATCACCAACTACACTGTACATTGTGTGTGCAGTGGATTGCCACGCACTTGCAGCTCACACTGAAACCTGTGCAGAAAGCTGACTCAAGAGGGCGACATTGACATTCAGAAGACAGGGCACACTGACTTGACTGAGATGTGAACACAATCCCCATGTCTTGAATGTATTTGACTGCAAGGTGTCACAGATGTGCCAAAGCAGGCTGTTAAAGGTATTAGCCCACATTTGTAAACCTGCAGCAATTGGTCTCATAGTTAGTGTGGAGTTTGGGTATGATTGCAGTAACACCTCTGCAAAATTTCATTCCAATTAGTCCATTACTTTCATAAAAATAAATGAAAATGCACCGTAATCCGTATGCATGCGTATAACGCTCGCTACATGTAGCTCCGGTCCACGTACGTGTTACATGTACAATGTACGTAGCTATAGCCCGCGCTCGTACAGTAATTCGATTTTGGGTTGGGTTGACCCGGTTTGAAAATTAATTTTAAAACGATGATTTTCTCTCTTTTATCGAATGGTATAGACAAAGAGCGACAGGTGAGGTATGTTACTGTTATAACTTGTACTTGAAGTCATATTGGACCTGTTTTATGCAGTTTTGATTTTCGTGGGTTTGCAAATGTGGGCTAGTACCTTTAATACTTTACAGCAAACATTGCACTCGTCAAAAATACTTACTAAAACATTAGGTCATGCCTGTCACTCCCATTAAGCAAAAATTAAAAAATTATTGAAAGAAGACAGGAAAAAAACACAAATTATATATAATGCAAATCTCTCAGAAGCTGTTTTCATACACATACAGTTCACAGTAGTGAAAAGGCAGGCAATGTCGTATATTTTTCTTTTTTATTTAATAATCTTGATGATAAATGTATAATTAATTGCTCTTCATGGACCAGAAATGTCCAGTTTCACACTCTCTCATGTGACACGGGTAACAACATGGCAGCTGTACACACAAGGAAAGTGAAGAACTGTCCCCCGAGGGATGGGCCATAAATTTGAGATACTGGTGCAAGAATGAGTCAAGTGTGAAAGATCCCATTTCACTCCTCATTGTAAGCATGTGTGAATCCAGGGTGAAGTGGCCTCTTCCACACATCTTCCTGGAAAAAAGGTAACTGATGATAAAGACCCCCTAGGTTCACCCTACGAGACCAGTAATTAAAGGTATTGTTTACCATTGGGAGCAGTGATTTAAAAAATGTGCAAGTTATGACATCACATTTGATGCATACGTGTACATTGTAGGTCAGAACTTGTATCCCCTGACATCATACCAAATCAACATTTTGCAATAAAGCCCAAAATATAAGAAGATATCACTATTTTTCTCAAAGAACCATATATTTACACGATTCATTCTAGAAACAATTTCATTATAACCATTGTTCTATCCCTGACTCACATTTTAGAACTATTTTGAAGCACTAAAGGTGGGTTTTTGTTTCATCTGCAAATGGTAAATGATGCCTTTAATAGGGAACAACCACTGAGATCTATAGGAAGTATCTGGATATAATATCTCATTGGCCCATTTGTGCTGTACAAACAAGTGAAGCCACCAGTGCCATCATCTTTTTATCTGTACCAGGCACACTCTTATGAGAAATTACGTGCATTTTCCAGCGCAGCTGTAACGAAGTTCATTTGATGTTGTGAGCTCCATACACAAATGCGATGTGCCTGGTAAGATGGCGTCACGGTGGCTTCACAGCAATTGGCCTGTGAGATATCCAGCATACGTCTCCTACTATGGAGAGATCAGTGGAGAATAACAACACTGAGTCAACTGCGCATGTTGTGCCATACATGTGTGGAAAGACAGGAAGGAAATAGCGCCACCAACCTGTTAAGGTTCCTGCCTCTTGGATCCTGGTTGTCACCGCATCGTCCTCGCCGTCCGACTGGCCCGAGACAAAGTGTTCTTCCGTGAGCTGGTGACTGGGCTCGGACTCTGTGTCTGTGGCCAGCTTGACCGCTGAGAGGGCCAGCGCGGTGAGAAAAAGAGGCGGACCGATGCGTCCTCTGCTCGTTGCAAGGGGGGCAACCTCAGTGGAGTGATGGATGTGCGTCCCTCATGACAACTGCTGACTGCGGTTTTCACGTTGGATCAAGCGTATCTGTGTCAAGCAAAAATGTCATTCAAAATCAAGATTAGTTACACTATAACATCTCATTAAAAATCTGACACAACTTGCAAAAAAAAATAACATCTTCACATTAGTAATAGGATATACTCTTTCCTCTACATCCTGTAATGTTTTCAGACAGGGACACTATGGAAAATGTTTCTGTGACATATTTAATCCTTCATGTTTCCAGGTACATCGCTTTATACTTCTAATCAGCATTAAGCATTTTCATCAGCATTCAGTAGTCCATCCAAACTTGATCTGGAAGCAGATTAAAGCATGTCCACTCAAATGTAGTATAATCTCTCTTAATCCAACAGGAAAGCCATGGCGACACAATGAAAGGATTAGGGGAATTAGGAGATCTGTATTAAGTAGTGTTTAGTTTCCCAGGCATCTGTGCTGATCGGCAAAGAAAGCTCTCCAGCATGCACACCAATCAGCAAGCTAAGAATGGTAAGGGTTAATGGTGATCATTTGTTTCAGAGACACAAATTTGTCACATCTCTTAAAACAGCCATACCAAGCAGAGATGATGTTGGGTGCAAGTCTGGTGCAATATAATGCAAAACAGACTATAAATCCACAAAGTGGTTCCCCGGACATGGAGAATCAATCACTTTCTTGGCTGAAAGTGATTTAGAGCTTTATTTTTTATATTACATTAGCTACGTTCAGACGGGAGCCCTTAACCTCGAAGTTAGGAATCTTCGAGGTTAGAGCTTGTAGTTAGGGACCGTGAAGACGCACTCGTAGTTAGCAAACCTTGAGGTTTGCTCGATGTTTCGAGCCACGAGAAATCTTATGGTTAGCGCTCTAACCACGAGCCGTGGGGGGTCCCCACTCATAGTTAAGCACCGTGTGGACACAAAAAACAAATGAACTCGAAGTTAAGAGTGACCTCGCCGTAAACTCCAGCCCCCACAATTTCCCTCTGCTTCCGGGTCAACCTCCAAACGTACACCACAAATGCATTACACGTGAAAAACCTATGACGCACGACACAACAACATCATCTTTTCTTCCCATGCGCTTGATCTCTGAAACTGAACACATCGAACTCGCTACTGTATTCTATATTCTTCTCCGACGCTAAAAAAAAAAAATGTTTTCGACGAATATCTTCATAAAGGCATAAAGTTATTAGTGCAGTGCTATCTCTGCATACCATGACAGAGAACAAGAGTACCTGTAAGCGAGTCCGACAGGGTTGGACTAAAGAATAAATAGACGTCTTGTTAGCAGTGTGGGCTGAAACTTCCGGTTTTGTGGTTTTAACATCGAGTGGGACCCACTCGTAGTTACGGGGGGGGGGGGGGGGGGGGGGCAGAAGCTTTACCTCGAGGTTTCGTAACCTTGAGGTTACGATTCGTCGTGTGGACACACGTCGTAGTTAGGGTGCAAGAGCTAAACCTCAAGGTTTCCTAACCTCGAGGTTAGGGCCTGCCGTCTGAACGTAACTAGTCAAAGGTGCAGTATACCTCAGATGAAAAGAACTCCCGACATACATTTAACTCTGAGATTTCATCTCAAACCACAGGTAATGTGAGACATCTAAAGTTCCCTCGTGGAGGCTTAATGAGCTCCTTCGTGGAGACAATATGAGCTCCCTCGTGGAGACGATATGAGCTCCCTCGTGGAGACTTGGTATATATATTTAATATTCTTGTTTATATCTCTCTAAGATTTATAATGTTTGTTTTATGTTAAGTGCTGTCTGGGGCAAATTATTTGTATAGGGCCCCATTTTCTCTCTCTCTTCTTTCGTTCTTTAAAACAACAACAACAACAAACATCTAAAGTTCCCCAGTTTTACCATAAATACAGAATAACAAGGAATTTTTAACAAATTCTTGATCGCATGTGTCTGGAATACAGATCCTTTATGGTACATAATGTATTCAAAGCAACCTTAGGTGTAACATTACAATTGGAAATCCTACAAGCTAAAACATCTGTTGTTGAATAGATCAAGTTGTTAGCATTGAATGTTACATGTAAAAGACTTTATAGTCAGCTATATTGTATGCCGACTAATATAAAGTCTTGTCAGCAACAGGGATTCTGCAATATCACCCTTGGAAAAGTAAGGAAAATTCCAAAATTTTCAAGTGTTCCTACTGATTCTGCTACAAAGGTAACTAGAAATGTCGCTACAGCGACTGGTTATACCCCCGCTTAACAACATTTCATAAGCTTTGGTCAAAACAACATTTCATAAGCTTTGGTCAAAAAACTGAGGAAGTAGTTAAATCCGCAAGATCTTTCCTTGATCTTCTGCCATTAATATGCCGTTACCATGGCAACGTACTTTCGGGTACTGTCGAAAAATGCATCTTGCACATCTACAACCAAAGGCACACATCTGTACCAAGTTTCATGGAAATTGGGCAAAAACTGAGGAAGTAGTTTGCAACACAAAATTTTCCATCATTTTGGCTCATAATATGTGAGCTGTTACCATGGCAACATACTTTTTGTCACTGTCAAGAAATGTGTCATGCTGACCTATATCCTAAGACAAACATTCAATCTGAATTCCATGAGAATTGGAAGAACACTGATGAAGCAGTTTTAGCCATGAAGCATTTTGCCCTATATTTTACCAATAACATGCCGTTACCATGGCAACACACTTTTTGCCACTGCGGAAATATGTGTCTTGAACATTAACATATTCAGATGAACATCTGTACCTAACTTCTTAAAAATTGATCAAAAACTGTGGGAGGAGTTCGCGACGGAAGATTTGTACCCATTTTTGCCCATAATATGCCGTTACCATGGCAACGTACTTTTGGGTACTGTCAAAAAATACATCTTGAACATCTACAACCCAAGGCACACATCTGTGCCAAGTTTTATGGGAATCGGTTGAAAACTGAGGAAGTAGTTCGCGACGCAAGATTTGCAACAGACCGACTGCCCGACCGCCCGACCGTCCGCTGATTCCTATATACCCCCTTCAAACTTCGTTTGGCGGGGGTATAACAAGGAGACACAATAAATCCATCTCCTCTCAATAAACACTGTATTAAGCATTAATAAAAAAATGTAAAAAAATAAAACAAACATTTTAATAAATAACATTAAAAAAGCAAACAAAACAAAAAAAAAAAAAAAAAAAAAAAAAGATCCTGCCTGGCCTGTGCAAGATTAATCTCCATACTTGCACGTATTCAATTCATCCATAGCCAATAAGCTAAAATAATGAGTCTCCAGTAGGAAGACACAATAAATCCATCTCCTCTAAATAAACACTGTATTAAGCATTAATAAAAAATGTAAAAAAATAAAACAAACAATTTAATAAATAACATTAAAAAAGCAAACAAAGCAACAACAACAAAAAAATCCTGCCTGTGCAAGATTAATTTCCATACTTGCACGTATTCAATTCATCCATAGCCAATAAGCTAAAATAATCTAAGTCTCCAATTACTCAATACATCACATATCTGTGATCAAAGTTCAAGTTAAATGGGGGAATAAAATGTGCCAGAAGGTACTACCACAGTTTCCATAGCAGACTTTGCTCTTCTCATGGACAGCTATTAAAAGATGAGTATTGATGATGTCTGTTTATCGTAGAAGAGTGATGATTAAAGCTGAATGGTACAGTGGTATTGTAGTCTTCATTTGTTTCAAGTATGCACATGTATGTACGTTGAGACTATAATTTAGATTACAGAGGACTACAATTTTTTTTTCTTTCTTTTTTTAGATTTGACTTCAATATTAGCTGGCTTGTCTGGCTACACTGCTGTGATTCTCTCTTTGTGATTCTCCTTTTTTTTTTCTTTTTTTCAGTGTGTAGGTACATGTACCTCCTCTCCTTCCAGGCAATGAGTACAATGAGACAATGATGATTACAGAGGAGTTAAAGTTGTTGCATCGTCCAAATGCGTCTCCATAACGATTACTGTAAAAAGAGGAATTTTCGTGTACATTTTAATTTCGCGAACTTCGCAAGTGCCAAGATTCGCGAACTTCGCAAGTGCCAAGATTCGCGAAATTAAAATGCATGTGAAATTTCTAGTCTACACTGTATGCACTGAACGCCAGTGGCAATTTGTGAAAATTTCATGCCACAAAAAAGGCCGTCGGCTCCAATTCGCGAAAATTTCGTGCCGCGCTGTGAATATCCCATGTTTAACAGTACAGAGTATATCACAGGCTTAGCTTTGAACCTCAGAAGTGATTGTTTAGAATATTTGTGGGAGTATATAAGCGACACTGTCGTCATCAATTTATATCTACATATACATGGGGTACAGTATTTGTGCTATAAACAACTCTCACCATGTTGTTACTGAATAATTTGCTACATTGTTGATTTTAATGTTTATCTGTTTTTTGATAGTATTCTAACAAAGTATGGTAAATCTCATCACTCCCAGATTTTCACGTCTTCAAGAACTTGGGGTTTATTCTCAACCTAAAACTTTTGTCATAGCTTCATATCTTAGATGAGATCAGGGGGGTGTTTCATCAATGTTTGTCGGCGCTGACAACTTGAATCACCATGGTAACAGTCAGTGACCAGAGCATCTCAGCCAATCAAAACCAAGGATTTTGCTGAAATTGGTCAGCGCCGACAGTTGTCGGCGCTGACAAGCGTTGATGAAACACCCCCCAGAGGAGCTGGGAGCATCGTGTAGTACCATGAAGCTCAGTTTTTCACACTGGAAACAGGAGTATCCGTTCTGTACGTCAGACATCACACAAAATGACAGCCTCTCTTGCTTTGCTAAGATGTACTTCACACACCACTGGCGATGTGAATGCTTGCAAAACAGGAACTTTGATTTAACAGGCAGACCACTAATAGCTGGCGTGTGATGTTTTTGAGTCGTCTTCTTTGTCTGTTGCTCTTTGGTGACTGAGCACTATCCATCCTAAAGAGCTACACTTGATTCTCAATTATGGGGGGGGGGGGAAATATGCAAATGTTTGTTAAGCATGAAATTGACAGCGGTAATAATTTCGCTCAAAGCCTAAAGATAGCTCTCCAGCACATTCATGCCCACATGACATTTCAGTGAGGCCATAAAAAGGATTGACAAACGAGGCACTTTCAGCCCACATTTGCTCAATTTAAAGCAGGCTAATGCTTTGTGCCATCATCACAAAAAGACATTACTTGGGAAAGAGTGATTAAATTGGGACTGTGGTTCACAATGGGAATATCTGCAGCTAAATAGCCTGCATGATGCTATTAGTACAGTACCAGAGTAAGCACACGATACACTGTATCACAGCTGATCATAATGATGAAATGGCCTGCATGATATTCCACCATTTCATTGCGCAACGGCGCCAAGGATCCCGGCCATATCATAATGGTGACACCCCTCGTCTGTCGTCTGTCTGTCGGAGTAGTAGGGAAAACAGACTTCCACGTGAGATACTGGGCCCTCGTTAATGATTCACTGCCTGCCCTAGTCACTCCGGCTGCCATACGAATGACTGGACGGACACATGAAGGGCACAATTAGGGATACTACTAACTAGGATCTTGACATGACAACATAGTGTGTCAACATTGTAGATGCTACAACTTGTATACAACAGGAAGCTGTGCAAAGTTCAATGACCCTCATTCAGAAATTTACCATTACTTGTATCATCCCCACAGACTGCAATTTGACCTTTACCTCAATAAAACATACCAACTGTACTACAAACTGTATGTACACGTACACACAAAACCAGACTTTAACAATTACACACTCTGTGTGTAGGACAACACATGCAGTAATTACTGTGAGAGACATTAATGACTGATATTCTGCTTCACATTCATCCAACACCCAATCACTACAGTGCATTCGAGTCGAATTCACGGCGGTAATTACTTGATCCGAAATACCAATTTACATACACAACACAGACACTGCAGATTATGCACAAATGGGTATCAAGCATAATGGCCCACATTGGCCCATGAAGGTACCACAGTTTATCTAGTCCATTGATCATGCAAATTTACACTGCTTTAATGCACACTGCGTAGTGTACGCTCACACACATTGTTGTATACACTAGCATGCATAAAGTGAATGATATCCCTATTTCTTGTTTGTTTTGGTCCATGGACTAAATCTAAACCATGGATTTGATTTAAACTACAGGTACCTTTGTGAATTCAGCCCAATGAATGCGCACTGACCTACTAATAATTGAACCAATGTGACCATCTGATGCACTATCATTACCCCATCCCACTACTGTATACGCCATATATTTCGCGAGTCTAAATTTTCATGAATCGGGAATTCCCGACGATTTCGCGAGTGGTTACATTCGCGATCGTGGAGTCCTGTACTAAACAGAGAAGTGTACATGCGTACGTCACATTCACATCGGGGATCAGAGTCAATATTTTCGCGTGTCTTTAATTTCGCGAATATCACCTGACTCGCAAAATTCGCGAAAATAAAAACCTCGCGAAATATTCCGCGTATACAGTATTACATTGTATGTGACGTTTTGAGACTACACAAGCACTCTAGATATTAACACTTTATACACTGTACTGGTAGAGTATCTAAAGGTAGGACTCATATGGTGCTCCTTTCACTGGGTGGCTAATGAGTGCTAATGCATTAATCAATCAACGCTTCAGAACACAGTTAATACCCAGATGCACGGAACATGTGTAAGGACGGGTAGTAGCAATATCATTACAGGCACATCAGCATATGATCATCATTACCTCATTCTTCCAATGGATTAAAGGACATGTTCACCTTCATAAACATAAGGATTGAGAGAATGCAGCAATATTAGTAGAACACATCAGTGAAAGTTTGAGGAAAATTGGACAATCGATGCAAAAGTTATGAATTTTTAAAATTTTTGTGTTGGAACCGCTAGATGAGGAGACTACTAAGGCTCGTGATGTCATATGAGTACAAAAGTATCAAGAAAATGTAAAGAAAATTCGACATATTTTCACTTTTTTTGCATAATAAAAGAGCACTTGACTTGCCTCTTTCTTAAGGCAGTGGGGAATAATATTACCCATAACATATGTCAGTAACGAGTCAAGGGAATGTGTACTGTTTTCAAAAGATGAAATTTTGTGAAATTCTCTTTATATTTTCCTTATATTGTTGTACGCATGTGACATCATACACTGCAGTAGTCTTCTCATCCAGCGGTGACTGCACAAAAACTTCAAAAATTCATAACTTTTGAACGGATTGTCCGAATTTTCCTCAAACTTTCAATGATGTGTTCTACTAATATTGCTACATTCTCTCAATCCTTATGTTAATGAAGGTGAACTTGTCCTTTAATACATGTAGCTTGCAATGTCTCCTTGCAGGCTGATCATGATATTTTCCATAGCATCACTTCTGATTCAACAAAGTACATTGTATCATCACAATCTCGCCATTTCGGTTGTTCCTAATTTGAAGCGACATTCCACTCCCAGTTTAGGTTGATATAAAGTGGGGTAAAATCAAACCAGAGAATGGTACTACGAGCATCATTAAACTTGGACATGAAATAAGAAATTATGTGAAATAATGCAAATGTTATGTTTTTCACAAAACTTGCATATATATGTATCCATTGCCATAACATTAATATACAAATATTGCAGTAATACTGTCACTGTCTCATCGGTAAATTGACCTGTACACAATTATCTCCATGAAGTTTCCCTCTTTGAAATGATATCGTAACGAAAAAGAATGAGTTACAAGTACCAATCTCATCAAATGATTGTATCATTGTAATAGCTTTCACAGGCAGCAAAACTGTCAGAGGGTGATCAACGCTGCGAGGCCTACATGTACATCATTAACCATATGCACGATTTGTTACCAGTATTTATTTTTTTGTTACAAAGCGAAATAAACTAATTGGTAAGCTCAATTGCGATGACCTCATCAACTCATCTCAAATTTGCATTGCACTTGCAACCAAAATCAACATGAGAGTAGAACTGTGAGACTACAAAGGGCCCTTTCAGACATACATCGACTTCTCATATTCATACAACGGATGTACAGTATGACGTATTGATATGAGACCATTCAGATGCAACACCCTGTTACTGTAAAACGAGGAATGTTAACGTGCATTTTAATTTTGTGAATTTCGCGAGCGCCAACATTCGCGAAATTAAATTGCATGCGAATGTTCTTGCCTACACAATATGCATTGGCTGCCAGTGGCAATTCGCGAAAATTTCATGCCGCGAGAAAGGCCGTCGGCTCCAATTCTCAATATTTTCCTGCTGCGAATATATCGTGTTTTTCAGTAAACAATCATATGGGAGCATTCAGACATCGTGTCAGTTGAACTTTCATGGGAAGAAACGCTGCTCAAAATATGGATTTGAAAAACATGTTATATTGAAACAATATTTCAATATGTGGGCATTCAGACAGGGGAAAAAATGTGCTTTATCCATATGATGTCGTATGTAATGACATTATTATCCATACAAGAACTCTGTTGTCTGAAAGGGGGGTAACATTCCATAACTTCCTTACTCCTGCGAGCTGTCCCATATGAAAGTTTCATCACTCTGTTTCGTCTTAATTCATTTTTATCTTGAAAGATGGTGTAACTTTTTACAAGATCGAGCAGCCCCCTTTTGTACATAAACTCAGAAAGGAGAAAGCATTGCGGAAGAATCATTTTAAATCAATAGTTTTCTCCAAGTCTATGCAGTTGCATCAGAGTTTTTGTTGTTGTTGGTTTGTTTGTTTGTTTGTTTGTTTTTTTTTTTTTGGGGGGGGGTATCTGACCTTAATGAAGCATACATGCCACATAATGATCCATGAATCACATGTTGTATAATGTCTGCCACTAATGAGTCACCATACCATACGCACACGTACACTTCATGGCCATTTTTCACCAATTTCTGCTCCATTCCAAACATTCTCAATGTTTTGCATGTGAGAACAAAATGTTGTGCAGTGTTCATTATAGCTTACATCATGATCATTGAACTAGAATACAGGAATATCCTGTACATCTATACTGTATAAATTAACTGGAAATATCACTGCTGTGAGACAATGAGAATTGAATGCCAACTACAAACACAAGTACTGTAACAAAATAAATAGAGACGTACATCCTCTTGTATGTCAATCACTTTCTCTACTATCTCATGCTGTTCAGCCTCCTCAACAATATGCAAGCATGCAGTAGATGTTTCAATAGTCTCACATTATGGATCTAATAGAGATTAGGTATATAATTATGTAGATACATGTAGTCAGATAAACTGATTGATAGAGATGTATCGTACCATATGAACATTGTACAATTCATAAGGGAAAGAGCAGGATCTGTTTTAATGCAAGCTTGTGGGCAAGGAAAAGGATATATAAAGGCACGTGAATTCTTGCTCACTGTTCTTCACTTCCTCAAATCTGAGAACATTACCATTTGGAAATCACAACAAGCCACTTCCTGAAAAAAAAACAAAGAGGATCTGCCGCTTAGTGAATCTCTTTCACTACGCACTCAATAAACCTACCTGAAAACATTCTGGACTGGAAAAGAGATTTTGTTATTTGTAACAGTCCAATTTTCAGCAATTTCTTGCTGTGCTCAATTTCTAAAGCACTTTAAATGAATGTGACTGAGAAGAATTCCTGTGCTAGTCCAACCTTATTTGTTCTAATCCTCCATCTACAACAAAGCACTCAGAAATGTTTCCCTGGTATAGTGAGAAATAAAAAATGATATTGCAATGGTAAACTGAGAATAATCTCATTAAAAAGTGATTTGTTGAGAAAATTGCAGCAGCTAATGTGCCAGTTTTTATCCAATAGGATGCAGAGTGGGGTGCATATCGTACCTTACAAAGCATAACTAGCCAGTCATGAAATGGAGATGAATGTAACCCTAGCCGTGTTTTGTTCACAATTAATCTAGAGCCACTTTAGTGCAGCTTCACAAGTTATAGCTAGATCCATGGACAATTAAGAAAGCCTTCCATCAAAATTTCATTTAAAGTAAACCGCCTCAGTACCTCCGGTGACTGGCTCATGTACAATATCAGTGGCATTTTGAGATAATGGGCATGAGAGGATTATTAAAGGGCAAATTTTATAGCAAAGCAATACATGACAATAGCATGTCATGAGGGTTACATGACACCTCCCCCCCCCCCCCCAATTTCAATTAAAGCAATGATTTTTTTTTTTTTCACAATGCCACATCAATACATTGTACATAAGTATGACCATCATAACTAATTTCTCTTCTTATTTTAGCCCGTTGACCGAGTATACTCGGGCAAGTGTCTATGGGAAATGTGTGTTGTAGCAATATCAGTCCGTCCTCAACGGGTTAATGCAAGCCTTTACCCAAATGTGCACATTTTGCTTTGCATGTGCAGTTTAACTGAACAGCTGTACAAATAAACAGTTGTACACATTTGAATATACACAATACTGTACAGCCTAACAGTTAGCTCTCAGGGTACAATCCACCAACATTTTACACACCTTCTTCAAAAAGAAAACAATATTTCTGAATGTCAACTTTAGGAGAAACTATTGTCCTTTAATTATGATCAGTTATGCCCATCATCTAGACTTTGAGGTCAAGAAAAATATTAAAAATAATATAAAAATGCCATGGACTGTGTACATAAAATATTGTACATTGTAAAATACAAATTTTACATGTAGCATCACTGATAGATATCTATTGAACACATAAATGTCTGACAAAATTCTAAACTGATCTGTTAAGTATTTGTAGACTGTACAAGGGCCATGTTATCTTCCTTTCTATGGTACAATGTAGTTGTGAAATTACAGTGCCCAAAAATGTTTTTAACAGATCCCAAAAAAGGATGTGGACAACAGTCCTGCAACACAAGAATCTTTCCCCACAACTAAAATGGGAATATGGGGTAAAAACCATACAAAGGAAGCAAAATGCAATCTTGGTATTTTTTCAGCCTATCTTGACTACAATTGTACTTCTTCAAGCTAAGCTTTAATGTGCTGACACATGCTTATGAAGGTCATATCTACATGTATTCTGTCTAGTGTATAATACAATAAAGTGTGATTTCTCAATCCCAGCCAACCCCTTTTCTAAAGCAAAAGTGCAGAGAAGCATTACTAAAATTAGCTCCTGATACCCTCATGTGCAGTCAGCCAGGAAATTGCGGGATTTCCCTTGAAATTACGACTCATTTTTGCAGTCTGTGCAAATCTTAATATCTACTCATTCATAGAGCTTCAACAATAAGTTACAGAGGGAAAACAATACCCTTGAGTAATTTACTCTATTTCCTTTACAAAATATGAAAATTGTTGTATTACATGTATGCAAACTGACTGAAAAAAAAATACATGTACAGCTATATTTCTATTTACAAGTGTGTGATTGTTACGAGGTCTCTTCGATAGATTGCTTGTTCACTTAATACATGTATTGATCAAACATTCCTAGATTTACAATTGAGTTAAGTGCTTATAAATACAATATATTAACTATCATTTATAACAACATCAACGTTTAGGGTTGAAACTTTTCCTGTCAAACTGAAAATATCACAATATGGAGAGATGACAATTTCTACTGAATGCCATGCCAGGAATACCAGCATATTTCTTATTCTCCTATCCTAAAAAGCCAGACACGTTGAACCTTTGGTGTACTGCAAGGGTTAGTGCCAGTCATTTATATTGTAAGCATTGTAACATTGTTGTAGTTCAATGTGGCAATTTCTCCAAACTTCCCATCCCCCCAAATAATAAATAAATAAATAAATAAATAAATAAATAAATAAATAAATAAATAATAATAAAAATAATTACAAAAAAAATTCTGACAAAGAAAGTGTTTTGAACAATACAAAGCTGTGAAATAAAGACAACTCATTTACACTCCACTTCAAGGGTAAAATCAGAAGGTTTTATACCATTTCTTCTTTGAGAGAGCTATAAAAGTTGGCCAAATTTCAACATAGTGATTATGACACATAATCTGTATTATAGGACTTTTGCCAATTCACATCCATAACATCAAAATTTCCCCTTTGAACAATCTGTTCAACTTGCACAGTCAAATATAATGCTATTCGACAAAACCCATGACAAAGGAAGTTAGGGCTCTCTCCTACAAAGAAAAAAAAAAGTATGATCCCTTATTTTTGGCCTTTTCCCCTGCAGAATGAATGACAGATTTGCCAATCAACAGTCATGTGACAATATTGCCACTCTGAGTCACCAATATCCACCGAAGTTGATGGTTTCTTGACAGTCAAACTTTCACACATATTTAGTATACATGGATCTATCTGACTTTCCCAGAATTGTCATACCTTGCACAGCCTGTATGTTGCAAAGATCCTATTTAACTCCTATATTCTATTCTATTCTTTATCATTTCATCTACAAAACTAAGGAAAAAAATCCTTCTTGGGAAAAAAAAAAGTCTCCTCTAGTACTTTATAATAGTTACGTTCAGACGGCAGGCCCTAACCTCGAGGTTAGGAAACCTCGAGGTTTAGCTCTTGCCCTCTAACTACGACGTGTGTCCACACGACGAATCTTAACCTCGAGGTTAAGCTTCTGCCCCCTCCCCCCCCCCCCCCTAACTACGAGTGGGTCCCACTCAATGTTAAAACCACAAAACCGGAAGTTTCAGCCCACACTGCTAACAAGGCGTCTATTTATTCTTTAGTCCAACCCTGTCGGGCTCGCTTACAAGTACTCTTTTTCTCTGTCATGGTATGCAGATATAGCACTTCACTGATGACTTTATGCCTTTATGAAGATATTCGTCGAAAACATTTTTTTAGCATCGGAGAAGAATATAGAATACAGTAGCGAGTTCGACGTGTTCAGTTTCAGAGATATAGCGCATGGGAAGAAAAGATGATGTTGTTGTGTCGTGCGTCATAGGTTTTTCATGTGTAGTGTATTTGTACGTTTGGGAGGTTGACCCGGAAGCAGAGGGAAATTGTGGGGGCTGGAGTTTACGGCGAGGTCACTCTTAACTTCGAGTTCGTTGTTTTTTGTGTCCACACGGTGCTTAACTACAAGTGGGGACCCCCCGCGGCTCGTGGTTAGAGCGCTAACCATAAGATTTCTCGTGGCTCGAAACATCTAGCAAACCTCGAGGTTTGCTAACTACAGTACGAGTGCGTCTTCGCGGTCTCTAACTACAAGCTCTAACCTCGAAGTTTCCTAACTTCGAGGTTAAGGGCTCCCGTCTGAACGTAACTAATGATTCACAAGTGTACTGAAATGTAAACAGCATGCATCTGAAGATACATTATTGTATGTAAATTCATTAAGGATGTAAATGCAATAGACATAAATTGTTTTTATATGACCAACACAAAATGTACATGATGCAGATAGTTCTTCATTGTTAATCTTTTGAATGTGCAATGTAAGTACACACACAATACAAACAGACAAGTCAGTTCCACATACAGACACACTGCAAAACATGGCATTATATACAGTACTGTATAGTAGTACACATGATTATGATTAAACATTGCATCCACGCACACTAAAATCATGTGCATATTGAAATACAATGTATGCACAAACCTGTTGCATGGTGTAAAATACAGATTTCAAATTCACTTTCACTGCTGACAGTATAATTTCCCTTCAGTCCATAAAGCATTGTTACTCTTGAACTGTTTGACTTCTTTGAGATGGAGGTACCAGCAATACCATGAAGTGTGCATAGGAGTCAAGTTTTCAAGACATTTCCTGTTTATGCTAGCCTTTGTTAAAGGCCTTATTAATGCAGAAATTGCCAGAAAAGGAAGCACAGGGTCATTGTGGGAGATTGAAACAAGCCACCAGCAGCAAGCCCCACCAAGAGGGTCTCCAAAGAATGTCCAAATTTCTCAACATTTTACACCTTTGAACTACACATACCATAGGTTTACTGCTAGCATTTGGGAGCAAAAATTAACAGGCAATCAGCAAAGCTAAATTAACAGGCAATCAGCAAAGCTGTTTGAAACAGGTTAAATACAGGTTAAATGCATACATTTTTGCTTTGATGGCCAATGGCTAATGGTCGAAAGGATAAACTGAATTTTTAAACAGGAGTTGGGTTGACCAGTCAAGTTCCCCCCTCTCCCCTTCCCCCCTTCCCCCCCCCCCCCCCCCCCCCGCCCCCATAGTGAATTACAGTCACATTCGTACATGACACAGGGTCTATGTGCTGCGGCACATGGCTTACACTCACTTCGCTCACAATTGTTGGCATTAAAGAAGAAAAAAAAAACACAAAAATGTATGGGCCTTTGAAAAATGCAAGTCATACCTAAGAAGTCCACAACATAGGGCCAGTGTCTACAAAGAGGCTCATGCTTGGCACACCATATCATGTAAAATTTAATAGATCAGAGTATGAGATGTAACTGTAGATTCAGCATCTACAGAGCAGGAAGAACATGGGTCAAATTCAAAAGTGATTCAAAATACAACTTGTATCGACTAGGACAAGGTGGCCCTGTACTTTTTAATGAAGTACCAACAAGAGACTGTGATTGGTATGAAGACAACAGACAGCCATACTGCATCAAGGCACCCAGCAGATATGGTGTAAATAGTGATATCAGAATGATTACATGTTTTCATACCGTTTGTTGAATTTCATTTCTTATCTCGCTGGCAGATAGAGCACTTCACAGCTTTTCCAGCAGCCCCGTAGCTGTCCTCTTCTCAAAATAAATCTTCCTTAATTAAAAGCCATTAAACCTTGCAAGGAAAGTTCATACACTGTATTTCAACATTAATGCTATGCTATCTTCTACTTTACCACAAACATACTGTAAATACAATGTATGTGTACCAACAGTTAACCATCAGTTAATTGTTACTTGATAAGCTACTAATTCAACCAATAAGTTGGTCCATCTTTCGTAAGTTTGGATTTGAACAAATTAGTTTCAACTTTCTCCTGCTTTGTACAGGGTGCATAAAGCCATCTTCAGACCAAACTGTATTCTTAAACAGAGGTTCAAATTTGTATGCTTCATGCTTTAATTAAACACTATGAAAACCTGTAATTCATTTAAAAGGTGATTCATTTACTATTACGCCACCACAATCCGTCTGGCAGCTTTGAAGAGGTGCGGCATTATGCTATTAAAACTCAGTGGGGCAAATACCGACGTGCCCCAGTTGGAGATAATTAACGAAGATGGTCCAACCAGCTGATGAGGAAACCCAGGGATTTCCCCTTCGGATTACAATCGAGGAGGAACAAGTCCAATCTATCGACACCATACAAAGTATGCAGTACAAGGCAACTGGAGAGCTTCAAAGGTTCAGCCGAAAATCAGGTTGGGGATATATGAATTTCAGAGTATCAGAAAAAAATTCTCACCCAGACTCAGTAACTCTAAGAAAGACTAACTGGTATAAAAAATCAACTGGATTACCCTGCAGGTACAGGCCTGTACAGCAGTTCATGTTGGATGAGAAATTTAAGTAGTTAGCAACTACTGATGATGTACCTCAAATAAAAGCAACCCTCTTACATTTCTTCTAGAGGGGAAATTCATAGACTTCTTCAGGTCAGAAAACAATTTTTTATCATGCCCTTATGGTATTTAGATGAAAATATGCCCTTGCAAGACAAGTTTGTTCCAAGAAACACAGTGAAATAAATCTCTCAAGAATCAAGTAGAATGAGACAAAATTATGGCCCTCTGACCTATTAAAAACTCTCATCATTAAGGTTTTTTGAGTGTGCTATCAAAGCGACACATATCTCAAAGTAATCTTCATATATAATACTTTGGGAAAAAAAAAGAGACAAATTATGTAAATGAAAATGACACATTTACATGATGTACAGTGTGTTCCTGGTTTAACGAACACAGTACTGACAAAATTTCCTTTAACAACAGAGTAAAAATTCAGGTCCTAGATTATTGTTTGGTTATGGCAAAATTTTGATATAAGAAACACAAGAAAACTGCAAGTCCCAAGGACTTTGTTATAAAGGGAATTGCCTCTACATGCAGTTTCACTTTAATTTGATTCTCCTGAAAGAGAAGGAGTAGCTTCAACTTTGTGATTTCTATTGATTTCACCATCTCCCATACATGAGCACAGTACAGGTTACAGGAAAATAAAAAGTGAAATTTGACAAAATGAATTTCACTCTCAAGCAGAGTCTACTATCACATCTCACTTCACAGAGAATTAAATGCCACCCTCAATAATGCAGTCCATTCTTTTGGCGCAATACATTGTAGGTTTCACGCTTCTTCTCTCTCTTCTTTCGATGTGCAAACTGAGTGTGCACATGATTCATGTGGTGAACATTACTACACATGTATCAAGAGTTCACATCAGCATTAAACATTGCGGGGAGTGCCCTCATCCATTCGCATTTACACCAATCCCTCTTCAGGGCAACTCGGGATGCCCTAATCCTCTGTAAAAGGGTAATAGGTTTGAAGAGCCTGAAAATCCTAGGGTTTCTCCTCCAGCCTTCTTCCCTCCTCCCCCTGATCATTTTTTGGCTGTCTGTTAATTCATCTGAAATGCACAATTCCTTCTCGGCATGACACATTTGAACTGCAGTGAATTCTGGGCAAAGATGATTTCATTGCATTGCTATTAACAAGCATTCTTTGAAGATTTTGATGTACCGTATGCATAAGAAATGGGCTTCTTTTTAAAATGCCCACATTATAAAGAAAACTTTAAAGATGAACTGTTAATTGAAAAAAAAATATAATTTATTTAATTCCTACCAACAGAATTAACAGGAAACAACTGCAAAAATTGACTTTCACAATTTCATTTCTTAAGTGATATTTTTCATAATTTCTTCCTACACATTGTATTCTGGCTTCTTGCATTATTGCATTAAATTATGAATATATGCACTGTATCAGAACTGCACAACCACTCAAATGCACTATGCCCTATTCATGTACCTCATTTGTAGTCTCTCTCAACAGCCATTCCATGTAACTAGACACCAGGACCTTAAAATTTCAAGTTCAAGCAATTAAGAAAGAGCATTCATATTTGGGTAGGTATATGATCAAAGGGTGTAAATCTAATTTTTTACTGCTTTTCACTTCCTAACAGCCGAGTTACACCTCCCAGAACAAAGATCACATTTGCTACAAAAATGATGCCTCTTTGGTACTTTTTTTGATTTCACTATTTAAGGCATGTTCTATTATTTATAGATTCATAATTTTTTGATGCAAGGTCTTATTGTATACCCATTTTACCATATCAAGTTGTTTTTTTCATTTATATGTAATGGGTTTGGCAATATTTTCGATTGAAAACACCCTCGAAATGTGTCACGCGAGTCACAAAAATAAGTCTAAATTTTAGATTGCTTAAAGAGTAGTAGACTATATGAATTCTAGCTGATGAATAATGAGGATCTAAGAGTCCTCAATCATACCAGAAAATAAGGTTTCCATTTGTAAACCCCTTCATTGTAAAAAACACCAGAACATTTGTGTCACGCGAGTCACACAAGGATTTCTTAGGGTTGTCACGCGAGTCACGGTTTACAAGTTTGAGAAAATTTAAGACCAGAATGATTGAGATTTAAAAAAATAAATTCTGCCTTGAAACTAAATCATTTAATATGTTTAATTTTCCCAGTAAAAGTAAATTTGTTATGTTAATTGGTAAATAAGTAGTGTTATAATAAGTAATGAAAAGCTAATTGGATTGTCAGCTTTCGTCTGGTTGATCAGTAGAAAAACTGGTAGGAGGTGGGTGGCCTCCTCATCAATAAAAAAGTAAAATGCATCAGGAACTCTTCATGCAAATTACATCTACTTGTACTGTATGTCAGCTCCACTTCTGTGAAGTTCTTAAAACATTGCTTCATAAAGTGGCAACAATCAGCAAATTACATTGTATGAAGATGACAAGAAAATTGCTTCAAATCTTCCCTCAGATTTTGCTGTACTCCAAATTGGCTTCGCTGAGAATCATTCATGCTCCAGTTAAGATAAAGTCCAATCTGCCATTTGGAATCAGGTGCAAATAGCTCTCTACATATACATCAATCATGTGACCCCAGGAGAAAATTATTACAAGTCATCATCAATGATGAGGCCTACAATGTACGTTAATAGACCATGACAAAACAGTATTATGTTGTAGACTGTAGATTTTTTTGATGAACTTCTTTAAGTGGTCAGCAGTGAAGTGCATTAGTCAAAATATGGTTATATGGTCCTGCAAGCCAATTCAAAATAGCTTTGTTATCAGTGCCCTACCTATGCTGAATGGAGAAACACAACATTGACCTACAATGTAGTGTGGAATTTCAGCACTACAAGTCAAGGGAAAGATCCAGTTGAGTGGAGCAAGCCTGAAGTGACAGAGCTGCGGCTATGTGAAAAATCAAATCTTGTGCTCTATCTCCACTGCTGAGGAATTTTGTCTTGCTGTAATTCGTTAAACTCTTCCTACAACTTTCATCACAATCAAAGGGAAGGTGAAGATTGTTCTGAGGGTTTGTACCTGCCTGTTATCTTTGGAATATAGCTGCACCACATAATTTAATCATCCCTTCGATATATCACCTTCAAAAAGTGAATATCTTGTCGCAAAAAGGTTCACTTCTCAAAGAAGCAGTGGTGATCTATCCAATAATGGCCATAATGATGGAGGAAATGAGGATACCATTGGGCCTGCAATTGGCTGATGGTGGCAACTGCCTTCAGCAGAAAGCATCCCGCTGCATCTCTGGCACAAGCCTCCTAAGTGGTCAGAAATGACAATTACTTTAAGTCACCTAGAGAAAAGGGGAATATATTCCACTGGCTGGATAAAAGAGCCATGGCAGCCTGAATCTGACATCTAATGCAAATTACAGCAGCCATATCTTGTCAACAATAGGAGACTTCAAATGAATGAAAAGATTGAGTCTTAAAAATAAAAATAAAATGGCCCCAACAAACTAGGCATGAAAACTGTCTCCACGAAGCAGTGACAAACTTTCTCAAACTACAGAAGACACTTTGGCAAAGAAAACTTAATAAAGTATATACTGTATCATATAGTTTGCTATGATTAAATAAGCAAAACATGGTGATCATTCTTCACATCAGACTCAGTAATGGTAGATAAAGAAAAAGAGTATCAGTATGTGTGAACATTATCTGTTATAAGAAGTGAGGATTCTTTGTGCATCAAAATAACTTTGTTTCAAAAGGAGCTTACATGGATTCATATAAATCCATAAGCAAATATGCAAGCTAACCTAAAGAAAGTTTAAATTTGATTCATTTTGAATAGAAGACTAGTTGATACAGTTATAGTAAATAAGAGAGAAAAAAAAAATTCATTGAAAAAGAATGATTTCCCAGAACTCTTGATTTGACAAGGAAAAAAAGAGGTTCAAGTTAATTTTTTGCTGGATGTTTTATGCATTAAATGTGCTATGAGCTCCCATGATTCCATCAGAGATTGGAGTTAGATGATTTCTTTGTTTTAAAGATATGTGTGATGAAACTAACCATAAATAACATGTTAGGTTAAACATTTGGCTCATTTTCCTCAATAAAACTATTATATTAGGCTCAACTTTTGGTCCTGAATGATACTCGTCACGCGAGTCACACCCATGTGTCACGCGAGTCACATTTTTTATATGCCATCTGAGTTCAAAGGAAAAGTCAAGGCCTGATAAAATTTTTACTATTTATCGCTTAATGTCTCAAAATTGAATGCAGAAAATTCTGTGTACATAGGACAAGTACTTTCTTACGAAAATTCATTTACGTACAGTAAGGTCAGAAATCTTCAATAGTGTCGCGTCACGCGAGTCACAACAAAAAAAGTCAAGTATCTCTTACTAGAATGACTTCACATCAAAAATTTCTATGAACAAATGTGAAGGGTCCATACCTTGATTGAAATATATAAACTAAACAGGTCTGCAAAATAAATTTTTCAAGTATTAAACCATAACAAGTCAAAATTTTGTATAAATGTCACGCGAGTCACAATGGAATGGCTGTCAACAACACGGAAATTACTGTTGTTCACACACGTACAACAATGTATACAACTTTTCTTCACTGTAATCCCATTAGTTTCTTCATTTCTGGATCTACCAATTTGCATCACACATGCAGGCTCTATTTTGTACACTATAGATTGTGTGCAAACAGCATACTACATTGTCATATAAAATGCTCAAAGTTTTGGCCATGTTTACAAACTTTTTTGGGGCCCCAGCGTACCCATGTGAGCCTCAATGAAAGGGTCACATAAGTGTATGCCAACATCTCAGGAAACAAATGACAGTTCATGCCAACACACATCCAAATTTCAGAAAAAAATACTGGGAACATGTTAGTGTTATTATGCTGAATTGTGACAAGGCCTTTGGCATTGAACAAATAGACATACTGTAATACTCGAAGTGGTACTCTATCAAATCATTGCAGTTATTCAGTCGTGTCGTTCTAAATACATTACCCCAATTCAGAATTCTAATACTTGACTTCAAAATACAATACTAATCTGCCCTGCATATAAAAATTGTACCTTTCCTGTCATCACTCACAACTTCTCAAGGGTCTAGTCTTAAAGACCGTGCTCATTTACATTACTCCGTCTTAAGTGTGTATTTAAATGAAACAATAAACAAAAATGATGTCTTAAAAGAGCTTTTGTGCCATTGTTCCCTGTCTATAGAACAGCCTACCTCATGATACTCAAAGCAGTCCGTCACTAGGCTCCTTTGAGGTTCATTTGAAAATACATTTGTTTCAATCTGTTCCATTTGTTTTTATGATGTAAAGTTGTGTATAAATAATGTGTTGGATAAAGAGGTAGGTATGAAATCTTAGTTTTAACTCAAGAGGATAATGTATTTGCTACGGATCCTCCTTTCCTGTACTGTGTCTCCTGATTCATCCCTTTGCAACGTATTGTGAAGCTCATCATATGCATAATGTATTATGAGCATTTAATCACAGCAGTACAATATTTAAAGGAAACCTTTAAAATGTAAGCTGGAAATAGCTTCTACTATGGCTACAAGCATCAAGTGTATATTTTCTTCTTTTTTTTTCAGTGTGAAATGGGTAATTGTGGATCTGTGTCTCTCATGTACTTGTGGCACATGTCCTCTAATTTTGAGTGCAGCTACCAAGTTCTAGCATTTGAAGTAATTCATGGCACCTGCCCAACACATGATGACATTTCGGAAGCATGAAAAACAAAATAAATGTTTTGACTGGCATGTCAAGATGAAATATTTCCTACCCCTTTTACAGTCTACAGGCTTAATAATGAATCATCAATCAAAAATTGCCAATGGTGATGAAAAGTCAACAATGAACAGCAAATATTCCCAAACATACACATTCGGTTGCCAGGGTTTACACAGGCATGCAGTCTTCCTCAGACCCTTTCATAGATGAAAACCTCTCAGATCCATATTTTATGGGTAGGCAAACTTTACCTGCTGGAGCAATATGCATTGATGAGCACCTCATTCTAGAGGTGAGATATTTTGCTGAATGTTGTACCACATTTCACATTTATTGATGACAACGACACACAAGTATATAACAGAAATTATTGTATTAATCCACAAATCATTTTTCTACTGTAATTACTTACAGTATCCTGTAAAGTTTGCCCTGGAATTTTACTGACCAGTATACAATCGTACCTGTAATTACAATTCCATGCTGTGTCCAGCTGTCAAATCAGATGAAAAGAATGGCAGCAATACCATCAGATTTAGATATGAAAGAGAGTTATAAAAGTCTACATTTTGACACAACTATAAAATGCAAATTTGCTGAAGTGATGATGTCATCAACTCAAAACTCCAACATAAATATCACAGAAAGTACATGTAGGTTTTGATTGATGAGTTAGATAGGAACTAAAATCCACCTGCCTAAAGGTCATCACTACTACACTGTAGGTCACTGCCAAAAAAAAAAATAAATAAATAAATAGAAATGAATTTTAAAGATTTGATGTAAAGGATATTGTTTTCTTTTTCTGTTTAATTTAATCATAAAAGAAATTGAGATTTTTCTTTTTGGTAATGGGGGGGGGGGGCTTGAGAAACTGTGATACAATTACTTTTTTTTAATATCTGATTTAAATCTTTAAAGTGGTTGCTACAAAATCACTGATACAAGGAGTACATGAAATAAATGATTTGGCTGTAATGACATATTAAAACTTCATGATTTGCGATACAAATTTGAAAAAAAAGCCTACCAAAATGCTTTGTTGGATTTCAATTTACTCTATAATTGATTGTAACTTGTAACTCAAATGGAATGAAGAGCTTCTCTGCAAGTGCTTTAACTTGACCCCAATGTTTCACTCTTCATCTGACCCACAAACCTATCACCAGGTGCTCTGTTGAGGCAGGACTGTATCAAATGTGTAAAGTTAATGGAAGCAGCCTGGGAACAGGAGGCTACATGTACAAGTACTGTATACTGAAACTTCACGAGGCCTATGCATAGTCGGATTAACTAAATGATCTAGAAAGGTCATAAGAGGTCAAGTGGTCATATCTGATGTCTGTTCACGACTCAATTTGAACCAGAGAATAATGGGCTCCAAATCTGTCACACGGTACACCGGGCAAACTGTGCACATCACTGGTCTACACTGAACGCTTCTTCACCTTCTTCATTTGCAGTTTCAGAACTTATGAGACCACATTGGTGATTTCAACTGTGGTATCAAAATGACATAAAAATTGTGTATTCTGTTGCTTAATGCAATTTGGATAGCTATTAACAAGAAGAGAAAATGAATTCTGAATCTTAATCCTCCCTTTTTGCACATACACATGGCCTTTTAAAAAGCAACAAAAAAAAAACACCATGAATTGTTCATTTTATTCTATCCTCTGACACAACCAGTATGATACAGGTCTTAGTCACTTTGCCACTGAACTTCCTTTGGGTGACACTATGATGGGCATCAACTATGAGACTGGTTAGCAAGGAGGAAACTATATTTGAGACACTCGATACTAACCTACTTTTCACCTTCAATTTAATACATCAAGTCAATCCTATCCCACCCACTATGACCATCCTCCCCCCCCCCAAAAAAAAAAAAAAACAGCAACAAAGTAAAAACATTATATAACATTAAAGCATAGCATACACTGCACATTGTACATTGGCATAGCATGATGAACTGTACTTTTATTGCTATACATGCTTTCATCAACAAACCACTTTATTTGCAAATTTTATGCTGCTTCTAAATTGTTTGGATTTGGAGAGAGATCATACACAGCCTATGTCAATATAATGCATTGTTGTGAAACAAACTTTGTTTTGATTGTTACAAATGTTTGTTTTTTGTTCCCCTCTCTCTCTCATAATTGGACATTGTATAACTTTGTACATTAGACATGAAAGACCAAATTTTCAGATTATCAATCACTCACATCTCACAAAATTTACTGAGGAATACAGCTAACAGGTAAAATACCTTATGAGAATACTACTGTATGATACACAATCAGGCAAAAAAAAAAAAAAAAAAAAATACAGAGGGATGTAATCCCTCTGTGTACAACTTTTTGTACACAAGGGATCAGAGCATTATTTTGTAGAAATGATGCAATATAATGATTTAAAGTGGGATTTGAGGAAAGTTAGAGTATGCAATCAAAAGAATTATAGTTTTCAGTTATAATATTTCAATGGAATAAAAAGACAGTTACCTCCCATTGTGTTTTTTATGTAAGTTTTAGTTTCAATAAATAAGACTACTAAAAAATTGCAATGTAACTGTGTAAGGCATTGTTTCTCAAGCCAAAAGTGATTTTAATGAGCTCACCAGATCGAAAGGAATATCACCAGTTGTTTATAAATGGAATGAATCACAATCACATGCTGACTGAAGCAATGAAACACTGCATTGGGAACACATGATCATTAATTGACACTCTTGCCCTTTTTTCCTTTAAAAACGAGAGGCAACTGAGAAATCTGTCTGTCTCTTACTCAGCTTGAAGTAATTCAAAAGAGGTCATTGCCTGACATCAGAATCGGCCCATCACCACAGGCTTTGCCCTGGACAGTGGCCAAAGTTCTGAAACACAAGGCTACAATACTACAATGAGAGATTCTGGCAGGCGATTAATTAACCATTTCCACATTCTCTGCCCCATTACGATTACGTAGAAAAATTGTGAAATATCCTGTCCGTCTCCCGGATATACCGTACGTCAGCTAGGAATGACTGAGAGAAACTTTGTGTCTTTAACAAACAAACTTCACAAGCTGTAAAATTCACAGTAACTTTACTACAGTATGTCTCTATTATAGCCTTCCTTACTGTCTGTTCAGTGCTTATTACTACACGTACACTTTTGTATGTGCTGTGGTCTAAAGTTGTATCATGGTAAAACAAAACCAGAATACCCTTCAATAAACTCAAGAGCCACTTACGCAGAAGAGAGAGCATCACTTATTTCCTTTACCCATTCCACACAAGCACGAAAACATGACTGACATGCTGATTGTAATGACCTTCAGTATGTACTGAAGCATGGAATCCTCATGAACTAGATGAGGTATGCAATTCTGAATTTAAATAGCTGTTTTCAGTTTTAAACCCCACATATTGCTTTAATAAAATACTTAAAGGTAGGGGATACCTTTTACAGACCTCCCAAAATGCAGCAAAACATTAAATATTAACCTCAGGGGACTTGTTTAGGCCACTGCTGAGAAATTTGGAAGTCAACAGTTATCTACAATTTGAATAATGCACAAAACTCAACTACTCAGTAGTTCTGTGTGTCAGCGACACTTAAGCCTTTTTGTTGCAATTTTCTGTATTTTTTTATCTATAAACACAAATCTAAAAGTATAAGAGCTGATGTAATAACATATAGAGTGTGTGTCAAGAATGTATATAGAAATGTTTGTAAGTTTTGATGAACTTTCTTCACAAAATATACATGATGGACACACATGCAGTGCAAGGGTCTGCAAAGGTAGCCTAGTAATGTACTGGAATTTACGGTGAGCCCCGAAAAAAATTCAATTCAAAATCTAACGGTCATTAAAAATGTACTAAATGTTACCTTCCACTTTCAATATTTTATGGGAGTTTCTAAAATGATACTCTCTTCAACATACCACTGTGTTTATACAACTCTTCATTTAAGGCATGCAAATGGGATTCCCTACCTTTAAAGCTCTCTTTCAATAAGGAAACAAAGAACTACAAAGCCTCCATCCCACCCCATCCCCTTTGCACAAGATACTGTACATTTAATGCTAACGCACTTTCATACAGCTGTATTTCAAATTTCATGGTCACAATTTAGCAGAGAAAATTGTATTTTCTGGTAGTAAAGTTTCTAACTGCCATTCTACAGTTGGCCGTCGACACAAGACTGCCAACCAAAGCAGGAGCCATCCAAAGGTGAACAACTGAATAAATACCACATGATACGGACTGTGATCACGGCTTGCTGCTCACTCTCAAATAAAGGCCACTGTCATACTCCATACCTGATTACTCACTAAAACTGTATGTTACACAATAACCTTGAAAGTGCAACTGTCAATTATAAACAGCCCTTGACAAATGCCCGCAAAAAAAAAAAAAAAAATATGTTCTTTTTTTAAATCAGTAAGTTCCCTCTTTCCTCCTAAAAGTGGTCTGCACATTCAATCAATTATAGTAGCTGCATTTATTTTCCATTGTCTGCCCTGCTGGATCGCTACAGGCATGGAAATTATAAATGTGGTGCATCAGACTGCGAGTTTGTCATTGTAGCTGCCCCGAGTGAGTCAGATGTGAACTTAGGGAGGCACATGGTGATTCAAAGGGGGGAGGGGGGGATGGGGAGAAGGGAGGGAAAGCAGAGGGCCTATCTTTTTTTCTTTTTTTTTGGGGGGGGGGTTGTTTTGTTGTTGTTGTTTTTTTCTAAGAAATAGAATGGCTTCAGGTTAACTGTTCCTACTCAGGCCTGGCCTTATGTCAAGGCCTTCTCGCTGTACGATGGCTAGAACGGGTGAGCAAAGCGAGCTCAGCTGAGCACGACAGCACAAGGGCCTTTGGAGATCTGCTTCACATACATGTAACATTATTCATGACACATGAACCCTACTGAGTAGTCATATTAACGGGTTCGGGTCAACCACTGGAATGGCGCGCTCCCCACATCCCCCATCTTCGATTCTTGGCTTGTCCAACCTGTTTGTATGCATCACTGACCATCCAAGGAGGTGTGTGGCACGCATTCGCTGTATAATGTATGCAAATTGGGCTCGGGCAGACAGATGCAAATTGGTCAATTTTTGCTCCCCAATTCAGGGAGCAAAAAATCGGTTACTCAAAGGGATAACATCAGGATGCGAATCAGATCTTCAAAGGCTCTTGTGCTGTCCAACTCAGCTGAGGTCGCTTTGTTCGCCCCCCCTTCTCTCACCACCCTCACCACCATACAGTACAGTGAGAGGGCCTTGGCAAAAGGCTAACTCATCTCATGGTATACCATAGTTTTGACAACACTGCCTTCTTTAGAAACTGTCATTTCAATATCCTCAGTGAGATTCTAAAAACAAAACAGAACAAATCTGGCTGGCTGAAAATAACATTCGTATGTTTGCCTCACACATTCCTCTCATGTGAACCCTAGGGAGATGTATTTTACCAGGTCTTTTTCTACGATAGTTTTATTTCATGATGGCTTAAAAGCACTGCTTTACAGCAAAATTGTAATTCACAGACATTCAATGATCTTCAACTAAATGAATGGTAGCATTTATCTCAAATTTCATCCACTGGTTTTTAGATAGTGAAAGTGCCCTTTTCTGGAATTTCATCTTTCAGATGACACATGTACAAAGGCTGAATCACTTCATTAAAAGTCCCAGCCAAACATGAATTCTACCCACAAACATAGCCCTAACCCTAATCTTAATCCTCACATCAAACTAAACCTAAAACCCTATCACAGCCCTAACCCTAATCTTAAGTCCTTGGAGAAAAATAACACTGCGGGCAATTGTCGCAGGAGCAAATGTCATGTCACCTTATTGGGAGGGCCTTTGGAGACACGTCCCGTTATCTATACACTTTTGAACGATTTCTTAACTTAAGCCTTCGAATGACCAAATTTTGCTTCCAGCATTTGCTAGCAAAAAAATGAATAAATAAATAAATAAATAAATAAATAAATAAATAAATAAATAAATAAATAAATAAATAAATAAATAAATAAATAAATAAATAAATAAATAAATAAATAAATAAATAAATAAATAAAAATCATTGCCCATCAGTGCATCTTTGTTCACATAATCTCATTATGAATACACTGCACATTTGGCAAAGATGACTGATGGATGAATCCATTGACTCTATTGGTTAAGTGACAGACTTAAATTCATAGACTTCATTATTCAGGACTGAAGCATCTGTACGGCCTTTTTATCAGCTTTTGAATAATTTTCACATTCACATAGGCCCTAACAGTAACACTGATGCATTCAGCTTCAGCTGACTTGGCCCAGGATCGTCAGCACAAATAAAAATGTTACTGTTAACACGAAAGAACATTTTTTATATAGAGGGGAGGCTCTCCTACAGGTACATTACATATGTGTACAGGTTAAACTCCAGTCTGTTGATCAAAAATAACATCTTTCGATGGAGTCCACAAGCTTTTCACATTTGGTTGTGAAAACAGGATTTACCATTACAAAAGGTACTGTATAAGCTGTTATTTTCGTGAGGGTTTAACTTTCATGAATTTCGCAAATCATGTTGGACCACAAATTTAACAACATACAAAAATGTTGCCATGCGCTATAGGGTAACGGTGCACTTAAAGGGGATGGCTAGTAACTGATCAGTGGGAATCAGCGGGAGTGCTGGGGGATGATTGTTCCAATCCTTGTGGAATTCATTTAAGAGTACATTATACATCTATTGCTGTGTGAAAATTATTTGCTTCAGAATGGTCTCATATTCAAGTAATGTGCAGTTAAATGTTTCCAGGTTAGCATGCCTGTACAGTGACGGGGCGATCATTAACGGCCCGTTCAGGATACACCACGCGTTACCCCAGGGTACAACGGTACCACGCCGTGATTTAAGCCAGATGCAGTCTCCGCGGAACACTTCCCAAACGACCAGATATGGTTGGACCTATGTACCTACTACTCATCGACCGCCTAATGTTTATTTGCTTGATAAGAAAATTTGACACTGAAATTCACATAAAAACTTGACCTACATGATTGAGAAAATCCAGCACTATCAAATGCTGTTGTTCCCTTTTCAATTCCAAGTTTCAGTGCAAAAATATCATCGTCGAACTTGCGTGGCCTCTTTTCAGCTCCCCGCGGTGCCGCTCCTTATTTAGATCGACCACTGTTTTTGCATCAACAATGCACACAAACCGAGTTGTATTGAACACCGTGTTGTACGAAGCTTTTTAGAAACTTCCATAGACATCACATTACGATTCGGTTAACATATTCATTCGAAATTTTGTCCTTGATTCAAACCATTAATGAACAGTGAATTTTCACGTTTTCCCACACATCTTCATCAACAGTCAAAGCCAATCCATTTTTATGTGCTCTGTGCACAGTGAAGTGCGTACCAAGCGTTCTGTGCGCCAATACTACACGGTCGGTTTCAATAAGGGCGGTCGATATGTAGTACTAGTAGGGTTACCATACAGACTGATCTTTCGGTCAATGTAGTGCAGTGCAGTGACTAGCGCACGCTAGCTCCAGCACCAAAATACATTTCCCACTTTTTGGCACCCAGGGTACAACCTTACAAAAAAAAAATTAATTCAACAAAATGGCTGATCTTTATTTGGTACCCTGGGATACCATTTATGTCATCATATCCCCGACGACCAGATACAGCTACACAGCTCAGACCGATCTTTCTGTCAAGACTCTCACTTCTCAGGAGCAGCACTGTGCCAGCAGCATGTTGTCTAATTGTCTAACATAATTTACCAAAACGGCCTAACGTTAGCACCAACAAATTTTGGGGCAACTATCAAACCGTCTTTTGACTAGATCAAGGGTGTACAAACTCCATCTAAAATTCCAACAAGCTCGTGCCAAATCATGGCTAGGCGTTGTCCGCTTATACCTAAACGTTAGATGCAGCATGCAGCGGCTAACCTCCCCCATTGGAATGATTGGCACGGAGCGCACCCCGCTCAGCCCAGCCTGCTCCTTGCGCTGCTGGCAGTGCATGCCAAAGAGAGTAGCTGACAGAAACCTCTCTTTGAATTACATCACTCAACTCACCGATAAGTTGCCGGTTGAACACTTCAGTTTGTCAAACGCTACTCAACTTCAAAGATCGGCCCTTGAAGACTACTTTTTCCTCGTCAAAATTCAGAACAAATGAGTACGAGACCGCTAAGTGTTAAATAACAAAAACTGGATCATCAATATCCTAATGGAAATGACGGGTTGATAAGTCGGTCTTTCAACGACGTTGAGCCGGTTTGTCGGTCATTAGGAAGTCGCCATCTTGTGGCTAGGAAGCGCATGCGCGCGTGCGTGGTGCTGGCGGAGTGTGTGCATGGACATCACAGTCCACCCGATCGACCGGCGAAAGTCGTCGCAAAACCAGCCTCTACGCTACGCACTTTGAAGAATTTGTTTGTAAACACGATAGCGTCTTTTTCTCACGATTAATCAATAACGCATTCTCTCGACTGCTTGCGTAACTCATAGGCAGCATAAGGTGATTCAATAGTGAACTCTTCATTCGCCTTTAATCGCAAACAAAAAAAAAACACCCCAAACTGAACAAGGGGTAGTAAATAAATATTCTTAGTTGCAAACTTTCAAGAATCATTTGGAAGTCTCTTATACCAGGGTACTCTCACCTCCCTGCTTTTATAAAGGACATAGCTAGACTTTCACTGGGTTCCCCTTTCACTGAATTAGGATTAATAAGCTGTTCAAAATAAAATAACGTTGAAAGAGGAATGAGCTCCCGAAATTTAAGCAATTCCCGGGATTTTATCAGTGTTTAAAAAAAAAAAAAAAAAAAGATGTTCGATATATTCTATATTTTAACTTTTTTATTATTTTCAACAGTGCGAAGAGAGAGAGAGGGGGCGGGGGGAGGAGGGAGCGAGAGAGAAAAAAACCTTTCAAAAGAAATTTCAGAGTGAAAAGTCAAGTAGGGCCTACACCTCCTCCCATTCTTTTGTGTTGTTGTTGTTTTAAGCAATTCGCGGGCCTATTTCGTTGCTCAAAAAGTATGGTGATGTTCGTTATTCCAGGGAGGTGGAAGAAAGATTCTTTCTTCCACCTCCCTGGTTATTCCAAAGGTTCGTTATTCCGAAACACACAAATTCCTCGTAGGGCCTATCTATGATATATCAGAGGTTCGTGGAATAATCCGAACATTTTGTGGCGTTTTATACAGAAGGTTCGTTATTCTGAAGGTTCCTTGATCCGAAAATCAAATAATATTGAAGGTCGTTATTCCGAAGGTTAATTCGTTAATCCGAAATAATGAAAAGGGTCGTTAATCCGAAGATTCATTCTTCCAGGGGTTCGTTGAATCTGATGTGGAGAAGGGGGGGGGGGGGGGTCATCTTTATGAGTATAGTGTATAGAGGGTGGGAAAGGGCTAATCATGACCACCCGCATCGGCACGCAGGATCCTTTCTACGAGGAAATTCATTACACGCATGGAGATACAGTGTGTGATTATAGTTTGTTTGTTTGTTTTTTTTTTGCTTGTTTGTTTTGCGTTTTTCTGCCCTTGAGTGGCCTCTTATAATGATTTTTTCTATACGTCACATGATGTGTACATGGAGCTACTGTTAGTAGCTCCATGATGTGTAGAAGGGGGAATGCGAAGGAGGAGGAGAAAATTCAGTCACTTTTTTTTTTCATCCATTTATGACAAATTACGATTGTATTCCAGTTAGTCCAATACGTGCGTCATTGCGTAACATCGTATATACCTTTTTTAGTTATAGGCCTATAACACCTATTTTGACACAAAATGAAATTCATTTCATCTTCAGAATTAAGAACCTCATTTCATTTTCGGATAAACGAACTTTATTTCGTTTTCGGATTTAAAAAAAAAACAACAACTTTGCGGCGATGAATGTATAAGATAACGAACCTTTAGGCCCTGTTTCATTTTCGGATTAACGAACCTTCAAATCAACGAACCTTCGGAATAACGAACTGCAACCCCCAAAGTACCCCTTAAAATTTGCAATCTATATAGATTTATATGAATATGCATGCGGTCCCAAATTTTATTGAAAGTCCATATCGGTATTCCAAACTTTCGCTTTACATCGTGACTTTGTGCAAATTTTTAGATATTCTTTATCTGTAATCTGCTGAGAAATCAAGCACGACGAAATAAATCAAACAATCGAATGATGAACTTTACAATCGCCTAGTTGTAATTTTTGCCCACACGTTTGAACTTCAGCTCGGAATGAAAGAAAAATACGTAATTATATAACTTATAAAAAAAATGATAATATTCATCGTACACGCATTGTAAAATAATTCTATTCAGCATCATCACACTTTCTACTGCCGTGGTAAATATACAGAAAATAATGAACTTACCTGTTTTAACTATGAAGAATGATGGAGAACTGAATCTATTCACGATAACTATATTATGAGGCATCAAAATGAATTTGTCATGCTGTTTCAGGACTGGTCGATATTACGTTATGTCTTCTTTCATAATCGTTGCCATTCATGGGAAAACGCTTGAAACGTATTATTATCATGATAGAACGAAACTCGTGGAATTCGGTAATTAGTGGCACTCATCATAATTGAAACTATAAGATTTGAGAATGATGATGACCGTCCTGCCAATAGACTTTTCCAATCAAAATTTGCAATGATATCGAACTGCATCGATGGATTGAAAAGAACATAAAACTTTAATGACATTTCAGATTGAAGCGCAGTGGTATAGGCCTGTATATATACATCGGTTTAGATAATGGTAATATCCACGTGTAATACACTCGAGAACATAATAAGTTCATTACTCACAAGAGCAACATCCCTAATGATTGAAGGCGCTTTATATACAGTACTTTTAACGGCCATGCGTGGTTTATGGCAGGAATTATTTCAAAACAAAGAGGATTTCATTGCAATTGTTGTATGGCAAAATACCAAATAGCAAAAGACTTGGAGAACGTTTTTTCAATGCACTGTACTTATACAATAACATCAAGTTTATTTGATAAGATCGATGATAATATAAGATAGGAAATAGCAAAATATACCACCAATGATTTTAATGTGCATGCGATTATGACATTGCAATGGGAAGACAACGAAGAGATTTATACCTGATGTTATTAGCGTTAAAACTAATGTAATTACACAGTCCAATGGGAATGATAATGACGCCATTACATCCATATCCCACTTGATGTGCATAATAAACCGCATCTTTACTGAGTCTTCTTGTATATATGTTAATGATTATCATCATACTTTAATGAAAGTTGGATATAATGCGTTAATAATGATGATCAATTTTCCGATTGGTTGCACTTTTATGTCGAGCTGCATGTGCATCAATGACGTCGCCGTCAATTTCGACGACAAATCTTTTCTTTTTGAATTATCTCAAGAGAGTGTTCAGAAAACAGTGTTTTTCAACTGATCTGCTCATTTTCTTCAACGTATGATATCAATAATTAATTGATATCAATGTTTCAGCCTCGGGTGGTTAGTGAATCACATAGATCACAATCTTGACCCGGAATCTCGATTTAAGGTTTGTGCAGGCGATGGGGAAATATACGCTTTGATTATTTAAATGTCGTGCATTAATACTAAGTAGTTGGATACGTGTTAGAAACTGTTCTTTGCGAATATGGCTCTTTGACATTATCACACAGGGAGAGCATAATGAAATTAAATAAACAAACAAACAAAAATATATAGAATGATGAAACGAAATGAAATTTAAACGCGTGCATAACAGTGAAGAAATGAAAGGAACAGAATGAAATAGAATGACAAAGGAAAGGAATCAAGAGTCTGATGAAAGAAAAACAATGGAAAATGGATGACAAAGAAGTAAAGAAATTGTCACGAAGACAAGACTCATCAAACATAGAGAAGCTATGTGTTGCTGTTTCTCTGTATTGACGGTAACCTGGCAGTCGTCTATAGATGGCGCTGTTTCAACTCTTCACTGCAAAATAGTTAGGTCAAGCCGTTACTAGTCATGCTATTATAGTTCATGAAGAGTTTGAATTTACATTCGTGCGGGATTGTGCCAAAGCCTTACGATTCTTCCGGCGATTTCAAGCTGAAATTCGTGTTCATGTTCAGAATTTGGTGTTACCCCAAGCGCCCCTCCCCTCGCAAAAAAGGGAACAGAAACATTATGTCGAAATAAGAAGATTGCAAATTCCCCGATTTTTCTATTTTGCGACTGAGTTGAATGAAACTCACTATTTGGTTTATTATATTTTGATTTCATTAGAGTGTATAACTTAAACTGTCAGTGTGCTTTTTCTTTGTCCTTTTTGGCACTATTGCAGTAAAAAAAAAAAAAAAAAAAACTCGAAAGGAAACTTGAGAAAACATTCATATGGCAAACAAATGAATAATGACCTGCTGTCAGAATGACCGATATGGAAATTTCAAGTTGTTTTAATTTAGTATCAACAATAACGAAAGCAAAATTTGTCATGTGAAAAAGGTATATCATCATCATCTATTAAAATTGACAACAGGAACTGTTATTCCTATCAAGGCATTGTTAAAAACGATATGAACTTCATAAGATAGTCCCTTTGCCTATACTAACAATTATCTTCACCGTTTTCAAAAGCTAATCATTTTGTCCCGTTTCGATTTCATGAAAACAGGTTTGGGATAATTTTAAAATGAGCATTAACTGAGAATCTTTTTCATTTATGAGTGGGGCTTTAAATTCTCCATGGGAACAAGCCATCACTAGAAACAGTTATAGGAAAATGCAGCACTAAAATGTCCATAATATCGTAGTAACTGAGTGCTTTATCCTGAAGCGAACATTGGCAATAAATTAATGAGGCACTTGTTTGCATTTTCAAACTATGTATAATTAATAATTGTCATACTAAAATATTGAAGCTAAGCTGACTTTGAGTTCGAGTTTGATTCAAAATCAATAACACAAGATGTCGGGCCAAACTAGTGCTTTCAGCATGAAATAACACTGCAGAAATGGTAAGTTGGCTTCGAGAATAAGTTCTACTCTCAAACAGTTTTAGCAATAATAACAAACAAGGAGGGGGGGGGGGGGTCAGAGCAGTGCCTGGAATTAATGAATGTATGTAAATTTTCATGAATAATTGAAGAGTTTGTTTGCAAAAACCGATAAGTCCATTTTTGAAGATTTTGAAGTACGGTCTCTGTCATAAAGTACAAAATAATACCTTTTAAATGATATATTGGTCACTACATAATAATTATAAAGGTACATTTTTGAAGTTATGGTCAAAAGAAATAAAAATTTTCTTATTATTCTCTTTATTTTTCTTGACCTTTAATAGCAAATATGGACTTTTCGGTTTTTGCGAACAAACTCTTCAATTATTCATTTTCATTAGGCATGTTAAGCGGCCCATCTGATCATGCAAGTTTGCTTTTTGCGACATCTTCCTCAATAAGTTTTTATCTCATTTGATTACAAAAGAAAATACAGTTATTTTCCACAATGTCGTGATATTATAAACGATGTGTATTTGTTTTCGCAAGATGTGCTGAAACTGATGTATACACTAAAGAACTAACAAAACATCTACGAGATGATATAATTATTTGCATTTATGTATTTGAATTTATCATTGTGTACATTGTTAATGTTTTATGCACTCATTACATGTATTTTGCTCTCTATGACTACTGTGATGTACACTTGTTTTATTTCAACTTATTGTATCATGAAAAAGATGCAGAAATAAATGAACCGAACTGAAAAAAAGCTAACAACTAGACAGTAAGGGACATAGAAAATACGAGATATGAGTAGAATCGATCAAATTCAATTGATCGATAGATGAAGTAGTGATATCGATATTAATGGTAACCTTTGAACTTCAGCATCAACTAACGTGGCCGTCGTTGGTTTGCTGCTCAGGTCGGACCTCAGTAACGAGTATGTCAGGGCTGAAAATGAACCAATATTTCCTTTCTTCGGTGGTACTTTTGGTAAGTATCGTTATATTCCGAAATATTGGTTGTAGAGTGACAAGATGACGTTGATTGATTCGTGTGATGCTGGTATTTAGGTTCGGTATTCGTATGTGAAATTGAGCGTACTCTGTTTGCATCGAGACGGTAGCGGTATAGCAGAGTGGAGTAGAAATCCTCCCCGTTGCTTTGGGGTAGGGAAGCTCGAGTACGGCATCTGTGCAGTATCTGTGCATGCTGCGTGAAGAACCAGTTGCAGAAGCTGAAGTGAAGGGAACCGGGCCGGGCCGAGCTGTGATAGAGATTGCGTGTGCAGGACTTGTACCACTGCCACTACAGCTACAGTGTATGCCTAAATGTTAAGTGTCTAAAGTACCATCATGACTATAATACAGATAGTGTTAAGTTTAGGAGGAGCGTGTGTTGATTGGTGTGTAATCGGCAATCAATCTTATGCATATTTTCCCCAGTGACAGTGACAATGACAATGACAATGACAATGAATTTTATTCTTGAACGGCCCCGCCAGGGGGCATGGAAGAATAACAAACAAGTAGGCAACCTAAATGTTTTATGGCTAAACAAAGCCATAAATAAAGATGTAATACAGAAAGCATATATATATATATACTATATACATACATGTACATATAGACATGGTCTAATGAACTTCATAAAGCAAACAACGACAGTTAACAAAAAAACGATCGAATAGGCCTAAGTAAGACAATCGGTACTTAATGGCAAACAGTGGCAGTAGTATCTTGCAATATATACATGTGCAATGTAAAAGAAAAGTAATGACGAGACATCAAAATCTGGCCATTATGATCTGACAGAAACGTGACAATTTCTTTAAAACTCTTATGTTCTTAGAATTAAAAAGCTGCTTCATTTTCAAGACATTCGGTCGGCGAGCATAATAGTCTAGGTCTTAATTAAAACTTTGCGATCCGTTTCAAAGAATGGACATTTGAACAAAAAATGAAACTCGTCACCTGGATCATTCATTTTACACAAGGTGCAGGATTTAACTTGTTGATTAGGGAGATAACGTCCTTCACTAACAGGTAATCTGTGATTTCCACATCTAAATCTACATAATGCTAACCGTTCCAAATAATCAAGTTTAATCAAATATTTCTAAAAAATGTAGCTTTCTTTAAATATCCTATAGTTAGTGCAAAGGCGGTTTCTATTAACTGTAGTGTGACTGTAACTAGTCCTAGCTACAGTAGTGTAAAGGTTGTGTGACATTGGTCTCACATTCGAAAAGACCATGACTGCCAGTGCAAGTTGAACAACTTCTCCTCAAAATCAAGGAGTTATGAATGATGATACAACCCTTGGCCTCATCTCACTGACAGTGTCTTCTAACGTTAATAGCACTTCCCTGTCAAAGATGAAAGATCTGGTAGTACTATCATCTGTGATCTAGACTAGATCTGGATAGTACCATTAGGTCTACATGCACTGATACATGTACTAAAAAAGTCTGTCTTCGAGTTTTGTGTTGCTGCTGGTCACATGAGTTAGGTTTTATCATTGACAGTGGTTGGATCATGCCAACAAAATTATAACACAGACTATTGATGTTAGAGACTAATATTAAGGGAGGGAGTTTTTGGCCGCTTAGTGCTTTTTTTTTTTTATTGTAAGAAATAGATAATGGAACCAAAGTGACAAACATACAATTTGTGGAAGTATTTGATACTTTATGCACTTGTCAATGTAATGACGCACCCCACTACCCCCGGACATGGGTTCGTCATGGTCATTTTTTGACTGACAACACAGGGTTTTTGACGGACACCACAGTCACTTTTTTGACGGACAACACGTTGAAAGTGACGCACACCTCGATCACTTTTTTGATGGACATCCTCGGTACATTTGACGCACCCCCGAAAATACTGAAACGATTTTTGCATATATACGTTTTATTCAAGCAATTTCATTTTCTTTTGGTTCGTGAACATAATTTGTAAAAGTTTCGGCAAGTTTCCCTTACTTACCCTGGCCCTGTAAGCACCGTACAGTCATTCACCGTACATCACGCTGCTGCATGCTACGATACTAAGTATTCCGTACATTTATAGTGTGTATTCTGTGCATGCAATCCGTACATGACAATCACATGTGTGCAGATGCGCTGTATGTGCGCGGCCATTGCTAGTCCGGTGGATGCATACTGCAGCGCAGGTACACACCACGCCACGGCATTCTCGCGAGTACACCAGCCCATGGCCCAGTCGTCACTGTACGTTGAGATTCGCACTACAGCGTCGCACGTCTCGTCGGGCTAATCCCGCTAGCAGAAAATGGCATGCGGCAGGCAGTTTCGTCTGCTGCCGCTTCTTTTACTGTCAAAAATTCGCCTTTGTCACCACAGAACATTATTTAGAAAATTTGAGGAGAAAGGGTGGCTTTTAAATTATTTGCTTGCCAGATTCTGGCAGGCATTTTCCCCTCTTATTCCAAAACGCATCCCGACTTTGATTTTCACTTGCTGTGGTAAAGGGCTCACTGTAATTTCACTCGCGGTACGTACGTGTATACGGTACTGGTAGCGTGCAAAAATGCGTGCAGTTTTCCATAGTAAGTGACGCACCCCTCGGTTCAGAATAATGCGTGTTATTTTCCATAGCCAAGTGAGGTACCATGACGCACCCCTTGGTCAAAAATGTGACCGACAATGATGGGATTTTGACGCACCCCTCGGTCAAAAATTTGACGGAAAAAGCCGGTAAAATGACGAACACCTGGGTCACAAATTTGACAGACCAAATGAGGAAATGACGCACCCATGTCCGGGGGTAGTGGGGTGAGTCATTACATTGACAAGTGCATTATAGTATAACATTGATAAACTGATGATACCAAGGTAAGACATTACCATGGCAACAGGAATAATTGCAACAAGTTCCCTAAGAGGGAGTTTTTGGGCACTCAGTTTGGGTAGCATATATATTAAATTACCTCATATAGTCATGTGACCATGATATGGCCTTGTTTTTCTCTCAATTTGTTAAAAGGTTACCGTATACAAGAATAATCAGTCAATGGTCCTCTCTTCCTAATTAATTCAGCAAAGAATTTCAAATTCTTTTTTTTTAATCAAAATCTTTTGTTGAATTGTTTTTTTCAATCTTCTCCTTTTTCTTCAAACATAGTCACTTTATTTTTAACCTTTCTTTGTAACATTTCTGATACAGTGACACACACACACACACACACACAAATTTCATTCTTCTTTGACAATTATTTTTAATCAACTGTTTTCCTATTCTTAAAATATAAGATGGGTTGATAGATAATTGAAAATTAAGCCAGTTATGGTTTGTGATGCATAATCCTCATACTGGGACATGATTATTTAGAAAGAAGACAAAATGTCAAAATATTGTACAGCTCTAGGCATTTGGAACTCCCCTGCACTGAGCACTCACCATCATAGGTATTGGTACAGTATGAGGGTTTTCACAACAAGGAATGAGTACAGCCTTTTGTAGTGTAAGCCTAGTCTGTGTCTTTATATAGCATGCCACTTTTATCTGCCCTACAAGCGTAATTGATTATTTGTCAGATGCACTTTACGCACTTGAATCTGAAATGTTTTGGTTTTGCCTCTTGAGTCTTTATTTCCAACAACTGTTCTCTATTCTCCAATTTGTAAAACTAACTGGGATGTATCCTTTTGTATCTGGAATAGAAATTGCTACATCTTCTCACAATGTCAGAAAGAATGAAAAAAGTATGGCACTTTAAATAGAGAAGAAAGTGTATTAAAAAAATCACACATGGTTTTGAATGATTAATTATACTGTGGGATAAACAAAGGTAGAGCTTTGAGAACTTGTTAGAAACGAAACAAGAAGGGGAGTATGCAAAGATAGAATTACTCCTATTCGAGGCTTCTATTTATGTATGATTTTTTTTTTCCTTTCTTCATGGTATGTGCAGCTTTCCTGTGTTGGCTGTTATACCAACCAGTCAGCAACTGTGGAGCTTGAAGAGTCAAATATCGATACCATCCTCCAGCACAATGAAGTCGTGTTGGTCAACTTCTATGCAAATTGGTGAGTGTGCTGTCTCTATATTTCATCCCATGGTGAAGGAAGATTTGATTTAGTGCAATAAACGTTGAAGTGTATGATCTTTGATTTGAATGAATGAATTACAAAATCTCAAACATCTTCTTCTTCTGGTTTTCTGCACACTTCAGTTTTAGAATAGTTAAACATACAATGGTGCTGTGATGTATAATGCAGCATGATGGCATTATGATTTTTTTTTTTTTTTTTTTTTTTTTTAAATTTCCTAAGTACCATGGACTGGTTGTACATATAATGTACAACTGTATGTACATGTAAGTAAGTGGCCTTTTCCAAGGACAGTAGTACACACATTATTATATTTTCTTTCTTTCTTCTTCTTCTTCTGGGACTTTGCCCTTGAGTCATAAAATAGACTGCAAATACAGTGTTTTGTACATTATGGCTCTTCTCATGCGTCAGCTGTCACAATATTTGAAAAGAAGCTACAGCATCATGGAAAATTAGTGAAGGATTTAAAGATTTGATATAGAAATACTAGCCCTTGGTACCAACCAGAATTTAGCACCAGGCTTTGATGCTTTCAACCTCAGAATAAATATTTGTACAATGTATGCCTTTATCATGGTCTCTTCCTTCACATCATTGAAGGATGTAATTTGATTTTCCCGTTGGCTTTCTAGGCTTTCCTGATACAATATGATCCTTTGATCTCTGTGTTTTTGCAAAATTAGACTGTTCCTGTTTTTCCAACTTATTTGCATTGGAGATTCTTTCTACAGTATGTCTACTGAATTTAGAATTGAAATCACAAGCTAGCTTATTACAGCAATATTTTCTGCCAGACTTTCAGAAAAAGTTCTGAAATACATGTACCATGTGAGAATTACAATGCCTAAGTTTTGCATTGGGATATCTTATATAATCTGTGCCGAGAAGTGACATGAAGTAATATCAAGGGAATTGCAGTATGAAAATTTAATCAAGTGATAAATATGATTACGATCAAATGTTTGTTTTTTTTTTAGTTATGACTTTATTCAAGTTCAAGACAATGTGACTAGAACAAAACAAAAACCAGGTCCACCATTTCATGCAAACGAATGGCAGGTTAAAACACGTGTACACATGAGTTACAAACTAAGCGAGAGTTACCTTACTACAACACATAATACACAAAAGTCATATTGTACAGACAAACTTTCAGATATTTCTGTATAATATGACTGCAATACAGTATGGCAACAAAATATTCCTCCTGCATATTATCACAGTAATAATTTGTGATATGAATAAGAAATGGAAAAATGAAAGTGTTTGAAAGCAGACTCATCCAAGAGGGATAAGTTTTTACTGGAAATACTGTGAAAGGAAGAAGGCAGATAGATTCAGCTAAAATTTGAGCAGCTTCGACAAATGGTGAGAAACCTCCCAATAACTTGGATTGCAGAGTGATAAAAGTCACCTAAGATGGCTTTCACCTTGAAAGAGCCTGTGCTCATACATAATGTAGTTGTATGGCTATACATGCCTTCTGTCTTGAACTCTACTGTGAAGTTTTATAATTTTTGTGAAAACCTCATTGATTTGTACAATCTACATCCGTGTACAAAAAAAGGTGCACTTTGCACACAAATTGTACTCAAGAAAGTCCAGCAACAAGTATGCAAGTTCTGTATCCTTCAACATGAGGAAGTTGATATCACTCTTTCAAATTCCTGGAATTTCAGGCCATGTAATCATGTGGTTGTGTGTGATACAGGGACACATGTGACATGGTGTGTGATGACTGCCATGTGTAATCTTCTTGAAAGCATCTTCTTTCAAGTGCAGCAGATTGTGCTGTAAATGCTGTCACTCTGTGAGTTACATGTAAAGCCACTGCCTTCCAGATATTACACCTCCCCATGGAGTTTGCACGTGGCGTGTCCAGTTCCCACGAGCAATGGGTTAACTCTGATTGCAGCATGCTTAAAACCCACTTTACTGGCTTTGCCTGGGGCTACTGTGATGTCCTTTTGGGCTGATAAATAAATAAGCACTTGCCCTCTAAAAGCATGGGACCCTTGCCCGGATGTACACGTTTTCACAAATGGGAGAAACAGATTGTGATGGCCTGAATTCTGTAGATTTGACTAGCTCTTTTCTTTAAAGTAAATTCCTCCTGCATATTAAAGTAGCATAGAGGTATAGAAAGGCAATTTCTTCATTTAAGTCCTATTCCCCCCCCCCCCATGATGATGCTAGAATACTGTATTGAAATGAGAGATGCTCTCTTCAAAACATTTTACAAATAATGATGATGATTGAGATGTTTCATGCTATTGGGTATTAAAAATAATAATAATAACTAGAAAAGCACTCTGAGAGCATGCAGCTCATTTCCACCACTGATCTTGTTCTTCCGTAAAGATGTCAGTGATTTCCACCCATACGTAGTATATAGCATTGTGTGCTGAAAGTTGCCTGATTTCCCAATATAGAAGCCTTTGTTACGTCATAAATCCTCAGCTGCATGGCGCCTCGCCCTAGCAGAAACTAGAGCATGCACTTTAGTGCGCGCATGCAAACCTCAACTACAGAGTACGCGCAGCCTGAACTCCCAAGTTCATTGACCCTACCTGCCAAAATATCAAAAATCCTTCATAAATACCCCCAAAATTCTTGGATCACTACCAAAAGTTAATCGTTTGTTACTTGTGTCATTGTCAACCTTTCCTGCAAGTTTCATCCCAATCCGTTAACTACTTTTTGAGTTATTTTGCACATGGACAAACTAACTAACTAACTAAAGAACACACAAACCAACAGTAACGAAAACATAACCTCCTCCCTTGGCGGAGGTAATAATAAAAATCTTGGTAGAAGAAGACTTTTGATCTCATGCATGCATACAGCCTGGCAAAAATTTGCAGGGTATAGCAATAACATGCTTCAGAGCACTCAGATGCCAGTTAGCCGTAACGGTGGCTACAATCATCTTACAGCTGTATGGCATTCAAATTACGAAGCCTGTGTGTTGGATTCGCACCAGAGCATCAGGTTTCAACTTTCAGCATGTAGATAACAGTAGGGGGTAGGTACTGAACAGTAATTACACTACCCTAGTTCAATGTTCATCCCAGAAACACTAACTACCCCCCCCCCCAAAAAAAAAAAAAAAAAATAATATAGCGGATGAATTGTACTGTACAAATGCTTGTGAGGATTGTATCGAGTTTGTATGTATACATTTTCATGTCATTGTGACTACGTGCATGTGTGTGCAGTGTACAGTGCAGTGGCCGTGCCGGCCGCGTATGCGTGTCTGTAGCTGTCAGGGTCCCCATCCCCTGGTCTGTCAGCTGTCTTGCATCTGACGGCGATGTATTCTATTTTGAAGAGAAAATGAATGCGCTTTTCCAGCAAATGTAGAATTATTAAATGGGTGTATCTACAAAATAAATAACTTTTCCACGGATTCTGGTTTGTCTCGTTTTTCTGCGGGATACTTTTCTTTACGATGTAAATTCATGGACACGGCCGTGAGTGTGTCATTGAATCATTCATCATCCAAATGATGAGTGATTATCAAATGTCTTTTTAGCACATGAAGAAATATCTTTAAATGTTTAATGCTGCCATATCAGTATCATTTTGACATCCATCTGCAATTGTACCAGCCAGTTTCCAGTTGAATGTGCTACAATTGTGCTGTGAGGAGATGCAGATAGGCCTACAGCGCAGCTGTGTGGACACAAAAAGTCTCAAACACCAATGATAAATAAAGCAGTGTTTTGAATATCATGGAATTTATTTCAGTCGTACATTTGTTGATAGAGTGTTTTATACCTGTTTCAATTAATAGCACAATACATCAGAATTGCAAGTACACTGGTATCAGAAATGCCATTACAACACTAAATACCAGTATTAAGATGGTCATTTTCCCTTGACATCTGTAGTGGAAAGGAAAAGCAAATGTATTTCTGCATGCATGAAGTTTCATTTCAAGTATGGTACATACAGTCAACCTCGCGTAAGTCGACATAATCGGGACTGAGCAAAACACGTCGACTTACGCGAATGTCGACTTACGCGTAAGTCGACATTTTGTCGACTTATAAATGAAAATTAATTTCCCATGTACAGAGTAAGATTTGGATCACGATGCGGATCGCTACCCATATCTTACTCCTTTTGCCGCCAAAACATGCCTACTGACATGAGCAACAATAATGTTTTAGTTCATGTATAAATCTTGCGCGGGTTAGTAACGACAATGCACAATTCCCAAATCTCTAGAGAGATTTTGAGAGAGCGGGATCCAAAACATAGGCCCGTTTCTAGACACTTAACGTTTTAAACTTGATTTGAAATATCAAAGGCAAATTCCCCAAAATTGCATTAAACTTTGCGATTTAAATTCAAGTGCTCTGCTGGGAAGATATGCGTTGATTTCGCATGATTCTGTCGAGATTAGTTTTCAGTGCCGACTGAGTTGAAATATGTGTGATTTTCCTTCCCTAAGTCGCCATTTATTTGTTCTGCTTATAGAAATTTGTATTGCCATACTCTGAAAATGAATTGTTCTCGCGCGCCGATGCGCAACATTAACGCTCTGTACGGCGCGGGTCTGTCTGAAATAAAAAGAAGAAGAAAAGTTTGTTCATCCGAAACCGACATCTTTCGGACTACTATAACCTTCGTAAAAACAAACCTCTTACCATTGTCGGACTAATTTAACTTTGGACTGAGATTTAAAACTTCGGCATAGCGAACTTTAACAATAATTCGTTATCATTTTTTTCATTGACATATTGTGAAGCAGCATGCGTTTCGGTAGTTTGAAACGTGTAAATGTTGCGATGTCTTTCCCCTGCAAGTGCAGACTAAGTTCGGTCACGGCGAAAGTTCCGTTACGAAATAAAAAATAATGCGAGCCTTTTCAACAATAACGCACTTCCGTACATTTTTATGCGTTTAAATGCAGTTTCTAGTTTTGGACTAGAACCGCAAGTCTTTTCTGCAACGCTCTTGCGTTTTAAAAACAGCGTTGCTTGTGATTTGACGGACTTGCATTTGATTTTTTAGAGTTGCGTTTAAACGCAATTGAGTTTAAATTTCATACAATTTTCTAGTTTTGTGTTATTATCAAACGCAAGTCTTTTCAGCGTTCAGTGTGATTTGATGGACTTGTATTTGATTTTCAGAACTGCGTTTAATTTTTAATTTTGCTTACGATAAGTCTTTTAAACAATAACACACTTCCGTGGATGTTTAGAGATGCGCTTAAACGCAATTTCTTATTTTTCGTACAAAAACCGCAAGTCTTCTCTGCAACGCTCTTACATTTAAATACAGCGTTACGTGATGGACTTGCATTTTATATTTAGAGTTGCGTTTAAACGCAATTGAGTTAAAAAAAGTTCCCTACAATTTTCTAGTATCGTGTGATTATCAAACGCAAGTCTTTCAGCGTTCCGTGTGATTTGATGGATTTCCATTTGATTTTAAGAGTTGTATTTAATTTGTAATTTTGTTTACGAAACAAAAAATAATGCAAGTCTTTTACACAATACACACTTCCGTAGATGTTCAGAGATGCTTTTAAACACAGTTTCTTATATTTTCGTACAAAAACCGGAAGTCTTCTCTGCAACGCACTTGCGTTTAAATACAGCGTTACGTGTATGATGGACTTGCATTTGATTTTTAGAGTTGCATTTAAACGCAATTGAGTTAAAAAAAAGTTCCCTACAATTTTCTAGTTTCGTATGATTATCAAACGCAAGTCTTTCAGCGTTCCGTGCGATTTGATGGACTTGCCTTTGATTTTTAGTGTTGCGTTTAAACGCAATTGAGTTTAAGTTTCCTACAATTTTCTAGTTTCGTGTGATTATCAAACGCAAGTCTTTTCAGCGTTCCATGTGATTTGATGGACTTGCATTTGATTTTCAGAGTTGCGTTTAATTTTTAATTCTGCTTACGAAATGAAAAAAGTAATGCAAGTCTTTTCAACAATAACGCACTTCCGTACATGTATAGAGATGTATTTAAACGCAGCTTCTAGTTTCGTACAAAAACCGCAAGTCTTCTCTGCAACGCTTTTGTGTTTAAATACATCGTTGCGTGTGATTTGATTTTTAGAGTTGCGTTTAAACGCAATTGAGTTTCAGGTTCGTACAAATATTTTCTAGTTTCATATGATTATCAAACGCAAGTCTTTTCAGCAACGCACTTGCGTTTAAATGCAGAAGTTGCGTGTGATTTGATACACCTGCTTTTGATTTTTTGAGTAGCATTATTAGTTGCATTGTAATAAATCTTTTTAAAAAGGGCCCTGGTTTTAATACCGCTTCAGAATAATCAACATTAGAATATTCGGATTTACAGAAACACCTATTTCATGTTCGGATAATGAATACCTACTGGGACATATAAGTGTATAAAATTTGTGAGTTTTGAGAAAAACGAGAGGGAGAAAAGGGGTAAAGTGAACTGTCTTGGGTACTACATGTAATGCTCCAGTGTAAATTAGTGTATGTCCTTTCTATATTCTGGCATACAAGACAATGGACGCATGGCGCGAATGCTACCGCGCCGTACACTAGCGAATTACCCAGTAGAAACGCAGCGAATCGGAGCGGGAAAAACAATTCTTTTTCAGAGAATGGCGATAAGATTTTGAGCGAAAAATTATGTCGACTTAGACGAGGGAATTAACACGTATTTTAGCTCAGTTGGCACTGAAAAATCAGGTCGACTTACGCGAGTTTTCGACTTATAAATGTCGACTTAGACGAGGAAATTTTCAAGGAATAACAAAGGCAAAAATCGGGACTTTTTTATTGTGTCGACTTAAGCGAGTTGTCGACTTATGCGATGTCGACTTAGGCGAGGTCTACTGTATATCTATTTGTTTGAAAATGCACAGAGTGCTGGCAAGACATACACTTGGGACCTGGTCTCTCATAACACAGCTACCAGAGTGATATTTCATTTCATAAATTGGATATAGAAAATAGTAAAGCCCTCTCTCGTTACCTTTCTCAGAATTACCGGACGAGAAACGCATGTTACTTTCATTTTGACAATCCTCGAAAAAATAGTAAGATATCAAATAGTAAGGACCTCCCTCATCGCCTTGCTCAAAAAACCCGGACGAGAAACTGCTTTCTTTTTTTACTTGGCCTAACATGGTAGTTCTTCTGGTATCCATACTGTTGTACCAGGAGACACATGGGAATTGCATTTATGTAGTGTTTGTTATAATGACTAATAAACAGAGATTACCTTTTCATATTACAGTTAACCAAACCTACTTTTGACCTGGAACTTACATTTTGCTGTGTGACTTTGATATGAAATGCAGATTTTGATACCCATTGACAATAACGACAATAAAGAGTATGCACAGCATGAAAGGGGCATTTGATCAATCTTGTCTGTAGTGATGCAGTATATTGTGAGTAAATGACAGAGAAAGAGACGTAGTGTGACAATGTATTTGATTGCTAGTGAAATAAAGGAAGGAGGAACATTTGGATATGTGTGCCATTCCAGATGAGTAATATCAAATTCTGTGTGTGTCCCACTTGTGTCAAAGGTTCATTGATGATTTATATATTTTTTATTTATTTCTTTAGGGCCACAATCCACCAAACCACAAAGTAAATGCACAATAGTTTACCATGTCAGTGGACATTGTACTGTAGGACAGTGTCTATCACTGTGCAACTTGCAGCGACTTGTTATTACACTTTATCAGGAAATATAATGTACACTTGTAATGTTTGCACAGCATGAAAATAAAAAGTGGATATTGCACTGTCGTCAATGACAATTGTAGTCAATGCTGATGGACGTTTGAGCTTTTTCCTAATTAAATGTATTAAAAGCACAGAATACTAACCGAGGTCCTTGTACAAAAAAAGAAGCAGCTGGCACCATGTGCATTAGTTGATTAATGGGAGAGACTGCAACAGAGCATGCAGTTTTCACGGCCAGATGTAAGGCTCACAGGCATGTGTTTGATTTAGGATGGGAACAAACAAAAAGACTTGTAAAAGGCATGAAAGATACAATATGTTTCAGGTTTACTTTCCAATAACTCAACTTGTTTTTCTTCAATCATGTCAGTTTTTTTTTTTCCTTCTGATCATACTCGGAAAATAAGATCTGCTCAGTCTCCCTGTCTCTCAAAAGTATACATACTGTAGTTTTGCCAGATCATTAAGCAGGTGATTATGCCTGCATTGATCAGGCAGAACTATGTATCTTTTAAGCAACTGTAAAGTATCTCTAAATATGTAATGACAAATTTGTATTTTGAGTTTCATAACACTGAATGATAAAATATCAGCATTTAACTTTAAACATGAATATCTCAAAATATGAGGGACATGGTTTTGCCAGATCACGACTGTTCTGCCGAAGGCTCCATGAAAACTTATATGCAGAATACAATATGTATATCTCTCCATGCCTCCACAAGAGTGTATTATAGAATCCTCCCTGGTTTGGGAAACTTATTTTTGCCCATTTTTAGGTGCATGCAACATTCAGGTATCTCCCTGACTGCTCATTTGGGGCCTGCCTGGTGGTTGTTGACATTTACTCTGTACATAATTATATTGAAATGTTGGCAGCCTTGGAACAAGGATCCATTTGCATATGAAACAAAAGCCCAACTTTAGTGCTTCAAAATAGTTCTGAAATGTGAATTAGGGATAGTAACAACTAATGTAAAAATTTGAATCAGTATAGTTGATGTTATTGTTTGATATATGCAAAATATGAACAATAGTTACAATAAACATGTTTATGGACTAGATTGTCTGTAGTTATGGTTTTTTGAGAAAAATAGTGATATCTTATATTTTAGGCTTTAAGAAAATTTTAGAAAATATTTTTTAAAAATCAACAAAAATTCACTTTTCTAGCATTAAGAAAGATCACTTGACTTACCGCTTTCAGAAAGCAGGGGGAATAATTGCTGCCTTTAACACATGTCAGTATCAAGTTGATGGAATTTGTAATTTTCATGAAAAATGAATTTTTGTGGAATTTTCTTTATATTTTCCTATATATTGTTGTCCACTCATAGTACGTCATAACCTCTAGTAGTCTCCTCATCCAATGGTTCCAACACCAAAACTTTAAAAATTCATAACTTTTGTATCGATTGTCCAATTTTCTTCAAACTTTCACTGATGTGTTCTACTAATGATGCTGCTTTCATGCAATCCACATTGCTCTTTGGGTTTGCCTTCCCTTTAAAGTACACGACTTTTCCTGTAAGAAGACATTTGTTGTTAACAAAACAAAACACTGACCTTTTTTGTGTCTTTGATATTAGTAGATTCTGGTGAGGTCTAGTATATAATTTACAAGAGATAAGATACACATTGAAATGTGTACATTTGTACATGTACAGCTATAAGGTGAATATGGTCAGCATAGTGGTAAAGACGACTGTTGGGTACAATTGTAGTGATCAATCCTCTACAAGACCTTTGTAATTGTATCAATAACTCTGTGTCAGAAAAGTTGTCTGTGTGAAAGTCATGATGTGATAGCTTTGTTTATTCAAAAAAAAAAAAAAAAAATCAGCGCAACCTGCTTTGCTGTCACGTAGGTGCTGAAAGCAGGGGGCTTTTCTTCTGAAAGAAATGATCCCCAGAGTTTGGAAAGAGGAGTTGTAAGGTCATGAAAGAGACCTTTTTTTATTTGGGAAAAATATAGGAAAAGCGTGTGAGAACGATTTCTGACTCACATACCTTGTGGTTTTCCAGACTAGAGAACATGAAGGGTATTACTTTAATATTGGGAATTAAACTTCAGTGTCAAGTATTTCGGTGCATCCCATAGTAATCTTATGGGTTTGTTTGTTTTTTTCAATGTTGGGGGAAAAGCAGTCTGGGTGGAATTGAGAAAGTAATGTCTGACTTTGTTATCAAGGGCTTTCAGTACAAAGGGCTTTACAGTATAAAGCTAGTGTGTTGGGTTCTTGAAAAGATTGAGGGCTTGAGTGAATCTGGCTGAATGTTGAAGGTTAGTAATAAACCTTCTGCTTTGAATTCTTATCCTACAAGTATCGTACATTTGTAGGTGTTCAAAGGCATTACCCCCCCCCCCCCCCCACCCACACATCAAAAAAAAGTTCAAGGGCATTTCTCTCCCCTCCCCTCTTCATCCTCTTTTTGTATTTCTACTGCTTTTTTTTTTCTCTCTCTCTGTCCCCCTTGATTGTGTGTCTGTTAAACTTAGTCATAATCTCAGATTCATTCCTCATTCTGTTTTCTATGTTTTCTTGATGCTATAAACTGTGCCACACTATGCATATCCTTCGAGTGGGATGGTTTTGCCTTTTTGTAGATTTAGTTTACTTTTGATATGATCTAGAGACATTCTCCAAACACTCAGCTATTCCTCTGTCTATCCTCTATCTATGCCTTTCTGTGTGTGTTTGTGTGTGTGTGTGTCTATCATGCACTTTCTCTCTATGTTTCTGAGTGTCTTTCCGTCTGTCTGTTGATTGCTTTCTAGATCCACTGACTCTTGTTTTCTTTGTTCTCTGTACAAAAGTCTGGGTCATGTCTTTAAAATGAAATTTTGAAAATGTATTTTACACACAGTGCAGTTGGAAATATATCTCATCTCTCTATCTGCATGATAATATTATACAGCTGTATACTTAAATGTGTCGTGTGTATGTTTGTGTACATATATATATATATATATATATATATATATATATATGAGTCACAGAAAGGATAACAGGAAATCCTTGCAAAAGAGTATACACATGATCACATGACAGTTTTGCCCACTTAAGTATGAAGTATTAAACTCTGAAGCAAGTCCATTAAATTTGTATAGTGTCTAGTGATTAAAACTGTGCTTCAGAGCAGAATGAGATATTTGCTCTTTGCTTAGAAAGTATCACTTTCAAATACATTGAAAGAAAATGGCAGAAAATCTAAAATAGCACTCACAGTGCATGATGTGAGATGAGGCTTGGGTTAAGTGACTGAATAGTTAATTGATCAAAGGCTGCATGAGCTGGAAGATGTGGCTGTAAGGTATAGTTGTTGGGAATTCTCTCCCACATGGACTACCTTCAAACATTTTCAAAAAAGTGAGATATCTTCCTTTGAAATAATTACACTTATAATTGGGGATCAAGTTAAGCTGAATTACGGGTATTGAATTGACACGTACATGTATGATGGGAATAAAATCCCGACAGCATTTTCAAGATTATGGAACAGAATGAAATGTTTTGATATATAATGTTTCTTTGTCTAGTTCATGTAATTACGTTGCCAGAGCAAAGAAGATTTTCCAGTGTGAAAGTTATGTGCAAGTGAAACCGTTTGTAATGAGTGAAGATAATATTGTCACGTGTGATATTCAATCTTTCCCTCATTGATAAACTGTACAGGTGTAGATTCAGTCAGATGCTGAAGCCGATATTCGAGGATGCAGCCAAGGCGGCCAAGGTGGAGTTCCCGCAGCAAGGCAAGGTCGTCTTCGCCGCCCTTGACTGCGACAAGAACCGTAAGCAGATCCTCAAAGATTCATTTAACTTAGCCCACTTTTGTCACATCCTTGTAGGGGTGCTTGAATGTGATTGTTTTGTGTTTTTTTTTACACTGTCCAAGCAAGACCTGGGATAGTAAATTATAGACAGAAAGAGTTAATAAAAACATAGGCTTTTATCAGATGTTGAAAAAAAAATCAAACTTAGAGTTTAACTCCTTCATTACTGCTTCCAGTTGATACCAATACCATGCCATTGGTATTGTCAGCTTGTGGTTTTGAGTGGTATCTTGCAATACCCATTTTGTGCATGAAAAGAAGAGCAAGGGAAATATTTAATAAAAGGAATAAAATGTTACATCAGACTGTGTTTTACATTCTGCACCAACTTAAAAGGTACAATTAGAGGAAATTAAAGGGATGCATAAAAATAATTTCGATATTGGTCATATTTGTACCCTCTGAATCCTGAACTTATCAATGGGTAAATACATTGTATGCACAGGGCAGCATATTGTCAAATTTGTGTGTGGTGTAAGTCAGACTGTGGCGTAACATCGGTTTTGTGTATCTGGCAGACCTTTGTCGACAAACAGATTTTTTTTTTTTGGCAGCTGCTCTGATCTGCAATTTTTCTGTGCCAAGAGATGAAATAATTAGCATTTTTAAAGGAGCTTGTCCCCCTATATTTGCTCTCTCATGCTCTGTAAGCCTAACTGTTGCTTTAGATAATGCACATGTGGGACGAGAGCCCCTTTAAAGGGATATTCCAGACGATTTTCATAATTTCACATCATGAAGTACATAAATCGACAACTCCATGTATAGATTTGTGGAATTTACTGTGGTTCTTGAGCAGACAAACAATACTTTGAAAAACCTTAAACAAATTACACTGAACAAGGATGATGACATAGGAGGTTCACATATTTCAGAAATGTAGCAGTGTAATTCCATTACAATACCGCTTGCTTGCGAGTTCACCTGTGTATAATCTATGCATGCCTTCTTCTTTTGTTCTGCTTCCTTGAGCCCCAACTCATGCATTCTTATGGTGACTCTGCCATGTCATCAACCTTGTTCATTGCAATTTGTTCTAAATTTTGAAAATAGTCTCATTTTTCATCCCAATCATCACAAATTCTGAAACTCTGTCCTCTGTATAACTAATTTATAGTTGTTCAAATGTAAAAATCTGAAAATTATCCGGAGGTCTCCTTTTATACTGACTTGAAAGTAAAAGTTGTCGTTCTCGACTCTGCATCTGAATCCCAAGAACAGAAATTATTTGTGTTCATCCTGTTATACTTTTGCGGAATTGCAGTGTGAAAATCTACATGTATCTTTCTTCCTATGATGTGTGTCAATAATTGTTTCTGAGTAGTGCTACAAGATGAACTTTGATTACAACTTGCAATGTGGGTCTTACATTTTCACTCAAATGTCAATTTGAATGGCAATGAACTAATGTTCTTGACTGTATACATTGTATATCAGATACTTCAAGAGTATATCTGTAACTTAGATAAGTGTTTCTCAGTAACTGATGGTTTCTTTGGCCACAATTTAATGTTAGCCACAATTTGATGATTTCATTAAAATTTTGACTTTTTCAGAAAGCAAGTAAGGCATTTCTCAGCAGAGACAGTGTCTAGAAAATCTTTTTAAGTCCTCATTAGCAAAGTTTTATGGGGAAAGGCTTTTCTTGTAGTACCAATACTCTGAAATTCTCTACTAGACCTAGTGAGAAGTTGAATGCCTATGGACAATTTCAAACAGAAACTCAAAACTTATTTGTACATGATGGCATATATGTTCACTAAATTTGAACTCATCTATATAAATAAGTCAGATATGTTCACAACTTTTAACTGTTCCTTGTATGCAAGTAAAATATTTATATTTTATTGTGATTTTAATCTATATTTTGTGTTATGGTGCAGTTTATTTTGTAAAGTACTTGAAGTTCTTTTTAAGTCTGAAATGCACTGTATCAAAACTTACTATAATCATTTTCATCATTATTAGCAAAAGGCCTCCCTTTAGAACTGACTTGATACTCGATTATTTATAAGTATTTTAAGCCATGGATGAAAACTAAATTATTTCATACAGACAGTGATTTGATTATTTTACTTCTTTGCTCTATGAATCTGTCGCACAGCTACTCTTGCCAAGCGGTACCACATATCCAAGTATCCGACGCTGAAGCTCTTTCGGGGCGGCCGCCTCGCCAAGCGCGAGTACCGCTCCCAGCGACAGAAGGACGCTTTCCTCACATTCGTCCGCGAGCAGCTGAAGGACCCCATCGTGAGGTTGGGGAAGCCGGAGGAAGTCTCCGGACTGGACGTGAGTGGCGGGAGGGGGGGGGGGGGGGGGACCTCGTGTTGTTTATGGGGTGGGGCAGTGCAGAGGGTCATCTTTGTTTGTCACAGAGATGGGTGTCGTGGATTAGACTGTTGGTCCTTGAAAGGAGTAAACTTTAATAAAACTTAATTAAAAGTTGAGGAAAGCTGGGTCCAGAAACATGGCTCTGGAATATCAACTGGTACAGTTGTAGTAAAATGTTGTACTCTAAAGTTGAAATTTTCACATTAGTAATTTTTTTCACTCAGTTGGGTGAAATGAATTTTGCATGTTTTTAATTTTGTGGAATCAAAGAGACATGCTTCTATTTTCATGCTAGCTTCATTTTGTGCAAAATGCACAACAATTTAGACACTTCCATTTGTACAGTATTAATCTGAATCCCTAGAAATCACATCATTGGTTTGAGTAGCATCCAGATTGCATTTGATACTAGACAAAAATAATGAGTTTTCACACTCATTTCATGAATTACCATCTCAATGCTGCCTTTTCATATTGCTAAATTTTGAGAATAACTTTTTGTCTTCCTGCTAAATTGATAATTTCTGACCAGTCACACAACAACCTAATATACAATGTAGTTGCTGAATACTAGATTTTCTGATTTTGTTAGATTGGACTGGTTTGAATATAAACAACCTCTGTGAATTTGGGCCCATAGGTTAACTGCACTCAACAAAATGATATGCTCTATGAAAAAGAAAAGAAAAAAAGAATGAGAGTCGTAGTTCATGATGTCATTTTGCTTTGAAAGTAAATGTAGAGGTAGTTCAGATACTACATTTTTGTATGTCATGTGTATCACACTTTGGTTATTGTATAACTATGAATAATGTCTCCTTTTTTTCTCATCCAAATCATTTTCATTTTTCATTTTCCCTGGTGGTATTGATAATGCCTGTGACTTTATTGGGGTAGCATGGCAATGATTCAAGTTCTGAGACAATTTTTACCACTTGTATAGAGACATACATCAGATTTCAAATTTTTATTTACTTCATATCCTCCAACGATAGTGCAATTACAATGTAACATTTAAGGAAAAAAAAAATAAAGGAAATGCATCTCCCTCGGTTACATGCCCAAATCACCACCACTACTTTGCCTGTCTTTGTTCTGCTCCCATTGATAGAGTCCCATGTCTGCTCTTAGCCGCCTTTTGTCTTCCAGTCTTACCTCTTAAAGGTCGTATATCCCTTTTGCAAACGACACAAAATTTTGCATGGTTGAAGAAGCATAACTCCCATCATTGTGTATGTAATCCCTATGGTAATACACCTCAGAGTTTTTAAAAGAGAAATTAAAAACTAACCCGATGTCACTCAAGAATACATTCCCCTTTTGTATTGAGAATAACGTTTGGAATTTTTTTAGGGCTGGAATAGATTCACTAGAAATCTATGGTATTGTTCCCCCTTCCATCATAAAGAAGTTTCCAGTTTTATCATTCTGAGGAAAGGTCTTAATTACCTGCCTTTACGATATACTCTGCCAGCTTATGAAAGGAATCTTATTTTTAGGGTGGCAAAAGGTAGACATAAACTTTAAGAACATTGATCCACTCATTCTAATGCTTGCCACTCCACCTTTGACTTGTGCCAAAATATTGTGATATGTGTCTAATTTTAATTTGTGCATCCTTTGCTCTGTCGCTCGCTCGCTCTCTCTACCTTTGCAGGAAACCAAGAGAAAACTTATTGGGTACTTCAGGACTGATGATGCAGCGGAATATGACACCTTCAGGAGAGTGGCCAGTGTACTGCGCGACGATTGCTCCTTCTTTGCCGGCGTAGGGTAAGTTTTGGCTCTCCCATCTAAAATCCTTGTTTAGACAAGTTTGAGCTATGTTTGTGCAAGATTTTAGATTTCCGACATGTCTATCAACAGGACATTGTTAGACGTGCAGGTCATGCTGCCAACAATAGAAACCTATTATGACTCTTCATCAATTGATTTTGGCATAAAACCTTATTGATATGGAAATGAAACACCAGGAAGATAAATATGGAACAACCCCCCTCATGACATCATACTGAGATTTCTCAATTTGAAAAGAGAAGAAACCTAGATAGCTACATGTATCTATTTGTATTTGTAAGATCTGTATTTGAAAGATCTGAGCAGGATGTATATGCATTTCTAGACTATGATTTTGTATTTTTCTAATATTTCTCGAGTGCAGTTTTCGTACTCCATAGGGAAATCCTGGATAGTTTCCATGTTGCCTCATTTACTACATGATAAAACAAAAGAATATACCTTTATTTCTCATCTAAACCCGTTGAGGATGGTTTGATTTTGCTACAACACACATTACCCATAGACACCTACCCAAGTATACTTTGGACTCGTCCTCTATGGGCTAAAATCATCACCCCCCCCCCCCCCCCATATGCATAAGATAGGAAAGAAGGAAAGATAAAAAAGTTTTAATGCTTTTTCTCTACTTTCAGTGCAAAATAAGTTTTTATTGTTCTTTCATCACACAGTGATGCCTTCAGTAAAGAGCTGGCTCCGGGCCCCAGCATTATGTACCGCCCTCCAAGGGTAAGTAGATCACTTCTGTTGCGCCTCTTTCCATTCTGTGCCCAATTTGGTATGAGAAAAGGAGAATATGAATAGGGGAGAAGTAGAAGGACATTGAGGCACAGAAGAAGAAGAAGGTGGGAAAGGATGAGGAGAAGGAGGCAACGAAGAAGAAAATGAAGAATAAGAAGAAGGAGAAGATGCATAAGGTGAAGAAGAAGGTACGATTTTGTTTGATTACTATTAGTCTTTTTTTTGGGGGGGGGGGGGCTGGGTGGGTGGGTCTGTATGGCTGTATTTTTTTTATGGTGAAAGTGTGTCAGTTGTAAGGACAGTTTAATACAGTGCACTTCAGTTATTACGAACACGGTTATAACAAAATTGTGGTTACAACGAAGTAAAAATCCAGGCCGAAACATTATCCACTCTATGTGTTTTCATTGTTTATCTGTTCGGTTATAACAAAATTTCGATAAAACGAAAGAAAATGGCCGGTCCCGGGGACTTCGTTATAATGGGAGTCCACTGTATTGTCACCATGTTTAATCCTATGTATCGTGTGTTTCAACATTTTATTTGTACTGATTTTTCGTTGTTTTTTTTTTTTGTGTGTGTGTGTGTGTGTGTGTGTGTGTGTGTGTTTCTTTTTTCTGCAGTCTCGGGATCAAGATATGCTGTACCTCGGATCGCTCACAAACCCAGAGTTGCTACAGGCCTGGTCAAATGACAAGTGTGTCCCTCTTGTTCGAGAAATCACTTTTGAAAATGGAGAGGTGAGTTACGTCTGGATTTCTACTTTCTCTCTCTTCCTGTCTCCCTTTCTTTTCTACTTTTCCTCCCCCTTTTTTTTATATTCCTTTGTGTTGTCTTATACAATGTACATCAAAAATATTCTTTTTGTTTTCATTTAAAGTTACACCATGAATTGTACTAAAGTAGATTTTTTTTTTGTACTTTCGCACAATTCCCTCTTGCCACACTATTCATTGAACACCAGTGTATCATTTTTCTGTAAACATGTTTGACTGCCTGCTCTTTCTTTGTGCATGTTTCTTCTTTCATATCTCACTGTCAAGTGTTATCATAAAGTATGTGTTGCTCATAATATTTTATTTTTCATATCTGTCAACAGGAATTAACAGAGGAGGGTCTGCCATTTTTAATCCTCTTCCACAAGCCGGAGGACACAGGAATAGTTCAGAAGTATACTGAAGTCATTATGAGGGAGTTAATTTCAGAAAGAGGTGAGTTGCTTCTTTTTTGCCCTCATTCTGCTATAATATGCCTACATGTATATTGCTTTGTTGATATATTGTGTTACTGATGTTGTTGTCACTGTTGCAGGTGAGCCTTGAAATCCTCATATATGTGTTGAATAACCTGAAAATTGCATTTGCATTCAACAATCTTACAACTGATTGACAAATTGCCCTTCATAGATGTAAATAAGCACCAATTACTCAGTGTTTCAGTAGTAGCCATGACAAAAAAAAACAAAACAAAAAATGAAAAAATGAAAAAAAAAATGGAAAAAAAATCATGGGCATACATACTCGGGTTGGATTTGAGTATAATGAATTCAAGTATAATGGATTTGAGTATAATGTTCTTCGTAGATTGGATGTGAGGAAAATACATGTACTATCATCAATCTGTTAAAGATTTTTCAAATTTGGCATACAAATGGTTGTAGAAATGAAGGTGTAATATAGTCATGTCTGATGTACACTTGTGTGGCAAATAGAAACTGCAAAGGGATTCAGATGTTCACTCTTTTTATACCCTCTAGGGAACTTGACACATTCACCCCACTTTACAAAGATTACGTGCATGCACACATATTTATAGGCAAGCTTTGCTCTCCCCAAGCTGCACTTTAATACTGACATTCCTTTTGTGTCTTAATGCAGGAAATGTGAACTTTCTGACTGCCGATGGAACGAAGTTCACTCATCCGTTACATCATTTGGGGAAAACCCCTGCCGACCTGCCTGTTATATCAATAGACAGCTTCAGACATATGTACCTCTTCCCCAATATTAATGAACTGACGTAAGTAGCCTCAGTTTTTCGAGACTAGTCACCCATAGTGTATTGCCACAAAAGAGGAAAAGATTTATCAGTTTGTGAGTTTGTGTGCTTGTATCACACACGTCAGGTATGTTTTTGTCTTACGTGCAAGTGGTGTATCCTCAATCTGTAGAATAAGAAATCAGAATGAAATTTCTCAATATCAAGATCATATGCAAAGATTTACTTGAATGCATCACTCTTTCAGTTTTTAATTAATGGTGTACCAGAGTGTGTATAAAACCAAGAACAAAAACCATGTTTACGTCTTAAATGTGGTATCTGCAGTTACATTGCCAAATTTCAGTGGATGAAATGTGATGTGTAAGTCCTGATGCAAAATTTTGTAAGAATCTGTAATTCAGGTGCTTCAGATGATCTTTTCATTTATTGTACTTTTTTTTCTTTTACGCTCATTAGGAAGAAACAGATTTCATTTGCAGATTATTTTTTTTCCTGCTTTTTCTTTAAAATCTCATGTAGCGTTCCTGGCAGATTGAAGCAGTTTGTTGCAGACCTCCATTCGGGCAAGCTGCATCGCGAGTTCCACCACGGGCCCGACCCCGTGCAGACCAACGCGGCCCCAGGCTCGCCCAAGTCCCAGCCCCAAGGGGGCAAGACGGACCCCCCGGAGAGCCAGTTTGTCAAACTGAAGCCCAGCGAAAACAGATACACGTTACTAAGGGATGAGCTTTGAGGAAAAGCCTTCCTCCCCTTTCCCCCAAAACAAAATCTAAGAAAAAAGAGAAATACCTGCCCTGATTTTTAACACTGGACCTCCTTTTTACTACGTCTTTGCATGAGATGAAAGAATGATTCAGTGAAAACGATGCTCGAGAACTTCATCCGTCTCTTTCGTTCAGAATGTCTCTTCCTCTGCTTCGTGCATACTGTCCACGTCTCTTCTCGTCTCTTCCTGTTCATTTGTGTCTCCTCCTGTCACATTGTCTCACAGCAAATGCTCATCGCTAGTCAGACTTTGTAGTGATTAGTCCTGCTGCGGGAAGTGAAACTGAATATGCTTCCAAGCGGAAACCGATTATCACCTCGTTTTATTTTTTTTCAGCTCGTCGACAATGTGTTATAATTATGCTTTCTCAACATTCGTTTTCACAATATTGTGCAGTTTGAAGCAAAAATGATGGAAGGTATAGAGTCATTGAATTATATTTCAAGAATGGAAGAGAGAATAATGATAACATTGCTCAAGCTCCCTTTTCTTTTAAACAGTTGATTAGGTAATTTGTAGTTGCTTTTGTCAAAGCACCTTTTTTTTTGCCAAAGGGTAAAAAAATAAAGAGATCGTAGTACTGCTTAGGTATCGACATACTTACAGGTACATGTTACTAATGTGTCGTGATTTTTGATACCTTACTTCTGATGCAACAAGAGTCTTTTCATCCCCTTAGAGTGACAGGAGATATCTTTTATGACATCTCTAGGTTTCTACCTCCCATTCAAAACATTTGGGGATCTACTTTAGACTGTTCACACCAGCCCTACTTTTCAGGGTTCACTGAAAATGCGATTTGAGTTTTGTTTTTGTTTTATTTTCTCACTGAAGTGTGACAGCTGTTTATGCACTCTCTTATCCTACTACCCAGATATCTAAATGCTTTCGTAGTTGATTAGCCCGATGATGATTTTGCTTATGGAATTCCTCTGAAAGTTCTTTAAAGAAATAGAAATTAAGAAGTTTGCCAGAATTATGCAGTTTCACATTTTTTGCGAGAACATGGGGTCAAAGTGAAAATCGTGTATGCAGAATGATTATTTATGCAGAGAATATTTTAGGAGCTATTGAGCTGATGTGACGACATCAATTTATTGGAAAGAAATGGTTTTATTGTATACAGAAATGATCTCATGTACTTATTAAAGCATCCATGGTTTTCTTCTGAAGATTTCATGTCAGTCGGCAGAAGAATGTGGTAGATGAAAATCGATGATGTTATGTGATGAAGAGTAAGGATTGCTGGATTGGAAGCAACGGCCCTCAAGTTAAGAGGAGTGGTTTATGAATGATATTCATTGCTTGACCTGTGAAAGCTTAGGTTGAGATGACCTAGGTCGAGCTTGGTACCACCGATGCTGTTCTCGTTTGTGACACGACCATCTGAGCAGTGTCATGTTGGTTTGTTTGAGTGTCATGTTGGTTTGAGTCGCTGTAATCACCCCATGACTGGAGTGAGGGGACCAAAGTGTAAAGTATGAATGAAACACTAGAATGAGACAGATTTTCCTCTGCATGAAGCTGTTTGAAGTCCATATTCTATGACTTATGATCGTTAAAAAAAAAAAAAAAAAGCACAATATCAGAACAATTACAAAACACAAATGCACATTCAAAATATAGTCAGCCTTGCCTATTAAAGTCGAATCTATTTGGATTGAAGAAATAGCTTCCACATAGAGAAAATGTAACCTTTGTATGAGGGATGAAATCAATAGAATATAAGGAAAAGACAACTTGAAAAGACCTTCAGTTTAGGCAATTATTTGACTTGTGCGCGGTCGACTTGAGCAATTTTGACTGTACATACAATCCTCCACATGAAACCTGTGCCCCTACATTGAAGTGTCTGCTGCATTAAATGTATCATGAATATTCATGTGCTCGACAAGAGTGTTGCTCGACAAGAGAACACTTGTTTAGATTATACTCAACATGTACAGTCAAACAAAATATGCTGCTTACTTTGTACTTTGTTTCTGAAAAAAAAAAAGGAGAAGAAGAAAAGCAATCAATGCCAATGTATATCGAACTGGCACATAAATTTTAGGATTTGAATGTTTTCTAAGCCACTGTCAGAATCGACATTTATTTGCTAAGAAATGAAGACTAATGTTGCAAAGTTAAAATAAAAAAGAAAAACAATTCCTGAGGAAGCAAAATTTTGCAGAGCTTGAGTAAACCATCGTTTTGAGAAACAGATTGCAATTCACTCTTTTGACTTTGCAAATACAGTGCTGATCGCGTTAAACTTACCTACGCGTTACCCCAAAAACGCGTAGGTACGTGTACTTTCCGCGTTGCGTTTTGCCATACGCGTTCGTAACGCGTACACATTGTACAGCAAAATATTCCCCTCCCTTTCACTATTGTGGAATAGCGCCATCTCGCGGGCAACATTTCATTATCTGTATGTTCGCGCCCGCGCTCACACCGCAATGCGATCCACATCGGGCCGCGCCATGATATTGACTCAAAGTGAAAGAGCTTTAAATTATAACTGACTGTTAATTGAAGAAAAAGAAGAAAACACGTGTGCTTTTATAGTTTTAAGGTGTCACTGAGAAGGGGTGATGTATTCAAAAATGAATAAACACGTATTTTCGGCGTTGACTTGCTCATTTTTACCTGTCGGTGCTGAATATTGTTTTAGCTTGAGTTTCATTTTTATGGCATACTTGTTCTCCATGTTGATGTTTCTTTCAGTCCTTGGTGGTTGGTGTTGTTGGTTTTTTTTTTTTTTTTTTCGTGTGAGGTGACCTATTTTGTTTTAGTGTACGAGCTGAAATTTTCGCGGTGGTTTTATTTTCGCGAATTTCGCGAATCGTCTTTGAACCGCGAAAATAACAACACGCGAATATAACAACACGCGAATAACTAAGGTTAGTTTACTTAGACCCTCGCAACCGCGAAATAAACAACACGCGAAAACGTCCCCCAAGTAGCTCTAGATTTGCAAAAATATCTGTACGCGAAAATTTCAGCTCGTACAGTAATTCCTATCGTTCTGAACGCATACAACCGCGTTAAATCACAAAAACGTAATGAATAAACACGTATTTTCAGCACTGGCTTACTCATTTTTGCCTGTCGGTGCTGAATTTCTTCAGCTTTAGTTTCATTTTTATGGCATGCTTGTTCTTCATGTTGATGTCTCTTTCATTCCTTGGGGGTTGGTGTTTGTTGTTGTTGTTTTTTTTTGTGTGAGGTGGCCTATTTTGTTTTAATTCTTATCGTTCCGAATGCATACACGTTTTCACGGCGCTGACTTGCCCTTCTTTTGCCTGTCGGTGCTGAATTTCTTTAGCTTGAGTTTCATTTTTATGGCATACTTGTTCTTCATGTTGATGTCTCTTTCATTCCTTGGGGGTTGGTGTTTTTGTTTTTGTTTTTTCGTGTGAGGTGACCTATTTTGTTTTAATTCTTATCGTTCCGAACGCATACAACCGCGTTAAGTCACAAAAAACGTAACGAACAAACACGTTTTCACGGCGCTGACTTGCCCTTCTTTTGCCTGTCGGTGCTGAATTTCTTTAGCTTGAGTTTCATTTTTATGGCATATTTGTTCTTCATGTTGATGTCTCTTTCATTCTTTGGGGGTTGGCGATTTTTTTTTCTTTCTTTTTTTTTTCTTTTTTTTTTCGTGTGAGGTGACCCATTGTGTTTTAATTTTTATCGTTCCGAACGCATACAACCGCGTTAAATCACAAAAACGTAATGAATAAACATGTTTTCACGGCGCTGCCTTGCTCAGAGTCATTTTTGCCTGTCGGTGCTGAATTTCTTCAGCTTTAGTTTCATTTTTATGGCATGCTTGTTCTTCATGTTGATGTCTCTTTCATTCCTTGGGGGTTGGTGTTTTTGTTTTTGTCTTTTCGTGTGAGGTGACCTATTTTGTTTTAATTCTTATCGTTACGAACGCATACAACCGCGTTAAGTCACAAAGAACGTAACGAACAAATACGTTTTCACGGCGCTGACTTGCCCTTCTGTTGCCTGTCGGTGCTGAATTTCTTTAGCTTGAGTTTCATTTTTATGGCATACTTGTTCTTCATGTTGATGTATCTTTCATTCCTTGGGGTTGGTGGTTTGTTTGTTTGTTGTTGTTTTTTCCGTGTGAGGTGACCTATTTTGTTTTAATTCTTATCGTCCCGAACGCATACAACCGCGTTAAATCACAAAAACGTAATGAATAAACACGTTTTCACGGCGCTGCCTTGCTCAGAGTCATTTTTGCCTGTCGGTGCTGAATTTCTTCAGCTTTAGTTTCATTTTTATGGCATGCTTGTTCTTCATGTTGATGTCTCTTTCATTCCTTGGGGGTTGGTGTTTGTTGTTGTTGGTTTTTTTTTTGTGTGAGGTGGCCTATTTTGTTTTAATTCTTATCGTTCCGAATGCATACAACCGCGTTAAGTCACAAAAAACGTAACGAACAAACACGTTTTTACGGCGCTGACTTGCCCTTCTTTTGCCTGTCGGTGCTGAATTTCTTTAGCTTGAGTTTCATTTTTATGGCATACTTGTTCTTCATGTTGATGTCTCTTTCATTCCTTGGGGGTTGGCGATTTTTTTTTTTTTTTTTTTCGTGTGAGGTGACCCATTTTGTTTTAATTCTTCTCGTTCTGAACGCATGCTACCGCGTTAAATCACAAAAACGTAATGAATAAACACGTTTTCACGGCGCTGCCTTGCTCAGAGTCATTTTTGCCTGTCGGTGCTGAATTTCTTCAGCTTTAGTTTCATTTTTATGGCATGCTTGTTCTTCATGTTGATGTCTCTTTCATTCCTTGGGGGTTGGTGGTTGTTGTTGTTGTTGGTTTTTTTTTTTTTTTTCGTGTGAGGTGACCTATTTTGTTATCGTTCCGAACGCATACAACCGCGTAAATCACAAAAAAAAAAACGTATAATAAACGAACAAATACGTTTTCACGGCGCTGACTTGCCCTTCTTTTGCCTGTCGGTGCTGAATTTCTTTAGCTTGAGTTTCATTTTTATGGCATACTTGTTCTTCATGTTGATGTCTCTTTCATTCCTTGGGGGTTGGCGATTTTTTTTTTTTTTTTTCGTGTGAGGTGACCCATTTTGTTTTAATTCTTCTCGTTCCGAACGCATACAACCGCGTTAAATCACAAAAACGTAATGAATAAACACGTTTTCACGGCGCTGCCTTGCTCAGAGTCATTTTTGCCTGTCGGTGCTGAATTTCTTCAGCTTTAGTTTCATTTTTATGGCATGCTTGTTCTTCATGTTGATGTCTCTTTCATTCCTTGGGGGTTGGTGGTTGTTGTTGTTGTTGTTGTTTTTTTTTTCGTGTGAGGTGACCTATTTTGTTATCGTTCCGAACGCATACAACCGCGTAAGTCACAAAAAACGTATAACGAGCAAATACGTTTTCACGGCGCTGACTTGCCCTTCTTTTGCCTGTCGGTGCTGAATTTCTTTAGCTTGAGTTTCATTTTTATGGCATACTTGTTCTTCATGTTGATGTCTCTTTCATTCCTTGGGGGTTGGCGATTTTTTTTTCCGTTTGAGGTTACCCATTTTGTTTTAATTCCTGTCGTTCCGAACGCATACAACCGCGTTAAATCACAAAAACGTAATGAATAAACACGTTTTCACGGCGCTGCCTTGCTCAGAGACATTTTTGCCTGTCGGTGCTGAATTTCTTCAGCTTTAGTTTCATTTTTATGGCATGCTTGTTCTTCATGTTGATGTCTCTTTCATTCCTTGGGGGTTGGTGGTTGTTTGTTTGTTTGTTTTTGTATGAGGTGACCTATTTTGTTATCGTTCCGAACGCATACAACCGCGTAAGTCACGAAAAACGTATAACGAACAAATACGTTTTCACGGCGCTGACTTGCCCTTCTTTTGCCTGTCGGTGCTGAATTTCTTTAACTTGAGTTTCATTTTTATGGCATACTTGCTCTTCATGTTGATGTCTCTTTCATTCCTTGGGAGTTGGCGATTTTTTTTTTTTTTCCGTTTGAGGTTACCCATTTTGTTTTAATTCCTGTCGTTCCGAACGCATACTACCGCGTTAAATCACAAAAACCTAATGAATAAACACGTTTTCATGGCGCTGCCTTGCTCAGAGTAATTTTTGCCTATCGGTGCTGAATTTCTTTAGCTTGTGTTTCTTTTTTATGGCATGCTTGTTCTTCATGTTGATGTCTCTTTCATTCCTTGGGGGTTGGTGTTTGTTTGTTTGTTTGTTTTTGTGTGAGGTGACCTATTTTGTTTTAATTCGTATCGTTCCGAACGCATACAACCGCGTTAAATCACAAAAACGTAATGAATAAACACGTTTTCACGGCGCTGACTTGCTCATTTCTGCCTGTCGGTGCTGAATTTCTTTAGCTTGAATTTCATTTTCATGGCATACATATTGGTACTTGTTCTTCATGTTGATGTTCCTTTCATTCCATGGGGGTTGGTAATTCTTTTTGTTGTTTGTGTAAGGTGACCTACATGTATTTTGTTTAAATTCTTATCGTTCCGAAAGCATACAACCGCGTAAAATAATATCTTGTACGCATCTTAACACGTAACGCTAATTATCATGAATATATCATGGAGTATGTTCTTTTTACAGACATAAATCGACGTGATAAAATTAGAGTACACGAAATATGTTTAGTTTCGGGAAATAAAATAAGATTTACTCTCTGAGATTACATCATCGAAACTTTCGACAAATGCAGGAGACTAAAACTGTGATTGTTGTTTTATGAACTGTATATTGGCATGCAACGCTTGCGCAGCAGTGAAACAAAAATGTTATTCACAGGCTTACATCCTTTTTATTCCAACCCATTTGTTTACATATCTTAACCACACGCAAATCGAAGCGTCCACATCGTTCTCCAGCGCACCTCTAGCCCTAGGCCCTTGCCCGAAATGGGCTTTGGGACATTCCATTCAATGACGGGGTTTTTATTTTGCAACGTTGTCAACTAACTCTCATGTAAAGCAAGTTCATGCTACGGCTAATCTATTTTATGATGCATCATAATCTAATAATTATGCTTAGATAACCTAGGTCGAATTTGCAGAGACATAGAAAAAGATTTGACATTCAATCGTGATACATTTGGTACAGGTACGTTTAACTACTCATTCACCCTGTACTGTAATCCGCATGTCTGCTCCGCGCGTGTTTTCGCTATCACTAAAACTTCGATCGCGATGGTGTGTGTGTGTACTGTACTGTACGGTTCTTCGGCGGGGGCGTGGGCCGGCCGGTACCGGGTCGATCGGCCGGCGGTCGTCAGATCGTCGACGAAACATAGACCACGCACCGCGCGGCGCAGCACGTGACTTGGTACCAAGGCACAAACAAATTGGACATACGTTGTGCGAAATCAAACTCCACTAAAATGGTATTGACGCTTTAATGTAATGAGTATATTCCAAGTTCATGTTTGACCGAGTTTTGCGAAGAAATTCTATACTTTGTAAGTTTTCCTCGCACGAGAAAAGGAATGTGATTGGTGAACTAGCTACCCATACAACAGTAGTGTGTACTGAAGAACAGTGGAGCGCGAGCAGCTAACACGCAGCTGCTACACAAGTAGCTTGTGTAGCTATCAAAGAGATTTTTCTCCGCCCCACCACTAGAGGGCGGACAATGGAGTCAGTGATTTCATGTTTTCTTTTAGACGGCACAGATTGGGGACCCTAAACCTAACCCTAACCCTAACCCTAAAACCCTAACCCTAATCCAACGTGTTTCCCATAGGTTTAATACGCGCCATGCCCCAATCTGTGCCGTCTAAAAAAAAAAAAAAAAAAAAAAAAAAAAAAAAAAAACGCGAGCCCGCCATTGTACCACTTAGTAATGGCGGACTTTGCCTACTAAGTATACATTTTCTACAGCGCGTATTACGTGAACTTCTGAACTTTTACGCGAGTACGCACTTGATTTTGGCAACGTTAGGAATGCACCAAATAAACTAAACTTTCAACCAAGCCTACGGTGTGCTGCAGATTCTTGGGGCGAAATTTGCCTTTATTAAAGCCTAGCTTCTGGTATTTTGAATTTGTACAATAATTCTTATTCTATATAAGGTAACAAATAAAACTACTTCATATATTTACTATATATTTTAAAGCGTAATACAAAATATTTTTTTCAGTCTAAGAAAACTTGTTTCAAATAAAAAAAAAAATAATATGTACAGTTCTTGATTCAAGTCTAAATTCCATGCGCCTTCTTGATCTTGCAGTTACCCATGGATAAGATGCATTTAAGTAATCAGCTGTTACGGAGTTGTAGGCCTACTACATACAGCCCCTATTAGACTGTAATTCTGACTGTCATTTTATCGGTGGCGTTTATGATTTTATACTCTTACCCATAAAAAAAGAGGCAAATACGAACATTATGAAATGAGTAAGTTTTTGTCAGAATTCCTTATCAATATCAATTGTTGACATAATAGTTTTCAGATTTCACTTGCTTCATTATCAAAGCTGTTGTACATCTTAGTTGCTTCAAAAGAATTCACCTTTGATTTATGATTTTACAAACGAATTTTCATTGTTCACCTATTTTTTCTTAGTTTCATGTTGTAATATTTCACGATGGTATGTGTAGGGCTGCCAACTCTCACTCATTTTGGTCCTTTCTCACTCTAAAACTTTATTTCATTTGCATGCATTTCTACTGATCTCACTCATTTTGACTCCTAAATTATAGCATTGGCCTATGGGAGTCTCACTCTCAACTAGTTTCCAATGTTGGCAGCCCTGGTGGTTGTCTTTCCATGGCAAGATATGGCATTTTTTTTTTTTCCATCCAGGGTCAAAGAAGAAACCGACAGGAAGGAAATGAAAAAGGATAGAATGAAACACCTGCTCAGTAGGCTCTTTTTTGGATCGATATGACACAAATAGTGAACGTGGTACGGTACATTAGAAATTCGGTAAAGTTCTGAATAGTTCATTAGTGGAAAAATGAGCAAAAAATTTGAGGGATTCCATCGGATCGAGATCTATATCTAAATAGAAACTATAAGTACGCATTACAGCAGACTGGACCTGATACAAACCTACTGTCTAGCTATGATTATACATGTATGGTCTATAGACTATCTAACGTTAGACAATTCTCCAACATAAAGATGTAGTGAACTTATAACACGTGGATCATTGACGTGCGTACAGACATCGAAGATCCTATATTACGATCTTTATTAGACTACTAGTAGTTGTGCGTTGACCTCTAAGCTAGCTGGATGAGCACAGATGAGCCGCAGACTTTACGCACCAAATCTCTACTGTACTGTGTATCTAACACACAGACACAGGCACACACACAGACACACACACACACACACACACACACACACTACGTTCATTCGGCATGCAGCACACTGGGCATTATTTGCCTCTAGGATATAACGAGGGTCAAATTGTGTACATGGTAATGGTAGGAGACTCTGTTGTGGTACTAGTACCGTGTAGGTGTGCGCGCTACCTATCACGCCTACCGTACATACGGTGTATGTACACACCAATGGTACACACACACTGGCTTCCCCCCCCCCCCCCCCACGATGAGATGAGCATGCTAGTGTGTGTAGCTGCATGCTGCATGAAAACAGCTGCTATATAACACGGGCAGCTCGCGGTACTACGGCCACGGTACGGCCTGGTACGTACTGTGTGGCAGTACAATGTACCGGTATATACGGCACTGCTGTGTAAGCACCCAGGAGATCCACGAGTGCAACAGTTACTTTGTACCTGTATATAGCGTGTAGGCTATGTCGGTAGGATTGTACAAGAACAACAGTAGGTCTACTACATACTAGTACAAGTATACTAATAGTACGTAGGTGTCCAAGACTGCATTGTAACCGACACCCCATTACGACAATTATCACGCTATAAATAGATCCCAAAAAAAATTCAATAACAATACAGACTGTAGGGCCTATACTGCCTTAAGGTGTTTGGTTCAGAGTTAATTTTCTTCAACAGATTCTAAGCTGTTGACATTACAAAGATATACCTACAATTTGTATCTTTCTAAATTACGTGAAAATTGCCTGTCAGATATGCATGTTAGTCACTTTTTAGAGTAATTAGTAAAAGATTAAAAAGACAATAGTTCATACTCCGATGTTACTATCTGACTGTTTTGCAAAATGTCATTGATTTGTTTATCATATCTGTAACTTTGATACATTTTTTCGGAGCTTTTCTTTTAGTTCTTACAAAGTTGTCTTCGCGTATACTTCAATTCTTTCATAATGGATGGTTTCCAGTTTGCTTTACATTGTTGTTTGTACTAATCACTACCAGGTTTTTACAGTTTTGTTGAGACAACGCAGTTTGTGTTTCCCAGCTGAAGAGAGCAGCGTAAAGCTTTTCTGTGAACTTGAAGGGAACATTTTGTTTACAGGTGTTTTATTCAATAATTTTCCCAATCAATTTCACAGAAGGTCCCGGACACAAATTGGTCTCAACCCTATAAGGGACCGAAACTGAAAAAGGAAATTTAAGAAAGGAAATTCGTTACTTGAAATTTGAGCTGTTATAATAACCACATTGTGTATAAACACCTAATCAAAATTCAATGGGGATAGAACTGCAAATCATGCTTTCGAATTTTTCCTTTTCCAGTACTGGGGACTTAAAGTTCCTCTGTTTACTTACTTTAGTTGTTACTGTTACATTTCGCGTAGTTTTTCTCTTTATGATAATGTATGGTCCATAGTTTGCTTTATATTGCAATTCGTACTAAATCACTGCCAGTTTTTACAGTTTTGTTGAGACAACGCAGTTTGTGTTTCCCAGCTGAAGAGAGCAGCGTTAAGCTTTTCTGTGAACTTGAAGGGAAAATTTTGTTTACAGGTGTTTTGTTCGATAATTTCCCCAATCAATTTCACAGAAGGTCCCGGACACAAATTGGTCTCAAATAACCCTATAACAGAGACTCCAACCCCAAGCACCTTCTGATCTGGAGATTCTCCCGCCCGAAACCCCTAACAAACGGGAGACTCCAAGTTGACGTGTGCGAAGCGCGAAGTTCCTAGGGTTTTAGATGTTCTCTGGTGCTATCTAAGGCTTATTTGTTCAACATACGATAGCAATAAGTAAGAAATCCTTTCCACCGGGAGACACAGAGCCTGGGCGGGAGAATTCAAATCTCAAACGGGAGAACGGGAGATTTTGCAAAAATGGGCTTTCGGCGGGAGATCTCCCGTCGAAAACGGGAGGGTTGAAGTCTCTGCTATAAGGGACCGAAACTGGAAAAGGAAATTTAATAAAGGAAATTATTTACTTGAAATTTGAGGGGTAACCACATTCTGTGTAAACACCTAATCAAAATTCAATGGGGATAGAACTGCAAATCATGCTTTCGAATTTTTCCTTTTCCAGTACTGGGGACTTAAAGTTCCTCTGTTTACTTACTTTAGTTGTTATTGTTACATTTCGCGTAGTTCTCTTTCATGATAATACATGATTCACAATTTGCTTTACACTGCAATTACATTGCAAGCCGATATGAGAAGAAGGACGGGGCGCATGCCTCCCGCCACGCGAGCCAGAGAGTCATCATGCAGTCTTCTATACAAGAAAAAAATAACGGAGGAGGTATCACTGGGAGCCGGCAAGCGATATCTGTTTTAATTCCTGAAGCAGTACGAGTCAACGGGCTCCATAGGAGTGAAGAAGATTTAATCCCCGCCCTCGAAGCTCGAAGACTTCCGTACCATTATCTACAACCTGTGAGGTCCTTTCAACGACAGCTCTGATAGGGACATTCAACTTGCCACAGACTACCATCTTGATATAGACGCGTCTTGCTCTATACCATCAGGTGGGGTGCAGGCAAGGCCGAGGCTGGGCCCCTGAAACAACGGCTCTTTTTAGAGCCACCAGAGATTCAAGAAAGAACAAAGAGATACTCTCATGATTGAACATAATATCACTTTCTCAACTTTCTTCCCTATCTTTTCCTACCCTACATTTATACGAATAGCATGCTCCCTATTGCATGCATACGAAACTGTTTTTTCATCCCTCTTTTCCCTTGCCTCCATTGTAAGAAATAGTGTTGTGTGACATTGACAATGTTATTGCATCATTTTTCTCTGCAAGTGAGAGGTGAGTTTCTGTTCATGTGTTGATGTGCACTGCAGTTGAAAAGCGTTCGAAATTCCTTTCCCGTGTATCGTGGAAACTCGATAGATCTAGGCCTACTAAAGGAGATCTCACATACAAGGAATACTTACATCAAAATATTTTTTCCGTTCCCAATGAATTCATTTCCTCTTCCTTTTTTGCTTTGATCGTTTATTGACAGTTGACTCGACGTACCGAGTTTCCACTGTACATTATTTTCGCGGAGTGTTCGGTGCTGCGAACTACGGCTATAGGGCCTACTTATATTTTTATTTTCATTTCTGTCGTTTCTGACCTTGTTTGTTACGATTACTTCGGTCTGATATTACTTAGTTCATTCCCTCTATATTTTCTTTCAAGTGCCTCGCACAATACATGCACTTTCGGAGCGGCAATTTCTCCGCTTCACTGCAGTATTTCGTAGGAAGCTGATCCCAACCGCTTCGATGTGCTGTATGTTATCTTTTGTAATGTTTGTGTTGTCGTTGGTTGTGGGGAAAATTGTTGATACTTCGTGATTTTGCTAAGGCGTTTATCTCGAGTGATGATGGTGGTCGTGTTTCTTAATGTTGATAGGAATAGGACAACATGATCTGAGTGATGGTGATGATAATGATGCTGGTGTGAATGCTGAGCGTACCGTGTCCTTCTTTTACTTTTATTTCATTTCTCCCTCTTTTACCCTTCTGGTTGGGGGAGGTGGTTGTGGCCTATAAGTTACCACATAATTCTTTATTATATATGTTGACAAATTCACTCTAATAGTTGGCAATTATCTTTCAATCATTTATTGATGATCAGGGACACTTCCGTTCCTGTTACTTCGGCGATGTCATTTCTATTGAGCATGTGTATCTATATGCACGTTTCGTGGTTATTACGCATAACACAATATGCGTTCATTCGATACCTTTACTTGCAATAATGCGAATCTACGCGTTCTATACGTATACATGTATTTAAACACAATAGGGCGGTTTTTTGATGCACAAATAATAATCTATCGTGCGTATAAGGTCTTTCACGATTTTTTAGAGACTATAAAAGCTCACATTATCCTAATGAATCATTTAAACATTTAAGACATCAAGCCAGATACAGATAGGTCCAGTAGGTCTATCATTTCCTGTTGACCAGGTTTATTTACATCGGTATATATACATCCGAACACAAACAGGCTTTCTAGCGGTTTTATAAGAGAAGCATACACGCATTTATTCATTGCCTTTTGCTGTTGCACACCGAATGTCTGCCTTTTGAAATGAATATGCAAGTTTTCCATTACAAAAGGGATCTGCCACATTAATTTCTTTCTAACCCTAACCCTAGCCCTAACCCTAACCCTAACACTTTTCAACAGCAAAAGATATAGAAATGCGTATATGCTTTAGAGTGAATTACAGTCAACACTATACAAAGCATTTTTGGTAACTATATAGGCCACAATGTCATAACCCCCCCCCCCCCCCCCCCCCCGCCGCCGCCTCGCCCAGGGACACTTTCCATTCCTGTTACTTTCGGCGATGTCATATTTTCTATTGAGCATGTGTATACACACGTTTGGTGGTTATTAGGCATATGCGTTCATTCGATACCTTTCCTTGCAATAATGCGAATCTACGCGTTCTGTATGGTATTTGTATTTAAACTCAGGAGGGCGGTGTTTTGATGCACAAATAATAATCTATTGTGCGTACTAAGGTCTATACGATTTTTTAGAGACTATAAAAGCTAACATTATCCTAATGAATCATGTAAACATTTAAGACATCAAGCCAAATACAGATAGGTCCAGTAAGTCTATCATTCCCTGTTGACCAGGTTTATTTACATCGGTATATACATCCGAACACAAACAGGCTTTCTAGCGGTTTTATAAGAGAAGCATAATACGCATTTATTCATTGTCTTTTGCTGTTGCACACCGAATGTCTGCCTTTTGAAATGAATATGCAAGTATTCCACTACAAAAGGGATCTGCCACATTAATATCTTTCCAACCCTAACCCTAACCCTAGCCCTAGCCCTAGCCCTAACCCTAATCCTTTACAACAGCAAAATATAATAAATGGCCTATATGAGTTAAGTTAGAAAATAATGCATTTTAGTGTTGACAAATTCACTTTAATAGATGGCAATGATATTTCAGTCATTTATTACCGATCCAGGGACATTTTCCATTCTTGTAACTTCGGCGATGTCATTTCTATTGATTGTGTATCTACACGTTTTGATTGTAACTACGCATATTTATGCGTTCATTTGATACCTTTACTTGCGATAATGCGAATCGACGCGTTCTGTGTTTACATGTATTTAGACACAAGAGGGCGGTTATTTTTTATGCACAAAATAATCATCTATCGTGCGTACTATAGATGTTTCGCGATTTTTTAGAGACTACCACAAAAGCTCACATTATGCTAATGAATCATGTAAACATTTAAGACATCAAGCCAGATACAGATAGGCCCAGTAGGTCTATCATTCCCTGTTGACCAGGTTTATTTACATCAGTATATACATCCGAACACAAACAGGCTTTCTAGCGGTTTTATAAGAGAAGCATACACGCATTTATCCATTGTCTTTTGCTGGTGTACACTGAATGTCTGCCTTTTGAAATGAATATGCAAGTATTCCATTACAAAAGGGATCTGCCACATTAATTTCTTTCTAACCCTTACCCTAACCCTTAACCCTAACCCTTTTCAACAGCAAAAGATAATAAATGCGTATATGCTTTATAGTGAGTTACAGTCAACACTATAAGCATTTTTGGTAACTATATAGGCCACATAGCCCCCCCCCCCCCCCCCCCCCCCCGCCGCCTCGCCCAGGGACACTACCCATTCCTGTTACTTCGGCGATGTCATTTCTATTGAGCATGTGTACCTACACGTTTGGTGGTTATTACGCATAATATGCGTTCATTCGATACTTTTACTTGCAATAATGCGAATCTACGTATACATGTTACTCAGGAGGGCGGTTTTGTTGTTGTTGTTGTTGTTGTTGTTTTTTTTTTGGTTTTTTTTTTTTGGTGCACAAAAATTTTGTGCGTACTAGGGTCTTTTACGATTTTTTGAGACTATAAAAGCTAACATTATCCTAATGAATCATGTAAACATTTAAGACATCAAGCCAGATACAGATAGGTCCAGTAGGTCTATCGTTCCCTGTTGACCAGGTTTATTTACATCGGTATATACATCCGAACACAAACAGGCTTTCTAGCGGTTTTATAAGAGAAGCATATACGCATTTATTCATTGTCTTTTGCTGTTGCACACCGAATGTCTGCCTTTTGAAATGAATATGCAAGTATTCCATTAGAAAAGGGATTAGCCACATTAAAATTTTTCTAACCCTAACCCTAACCCTAACCCTAGCCCTAACCCTAATCCTTTACAACAGCAAAATAAAATGCTTTTTAGTGTTGACAAATTCACTTTAATAGATGACAATTATATTTCAGTCATTTATTACTGATCCAGGGACATTTTCCATTTCTGTAACTTCGGCGATGTCATTTCTATTGATCATGTGTATCTACACGTTGTGATTGTAGCTACGCATATTAATGCGTTCATACCTTTACTAACTTGCGATAATGCGAATCGACGCGTTCTGTGTTTACATGTATTTAGACACAAGAGGGCGGTTATTTTTTTATGCACAAAATTAATCATCTATCGTGCGTACTATAGATGTTTCGAGATTTTTTAGAGACTACAAAAGCTCACATTATGCTAATGAATCATGTAAACATTTAAGATATCAAGCCAGATACAGATAGGTCCAGTAGGTCTATCATTCCCTGTTGACCATGTTTATTTACATCAGTATATACATCCGAACACAAACAGGCTTTCTAGCGGTTTTATAAGAGAAGCATACACGCATTTATCCATTGTCTTTTGCTGTTGTACACCGAATGTCTGCCTTTTGAAATGATTATGCAAGTATTCCATTACAAAAGGGATCTGCCACATTAATTTCTTTCTAACCCTAACCCTAACCCTAACCCTAGCCCTAACCCTAATCCTTTACAACAGCAAAATGAAATGCTTTTTAGTGTTGACAAAAATTCACTTTAATAGATGGCAATTATATTTCAGTCATTTATTACTGATCCAGGGACATTTTCCATTTCTGTAACTTCGGCGATGTCATTTCTATTGATCATGTGTACCTACACGTTGTGATTGTAGCTACGCATATTAATGCGTTCATACCTTCACTAACTTGCGATAATGCGAATCGACGCGTTCTGTGTTTATATGCTATTGTATAGACACAAGAGGGCGGTTATTTTTTTATGCACAAAATTAATCATCTATCGTGCGTATAAATTTCGCGATTTTTTAGAGACTATAAAAGCTCACATTATGAAATGAATCATGTAAACATTTAAGACATCAAGCCAGATACAGATCAGGTCTATCATTCCCTGTTGACAAGGTTTATTTACATGTATATACATCCGAAGACAAACAGGCTTTCTAGCGGTTTTATAAGAGAAGCATATACGCATTTATTCATTGTCTTTTGCTGTTGCACACCGAATGTCTGCCTTTTGAAATGAATATGCAAGTATTCCATTAGAAAAGGGATTAGCCACATTAATATCTTTCTAACCCTAACCCTAACCCTAGCCCTAACCCTAATCCTTTACAACAGCAAAATAAAATGCTTTTTAGTGTTGACAAATTCACTTTAATAGATGGCAATTATATTTCAGTCATTTATTACTGATCCAGGGACATTTTCCATTTCTGTAACTTCGGCGATGTCATTTCTATTGATCATGTGTATCTACACGTTGTGATTGTAGCTACGCATATTAATGCGTTCATACCTTTACTAACTTGCGATAATGCGAATCGACGCGTTCTGTGTTTACATGTACTTAGACACAAGAGGGCGGTTATTTTTTTTTTGCACAAAATTAATCATCTATCGTGCGTACCATAGATATTTCGAGATTTTTTAGAGACTACAAAAGCTCACATTATGCTAATGAATCATGTAAACATTTAAGACATCAAGCCAGATACAGATAGGTCCAGTAGGTCTATCATTCCCTGTTGACCAGGTTTATTTACATCAGTATATACATCCGAACACAAACAGGCTTTCTAGCGGTTTTATAAGAGAAGCATACACGCATTTATCCATTGTCTTTTGCTGTTGTACACCGAATGTCTGCCTTTTGAAATGAATATGCAAGTATTCCATTAGAAAAGGGATCTGCCACATTAATTTCTTTCTAACCCTAACCCTAACCCTAACCCTAACCCTAGCCCTAACCCTAACCCTAACCCTAGCCCTAACCCTAATCCTTTACAACAGCAAAATGAAATGCTTTTTAGTGTTGACAAATTCACTTTAATAGATGGCAATTATATTTCAGTCATTTATTACTGATCCAGGGACATTTTCCATTTCTGTAACTTCGGCGATGTCATTTCTATTGATCATGTGTACCTACACGTTGTGATTGTAGCTACGCATATTAATGCGTTCATACCTTTACTAACTTGCGATAATGCGAATCGACGCGTTCTGTGTTTATATGCTATTGTATAGACACAAGAGGGCGGTTATTTTTTTATGCACAAAATTAATCATCTATCGTGCGTATAAATTTCGCGATTTTTTAGAGACTATAAAAGCTCACATTATGAAATGAATCATGTAAACATTTAAGACATCAAGCCAGATACAGATCAGGTCTATCATTCCCTGTTGACAAGGTTTATTTACATGTATATACATCCGAAGACAAACAGGCTTTCTAGCGGTTTTATAAGAGAAGCATATACGCATTTATTCATTGTCTTTTGCTGTTGCACACCGAATGTCTGCCTTTTGAAATGAATATGCAAGTATTCCATTACAAAAGGGATTTGCCACATTAATATCTTTCTAATCCTAGCCCTAGCCCTAGCCCTAACCCTAATCCTTTACACCAGCAAAATATAATAAAATTATGGCCTATATGAGTCAAGTTACCAAATTATGGATTTTAGTGTTGACAAATTCACTCTAATAGATGGCAATTACATTTCAATCAGTTATTACTGATCCAGGGACATTTTCCATTCCTGTAACTTCGGCGATGTCATTTCTATTGATCATGTGTATCTACACGTTGTGATTGTAACTACTTGTACGCATATTTATGCATTCATTTGATACCTTTACTTGCAATAATGCGAATCGACACGTTCTGCGTTTACATGTATTTAGACACAAGAGGGCGGTTATTATTATTATTTTTTTGATGCACAATCATCTATGATGCACAATCTTTCGCGATTTTCTAGAGACTATAAAAGCTCACATTATCCTAATGAATCCTGTATAAATTTAAGATATCAAGCCAGATACAGATAGGTCCAGTAGGTCTATCATTCCCTATTGACCAGGTTTATTTACATCAGTATATACATTCGAACACAAACAGGCTTTCTATAGCGGTTTTATGAGAGAAGCATAACGCATTTTATTCATTGTCTTTTGCTGTTGTAAACCGAATGTCTGCCTTTTGAAATGAATATACGAGTATTCCATTACGAAAAGTTTCTGGCCGGCAGTTTCCAATTCAAAGTGGTACAAAAACAGATGTCATCAAGGAAGTATTGCCACATTAATTTTTCTGGATGGCCCATTCTTAGCATCAATCTCCATAAAATCATAATTCGCTCAGCAAAAAAATATTCCAGAAGCACGTGTATTTTATTCTACATAGGGACCGAAACGCTCTTGTCCGTGTTAAGGGTGGGGCGGGAGGGGGGGGGGGGGGGGGGCGATGTATGTGGCCTATATGTTTTTAGTTACCAAAAATGCTTTATAGTGTTGACAATAATGCACTCTAGTAGATATATATTTCAATCATTTATTACTGAATCAGGGACACTTTAAATTTCTGTTACTTCGGCGATGTCATTTCTATCGAGCATGACTGTGTATCTACACGTTTTGATGATTATTACGCATATTCATGCGTTCATTCGATACCGTTACTTGCAATATTGCAAACATACGCGTTCTATACATTAAACACAAGTGGGCGGTTATTCGATGCACAAAAATTTAATAATAATCTATCGTGCGTACTATAGATCTTTCACGATTTTTAGACACTATAAAAGCTCATGATATCGCAATGAATAGTGTAAACATTTAAGACATCAAGCCAGGTACAGGGAGGTCTACTAGGTCTATTATTCACTGCTGACCAGGCTTATTCACATTGGTACATGTATATTTATCAGAACACAAGCAGGCTTTCTAGTGGTTATAAGAGACATAAATATGATTATATTCAATATCTTCTGCTGCTGTAAGCCGTATGTCCGCTTTTTGAAGTGTATATTCCATTACGAAAGGATTCTGCACCGCCAGTTTCCATTCAAAGTGGTAGAAAAACAGATGTTATCAAGAAATTATTGCCTCATTAATGTCTTTCAGTGGCCTATTCTGAGCATCAATCTTCACACAATCATATTTCGCTCAGCAAAAATTATTCCAGAGGTAGCTTATTTAGGGACCGGAACGTTCTTGTCTGTGGTAAGGGAGGGAGGGAGATGTTGTGGCCTTTCGTGTTAGAAGTTAGCAAATAATGCGTTATATTGTTGACAAATTCACTCTAATAGATGGCAATAATCTTTCAATCACGTTTACTATATTAGGGATACTTCCCATTTCTGTACTACTGCGATGTAATTTCTGGCGAGTACAATGTATGTTAATTCACACGTTTTGGTGGTTAATAAGCATATTGGTTCATTCGATACCTTTACTGGAAATAATGCGAATGTACGCGTTCTGCGTATATTTAAACAGAAGAGGGCGGTTATTCGATGCGCAGATAATCATTAATTACGCGTACTACAGATCTTTCATGATTCTGTAGAGAGTATAAAGGGTCACATTAATGTTTACAAGATTATTAGGATTATGTGAGCCTTTAAAATGCTTCAAAATCTCCCACTACAGAACGATGGCGAGCTGCTTTTTTTTTTTTCCTTCTATACAGTGCGTATAAGAGCCATTTTTATTGGTACATGACAAGTGTTATATTAAGGTTAGCAACTAATGCTTTATAGTGTTTACAAATTTACTCAAATAGCTAGCAATTATCCCTCACTCATTTATTACTGAATCAGAGACACTTCCCATCCCTGTTACTATAACTGCGATGTCAGTTCTATTGAGCATGTGTACCCACACGTTTTGGTGTTTATCACGCATAATACGCGTTCATTCGATACCTTTGATGGTTACAATGCGAATGTATGCGTTTTACGTACGTTCTAACAAAAGTGGGTGGTTCTTCGACGAACAGAATACAGTTTGTAACCTATAAAACGTGCAAACAATAGAACTTTCATGATCGTCTTAATAGTAATATTTGCCTACATAATCGTGATGGATTTCATGAACACTTTAGACATCGTAGGTGTTTCACACTCAGTTGAGCATATTTATTCACATTATCCATTCAAACTGTGGTGGTTACAACGGAAATAAATGCATTCTTTATTACCTTTTCTGGTTATGATGCGAATATACGGGCTTCACGTACATATCTAAACACAAGTGGACGTTAATTCAATGCAGACGTTTTTGTTTTATTTTTTTTTAATTTAACGTCATACGATATATTTTTCACGATCATTATACAATAGTGGGGAAAAAACATATAGGCCAATAGAATCATAATGGAACTTGGAACTTAGAAATCACGCAAGGCACAGATAGGCCGAATCCGTCTTGCACTATAATGAAGCATGTTTGTTCATGTTTATGCACACTTTGTCTTGGTTGTAATCCAAATATACGCATTAATTCACTTCGTTTTGATGATTACAGCGAGAATGCATGCGTCTGAAATGCATAAAGAACCAATACAAGATTCGTAGGTGATATCTAATGTTACGTTTAGACCAATCTAAAATTGTCAACATAATAATAAACACTACCATCCATGATTCATTTTCACGTCGCTACCCTGCTTTGGACTTTCCAGGAATCCTTAGATATTTATCAGTACCTGGGGATGGACTCGTCAAAACATCATTTTGGTACTAATGTGACGTAGAATACACAGCGCGATAAAATGAAATGCTTAAAATATCATTATGTACACGAGGTACATTATTTTATTATCACTTTATGTTGACTTATATGTTTCAGTTTAAATATGGACACTTTCATCCAAATTTAAAAAAAAAAGTATTTGAATATGATCAAACATGTAATTACAATCTGACTAAAATGTAATTTATGTTATGAAAGAAGTGTTATGCATATCACAATAACAGAGAAAACTAATTATAAGTGCACATTCTATTATATCATCGTACTGAAAATGTTCACTCTGTAACCATTTATTATCATCATACATATTACATGATATCATAGTTACACTGTGTAATAATATCAAATTATAAAAACGACATACTTCTTTTTCTTCTCTTTACCGACAATGTCAATGTACATGACCGTATAGGACCTACTCTTGTTAGAAAAGAGAAAGATATGATTTTACGAATACATGTATCTATCATGTTACACCGATAATGATTTCTCAATTACTCTTAATCATATCATGGAAGCTGGAAATATGCAGATGTCAGTTGAAATCAGTACTGTCTAAAGAAACCAGTTAAATGGAAGGAGTGACAAAGCATTGAAACAAAATCATTCATAACGCAGTCATAGGATTATGCCTCATTCACTTTGTCAAAACGTCGGGAAGAACCTCAAACATTAAGCACTTCAAATTCTGTCATTCAAAAGTTGTGCATAACTTTATGATCAGCTTAAAGAAAAATACTTGGTATCCCAGAGTACGTAGTCTCCGTTTTATATAGGGCTACAGTTGTAACATACACCTTTACCGGTACGTATAAAATGCAATATATCAGAATATATTCATGACCGTAATTTCATATTCACCCGTCTGCTTATAATAAACGCCTAGTTGCAATAAGCATATATAACAACGCAAAGGATTGCATGGAACTTAATAATAAACGCGTACGGCAGGCTGTCATACGAGATGTATACATGAATACTTTAGCCATAATTTTTTTAAATAAAATTTCATAGAGCAATTGAATATCAAAAAAGCTGAAACAATACGAAGAGTATTCAGTGATTCAAGCGGTATATTATCAACGCCTTTTCAGCTGCATGAGGATTTGTATAGCCATTCTAATTGTTCTTGAATTTCTAATGTATAGGCTTAGCAAAATGTGGAAAGGTTACAAATTCGAAAAGGACTTACTTGACTAGGGACAAAACAATCGAAACACATAATAGAAGCTAAATATTCACTATTTCATCTCAGAAAATGTATAACTCTGACAGGAAACATAGACACAATTGTATTGTGGTCAATAGAAATAGGTAAAAGTTGTTTATCACACATTTTCAGCTTAGAGGAGAAATATAATACATCACCACTACCAGAATGGACAGTTGGTTTTCTTCTAAAAATGACCACTTAGACATACTGTGCATACATTAACAGACATTCACCAGAAGAAAATATGCAACAACAAAAAATACAGTCTGTCTAAAAAACAAATAAACAAAAACAAAAAACAGAAAAAAAAAAAAAAAAACCCAGAAAGACACCAAGGTAATTTGGTTTTCTGAACCAGGACGGGGACTTTCAGCGACACAGGGTTTGAGAACAAGTGAATAGTAATAATGATAATACTAAACCCAATAGAATACTCCGATAAAAGTTGTAAAACTGCTGCACCCATGTCCTTGTTTTCATGACATCATTTACACGAAATAGCTTTGAACAAAAGGTGTCGACAATTGAAAGTATTTGTATGAGATTGGGTGTGTATGCTCTATTGGTTTCCGTTGTTCACAGACCCGCTGGCCGGAACGTTCCCCTCTCTGTTTTGAAAAGTCCATAAAAAAAAAACAAGCGTGGAATTCTTGTTGTTGCGCATGCCATAAAGTGTAGCAGACGGTTGTGCCAGTGTCAGTAAGTATGTCGAGTGAGGGTCTCGAACGTGGACACCAAAGCCTGGAAGATAAATGAAAGAGAAACGGTGAGAATATGAACGTTTTTTTTTTCTAATAACGCAAAGTAATAACGAAAATAAACTGCCACTTTGGGCTCGCTGCACGAGTACTCGACCCTGGGATCAACCCGATTTTGATAAATCTAACCTGACCAAGCAAAATAGTGAAAAATTAATTACACTTGAAAGAAAAGTCATGGACTTTTAATCTCTATAATATTTGGAAACTTTGATTTGTATTCTGCAAATGAGGACTCAGTAAGCTAATGATGACGTAAATCCACTTTTTTTTCTATTAAAAGTAAATTGAATCGGAAACATTTCAATTCTTTTAGATGTACATTAATAATCGCAAATGTCCATAAAATTAGCTACAGTGAACAGAGATATAAAAATTTATTACAATAATAGTTTATGTCTACATTTCTATTGACAGCTGAATAATATCTAAACGAACATTACGTTAAAAACAATTAAATTTCGTTGTAGTCATATCAAACGGTTGAATGTAAAGTAGGTATAAATTCCCATTCATAAAATTCACAGCACTACAAAAGTTCTGCATTTCTTCATATCTGATTTTAGGGAGGTTAACATAATTAGAACAAGGAAAAAAAATAACAAAGACATCTATGCTTAACTTTATTTGAAATGGATTTGAATAGATAATTACAGAGTACTACAGTTTACACTAACTAATCATCAGTTGCTGGAAAGGGCGCAACCCAAATGAAACAGCGTTTTCATATCAAGGCGGAAAAAATATCAGAATATACGAAATGTGCAATTTCAAATATCTACATGACACTAAATTAGTAAGTATCCCAAGTAACACAAACACAAATTGATGAAGTTTCAGTAAAATATAGAATTCAGAACCAACAGAGAATTACTATTTGAATAATAAATTTCGAACAGTAAAAACAATGTAAAAAAAAAAAAAAAACTTACGTGTATAAGTAAATAACGGGTACAAGTTCGGCCGTAACAGGAACAGTGACAGCAACTGTTCATGGCATCACAAATTAATAGCAAAACAAAAACCAAACCAAACAAAATAAAACAAGATTTTATAAAATAATCTGACGAACGAAAAAAAAAAAAAACAAGAAGAAAAAGCCACAAACATTTGAACGTGCACTCCTGGATAGCTGCTGCCCCGGCGTCAGAAGTTCGAAGGCGTTCGCTTTCAGCGGTTTCTCCGGGAATTGTTTTTTCGCTTTCAGTTCGTTATTCCGAATGTTCGTAAAATACGGGAAGGTTTGTTAATACAGAATAACGAAACTCCAACGAAACGACTAACGAAACGACAATCGACCTTCGGAATAACAAACGCCACATACTAAAATTGTGTTCGAATGAAGCAAGCCTTTTCCACTTTCGACCTAAGGAATGTAACTATCGGTATTCGCAATTTGCGTGTTTCGGAATAGCGAACCCTCGGAATAATAAACCTTTCGAAATTAACATCATCCGGAAACAGAGATCAATGAGATAATACCAAAAAAAAAGAATGATTGATCGCATAATTATCGTAACACGATAAAAATCAGATAAATGTCAACACCATTTGTTGAAAAAAGAGAACGAGATAAATTTCAACTCAACAAGTTCAAAACAAAAATACAACGAATTTCACCGCCATATTATGTTAATAAACTACGTAGTTATAGCGAAGTGATAAATCATTTTCACTTGGCTAATATTTTTTACGACCAGCCTTATTTTTTTTTTCATTGTTGACTTTTTTTTTTAGTCGGGAAGATGTTCATCATCGTGGTAGAAACTGAAGGAAATAAAGCGGATCTTCTGTCTCACCAAGCGAGGTAAACACGAAAAAATAAATACTACTTTGCCAGACAAAGGTGAGACGAAGGCGTAAAACGTTTGAACGTGCACTCCTGGATAGCTGTTGCCCCGGCATCAGAAGTTCGAAGGCGTTAGCTTCCAGCGCTTTCTCCGGGTATTGTTTTTTTCGCTTTCAGTTCGTTATTCCGAATGTTCGTTATTTCAAAGGTTTTCCGAATGCTCGTTATCTCAAAGGTTCGCTTATTCCGGCTATTCATTAGCCGGAAAATAAGGGAAGGTTTGTTAATCTAGAATAACGAAACTCCAACGAAACGACTAACGAAACGACAATCGACCTTCGGAATAACAAACGCCACATACTAAAATTGTGTTCGAATGAAGCAAGCCTTTTCCACTTTCGACCTGAGGAATATAACTATCGGTATTCGCAATTTGCGTGTTTCGGAATAACGAACCCTCGGAATAATAAACCTTTCGAAATTAACATCACCCGGAAACAGAGATCAATGAGATATAATTATCGTAACACGATAAAAATCAGATAAACGTCAACACCATTTTGTTAAATAGAAAACGAGATAAATTTCAACTCAACGCGTTCAAAACAAAAATACAACGAATTCCAACGTCATATTAAGTTAATAAACTAAGAAGTTATAGCCAAGAGATAAATCATTTCACTTGGAGAACATTTTACGACCAGCCTTATTTTTTTTTTCATTGTTGACTTCTTCTTTTTTTTTTTAGTCGGGAAGATGTTCATCATCGTGTAGAAACTGAAGGAAATAAAGCTGATCTCCTGTCTCACGAAGCGAGGTAAAAGAAAAAAATCATTTTGTCGCGTTTACCTCGCTTCGTGAGACAGAAGATCAGCTTTATTTCCTTCAGACTTTTTTTTTTGTATGAAAAGGAGGTGCCGCAATTTAGTTTCAACGTTTGAGGAAACATGTATTAGCGGAAAAATGAGCAAAGAAAATGGGATTCTATCGTGATAGTGTCCGATTTTCTTTGCTCATTTACCACTGATAAAATATATTCATTTCTATGGTCAGTTTCCTTCTGTTTGCGTTTTAGAAAAAAAAAATACAGATGTGTAACGATTTACTTGACGGACATAATAAAAACAGTTCTGACACCTCGTTTTCATAACTTTGAGAATCAATAATGAAGGATAAATTCGGCAGACCGTTTGGAACAGCAATATACAAAGTGAATGGCTAATTAACAAGTGCAAAACGTCGGTAAATCGATGTAGAACAACAACTAATCAACAGGTCATTTATGTAACTGAGAGCCCGGACAATCTATATTACCAGACACTTATTTTATGTTGCCGTGAATTCCGTCCTCAGAGGCTGAAAAGCGAGCGAAAAGAAAAGGCAACAATTATTCACAAAGATCTTAACATTACGAGTGTAAAGAACTAAGTGAATCACTCTCTTCTGTTCCACTGCAAAATTAATATTGTGTTTCAATGCGACATTTTGCGCGGCGCAAAATCGCATTGCAGTTACGCGGCGCAAAATCGCATTGCAGTTACGCGCGATACTTTCACTTAGGCGCCGTAGATGGCGCTAGACAATTTAACCGGAGGAGATCCGCCGGTCGGTGCGTTCGCGTTGAAACGTGTTTGCGTACGCGTTACCGATGCGCGGTTCTACGCGTAGGTAAGTTTAACGCGATCAGCACTGTACTTTCTGTTATTGGACCATATGTGACCGTGCACCTCAAAACGAACATAAAGTCGCACACACTGATTTTGCGTGAGGACTGAAAACAAGTGAAATGGGTCAACCTAGCCGAACTTGACTTTTTCATATTTTCTGAAAGAGAAGGTCTTCTTTTACACTATGCTAAAATTTGGTATCATGAAACGGGCAGGAAAGTGTGTTTTTTAGCAGTTTATCTCGAGCATTTTTAATAGAATACTGTGATTAGGTGTGTCTTCAGAATCCCTTTTTCATTTCTGAAAAACCTTGTCCACACTCTTCACTTTCAACTCTAATAACTTTTGCAAGGATAGTGCTACTGCTTTGAAAGTTGGCATTAATTATGGACAGAATGTGTTAATGAGACATGCCTAATTTCAGTCTAATCTGATAATCCCTTCATTGTTGTTACTCTGGTGGTTTACTTCCTGTTTTTTGTCCCATTCATCGCACAGCCAGCACGGTTTGGTAAAGATTAAGCGCTTGAATAGACACTGTACTTCAGAGCCTCTTTTCTCAGTTCACACTTTTTCTGAGGTTGTGCTTTCTTTCCAATATTTAGATAGGTTAGGAGAGTCCATTTGATTTGAGTTATACATCATTTTAAAGCTTAAAGTCTGCTCTTTCAGAATATGGTCTTAACTAAAAATTCATGTCTGGCGACTTTTTGTTTGTTTTGAGGTGCACTGTCACATATGTTGGACGTTGGAAATTACTGATGCAATTTGGCTGGGAAACGACCAACATGGAGATGCTCTCGGCAATCTTGAATGGATTTCATGTTATGTCTTGTCAGAAAGCGAAAGTACCACCAGTAAATGAACAGCATAGTAGGCTCAGAATTGCTTGCACCCATCAAGTTTGCTATTTTCCAATGTAAGATTAAAGAAAAATAAAAAAGAAATGGTGAAAGATATTCCACCCCCTTAATGTTGTTGTCCTAGTGGATTTGACTGTAATAGTGAGATATCCATTCACTTACTACTCTTTTCAAAGATTCTGACAGGGGTGTATTCAGAGGTTAAGTGTTGCTCTGATTTTGTAATTACAGTACATTAAAAAAGAATAACTTGTATATATGAAATAAAAAAACTAGCAAATGCTTTGGGGAACAGAATGGGAGGGGGGAGGGTAAAGTTTTTCAGAGGCATCAAGGAAATGCTCCGCTTGCTTTAGGGTCAAACTTCTCCCTATGCCATTTCAACGGGCACTCTCGTATGTAGGATTCAGAGTGTAAATCAACTGATTCTTAACACTGTGTGTGCTTTGAGTGCTGACTAGCACAGAAGACGTGATAGAGTTGTACACACTCTCCAAAGTCCATGACAGGGAAAGGGTTACTGTATACGCCAAATATTTCGTGAGGTTTTTATTTTCGCGAATTTCGCGAGTCGGGTGCTATTCGCGAAATTAAAGACACACGAAAATATTGGCTCTGATCCTCATGTGAATATGACGTACGCGTGTGCATTTCTCCGTTTAGTACAGAACTTCATGATCGCGAATTTAACCACTCGCAAAGTCGTTGGGAATTCCCGATTCGCGAAATATATGGCGTATACAGTAATTGGTCAGTGCGATAGCAGGAAGTGTTCTTTATTTCATCTTGTCCTCTGTCCCTACAAATTTGAAGAAAACTTGACGAGAAATTCTCCCATGCAGAATGAAGTGTTGCTGTGTTTTTCTTGGTATTTTTTTTCCATTTTCTTTGTTAAAGGGTCTCTTCAGAAGTCTTTCTATCTGCATGTAAAGCCCATTAATGCACTTCACTTGTCTCTGATATGAGCAATAAATGATTTCACACCATTCCCAAATGATATTGCAGTGTGATCAATGTAATCAATGCATCAGGAGTCCAGAAAGTTTTTAAAGAAATATAAAGATTTTTGTAGCTTGTGTGTAGGTAATATGATTATTTTGTAAATATTTGAAATTTATTTCGCTCGTGCAGAGCTTGCAGAAATGGAGGTAGTACATAGTTGGGTTTATATGTTTTCTTCCTTTGTAAAGGGGATATTGTCCAAGTGATGTGGGCAAACGCTTTTTGGGATATGTACAACGTAGGTTGGTAAGTTCTTAGAAAGAGATGATAGTGATGATGTCCTTAATCATAAGAGAATGTAACTAAGTGTATATGAAAATACAGCAAGGGCGCTGCAATAATGGCTTATATTTTGATTCGTTGTGAACGGAAATATGCAAGGACATTGTATTTGGATTTCATCCCTTAAACTAAGTGTGTCTTCTCCACAGCTAGTATTTGATGTAGCCGGGGTTGATCAGTGAGAATTTTATCACTTTCACTTTTGATAAGTCAGATATTTGAAATGTATCATACTGCACTGCACTTTCCTCCTCATGACCTCTGGTACAGAAATGAGCAAGATCTGCTAGTATTGAGCAATTAACAATCACCTAGGGCATCCAAAACCAGTTGTAGGCCATCGCCTCTGTTTCATACTGGTTTTGACCTGTGCAGCCACCGTGACTTTACTGAACTGGCCACTGTGGTGCAGCGGAACTTTGTTACAAAGGGGTCGGATATAACAAAACTCTGCTATGACTAGGTGATTTTGCAAGTCCCAACTGTTTATGTGGTGAAGGACCAGATATGACAAGGTAACTGTCGTGATTTTTAGATCCTTGCTATGAGGAGGTTCCCTGTATGTTATTCTAGTTTTGTGAGGTTCAAACATGCCATGACCTGAAATCACAATTAGCCTCTATCTTGTGATTTGCCAAGTGCATTTCTCTTTACTTTGCATGATTGTTGAACTTCAAATTGTTGGAATGTTATAACCGCATCAACATTTTTTTTTTTTCAAAATCTTGCACTGCAGACAATTTAAGTGCAGTGTCCTCTGTAGCTCTTATCACCCGGGTTTTACTGCTCCTTTGTCCCTGAAAGATGATTTCTGTAGAAGTGGGAACAGGTCACTGTCCTCCAATAGCTGCAGTGACCATTAGCTGCAGGAGTGTTCAGATTGGCATATTTATTGGTTTCTGTAAATGTAGTATTGTGCCAACTGAAGAAGTTTAGTTAAGAAATGATTAAAAGTTAAGGGAATACTGTATATGTTTGACACTTTGCAAGCATAATGTTTTGCAAATCGTGACACATACAAATTTTTGCAAGTGATCAGGCTACTCGCGATTCAAGAACCAGAGCGGTGAGATATATTGAGGGTTTCCAACATCGAAGGCGACACTGGTTTCAAAGTCCTGCAGGATATGCCATCACGCGAAACAGAAACTTTCCACTTTTTATTTTTTGTGATGATGTCTCTGCTGATGATGATGGCTAATTTTAGATGGAGACATGGCAAGTGCTGTCTAGAAGAATTGCTCACAGCTTTAATAGTCGAAACAATCATTAGTTTCTGTTATTGTTTGTGTGAGAAGCTTCTTGATTGGATCTCAATTTTATTTTGTTCTCTCCTTGATTTGCTGAAATTAAATCTTGACTCATGAATCAAACTCCTGTTTGTGTTTATGAATTTTTGTTTCTCTTTAGTATGCTGCTACATGTATTAACTCTTTATGTGCCACGTTCGCACGTCCGACTCGGTCGACGGCGTGCCAACTTCGCATATTTTGCTCAACAAACAAAGCCGCCAAAACCGATCGATAAATCGCTAATCCCGCGGTACAATCAAAGCGTTTCTTGCGCATTTGTTCCTCTCACATACATTATGTACCCCTTGCATTCTATGTGGTGAATGACTATCAAGCGGTGTTCCCAACTAGATTTTGCATGTACACTTTAAGTTTCTGTCACTATTTTATGTGCAAAAGTCATTCCTTTACAGTAATGTAGCAACTGGTAATTCAAAAGAAAAATTGAAAATAGAATTGTTATACATTGTATATTGAAGCAAAGTTTGGCATTCCTCTTTAACTTTGCTCACTATTATGTCCAGTTTAACAGAAATTTGTAGAAGTTATACAGATTGGAAAAACAGAATTCTTTCTCTAAGCATGACTATCTTCTTGTCTCAGAATAACGTGGCACACAGGGGGTTTCCACCATGGCACATAAAGAGTTAAGTGTTGTAATTTAGTGTGCAACTCCCCCTGTAGTGTCACATCTATGTCATGCTTTTCTCAAACCCGCCATTGTCAAATTTTTGGAGCAGAAACTGCTTCGACGCAGCCATTCAGGTTTGACAAAATAGGAAAGGAATTTTAAAGAAGAAATCTTTTCCATGGTTTAAAGCACCATGAAATACATGTGTAGGTCATTCAGGCTATCAAGATAAAATCTATGTATTTCTTAATTTTTCTGATTTTTTGAAATTTCATGAAAATGAGATATCAGGAATGACTGAAATACTGTTGTTACTTTTTTCAGCTTTGCTATACAAAACTTTATTTTACATCAGTCTTTGCTCTGGACAGAAGTACTTGGATTCAAATAACTCTTGTGTAAAATGAAACACCTTCTTGCGGCAGCTTAGTGTCAAATCTTTGGGAGCAATTTGCCGCTAAAATTATCTTTTTATCATCAAATGAGCAACTCTGAATGAGATTGCCTGTTATATATTGGAGAATAGTTAGATGGAACTGGTTGAATTTAATCAATTTTCAAACATTTGCTACTTTGAGGGAGAAACAGGCCATCTCAAAATTGTGTCGCCAATTCAAGAATCAGGTGTAAATGTAGCAATTAAAAGGCTTTTGTTCTGTGACCTAAAAGGGATGGCATAGTTTGAGATAGGGGATTCAGCCTTCAACTTTTTGGGAGATACAATTTAAAAACCACTTATGAAATATTAATGAGTACACAATTCCAAGAGGAATTCATCAAAGTTCGATAACAATCGCTTTTGAAATGGCCGAGATATCCAAAAACAAAGTAAAACAAACTGGTCCTGATAAAAGATGGGTCCCAACTTTTTTATTAGGACCCCTTTGTCACTGGATATCTCAGCCATTTCAAAACCGATTTTCATCAAATAAACTTCACTTTGAATGGTATGCTCTTTACTTTTTCGTAGATGTTTCTCATTATCTCAAAACAAAGTTAGAAACCCGAAGCACCATCTTAACCAACAAAACGTTACCTCTACCTCATGAGGTAGGCCGAACTGTCTTGATGCAATCTATTGCAGCAATTTATGTGTGCAAATACCAACCAGAAAAGCAGTCCCCATCTGGACATTATTCATTCTTTACAAACTGCAGTACAAAAACAACATTGTGACAAGTCAACTAATTATGCAGTCAGTTTTATTTCGTTGTAGGCAATTCAAAATGATATCAAACACAAAGAGAATGACAATTCATGATGAATGTAGTAAAACAATCAAAAAAACATTTCAATTCAGCAATACCTCTTTTTCAATGAAACAAATATAATTTAATACACAGCACAGATATAACTATACCTAACAGTTCCATACAAAAATACTTTATACTTTGATTCACAAAATATATGCACAAATACATAGATATATGCTTCTAATAGAAAGTTGAACACACTAGAGAAAACATTACAAATTTTTAAAAGAGGCGACGAGCTGCAAAGTGATCATAGAATCAATACAACATTAGAGGGCGCTATTTGCTGTCGTCCAAAAGGGTTATAAGCCCCAAGAACTAAACATTCTGCACCCGCTTCCACTACACGGCTCAAAATACTGATTTGGATAATTGCGTTTAAAAAGGGCTCAAAGAAACAACAGAGTACAAGCGTCATATTCCAAAAACACAGATTTCTTTTTTCTTCCGTTCAGTACTTAGCTTTAAATCCTTTTGTTCACAATCTAAGGCTCCTCAAATGCACACTTAAATTTGCATCAACTTTGAAAGGAAAGGCAAATTCTAAAAGTGATAATACTGGAGTTACCAAAAATTCTATTTCCATCAACATCAAACTTTACATTTCAGTGTTTTCCCTCACACACCAAAGAGCTTACAAGTAAATGATACTGTCCAACAGGTCCAACAGCGTGGAGTAGAGATTTTGCTGATAAATCGTATGATGTCAGCAATAAAATATACAAACTATGTAGTTAAAAGAAAAAATACAATGTACATGGAGAAAACATAGTTACAAACAAGGCATACACATCTGTGAGTAAAAACAGTGAGATGCAATCATTCACAACGTCTGGAAGTAAACGCTTCCAAAGGGCATTACTGTAGAAAGACGGTGGTGCCAATCGTATTCTCAAAATGGCAGTTATTCTCATGCATAGTCACATTCCACTGCACACACAGCCATCAAAATGTTTCAAACTTTGTTCAGTCTTACCCCACAACCCATACAGCTGCTCATGCGATGGTGGTATAGAATACATATGGTCGTGTGCATCAACTTCTGACCATATTGTCTCTACATGACAAGTATTTTCAACTAGCTTAAAATATTTGTAAGTGTCCTGTCCTGTATTTAAAAAAAAAATAGTAACAGCAATTACAGAGAGCTTACCAGCAAATCCCATTTCACACAATCACTACCCCATCCAAAATAGCAAAACAGTACTAATTTTCTGAGAAACGGTCTTGAAACCTTGAGGGGGAGAGGATAACATATCAGTTGTTTTTATTGTACCCCAATTCCCTCTCTGCTAAATTTCAATAGACCTTTCAAGAACTGTTCCTACGGTGTCTGAATTAACTCCTCAAAGCCTCCGAAAACCTATCAGGTCCTCTTCCTACCCCAATTTGCTCCCTAAGGCTACAGTACCCCTATCAGGACCTGTTCCTATTGTATCCCATTTCACTCCCTTGAGCTCCAGTACCCGTTTTCAGGGCCTGTTCCTAGTGTTTCCAAATTTACTCCTCAAAGCTCCAGTAAACCAATCGGGACCTGTTCCTACTATACCCTAATTCACTCCCTACGACCACAGTACTCCTTTCAACACCTGTTCTTACTGTACCCTATTCACTCCCCAAAGCAAATTAGGGGGCTTACACTTCCCAGGTCAACTAACTTGAAATGAGACCGATGGTAATAATAGAGAAAATATATCATAGCCCAGGACTGTCTATTCCTGCAGAGAGTGGTTTCAATACGCACACTTTCATTCAATTTGAGTGTAATACTGTATTCCATCCTTTGAAAGCCTCACTATTGTGATGGGTCCATCACTTGAAACTGGTTACCTCGCATCGCAAAGAAGAAAAGAAACACTTAGTCAAATCATGTTCTCAGAACACAGCACAACAACAACACACTGCCAAGCATCAAAATTTTCCTTTTTCTTACATTACAAAGTTCGTTTTTTAAAGAGCCCGGCAAATATTTCAAGGCAATATATGACATCGGCATGATAACGAGGCAAAGCAATCATATCTTACACAATTGTAGAGATTGAAAAGGATCGAGATGATATAATATATTGTACAGGCACCGAGTAAATATAATCGTGCGAACCATCATTTCTAAAATTAGCACTGTGGCAAATACAGTACAGTCCGGTACGCACCTTTTGAGCAGTAAATAGGCAAATTGTCTCAACATCTTCCTTCCATCAATCAGATTTGGCACATCAATTGCGTTAAAATTGCGTAATGGCTTAGTATAAAAAACTCGGTCACTACCAGAGGACTTGGCAAAGTTTAAAAGCACCCTTTGAAATATTTCATTAAAAAACAACCCAACTCCTCCACATCTCCCAACAATTCTTTCTAATCTACTTTGTTTAACGACAAGCAACGCATCCTACTTCAGCCAACTTCTGTGAATCATAGTTCTCATGTTTTTCTTGCTTCTTCAAAGTGAGGTGTCCAAGTGATTATCTCAGCAAAAAACAGTACTTTAGACGAGGAAGAGGTACAGATACAATACATTCAAATTTTTCGTTCATAAAATTCATCTTATCTACATGCATTAGTTTTGGTCTTGCTACAAGTTACTGTGAGGGAGTACTTTCATATTTTCATATTGTAGGTCATTGGAAAAGCCATTCAAATAGTGATATGATACAATAATTTTTTGTGCAATACGGTGGAAGAAAAGTAGAAAAGAGGATATAATTTCTTGAGTTCAAAGTCTCCCTGATAAATAAATATCAAAAGGGATTTCTACCTTCCATAGCTGTTACAAAAAGAAAAATCCTGCTACAATGCAACCAATCAATTTATGAACAGAAAACAATGACCTTTTAGAATGATGCCACCTAAGATAACTTTTTTTTTTTTGGGGGGGGGGGGGTGAGGTACAATTCTAAATGCAAGAAAGGTGATAAGTGCAAGGGTAAAATGGTAAAAATCTCAGAAAAAAAAAAAACACTGTATTTTTTTTTCTTTCTTTGGACTCCTTGCATGAAAAAAAAAAAACAAAACAATGTTTGAATGCACATCGTATAAGTTCAGGGTTTGCACCTTGTTGAAAGTACTGAAAGGATAGCAGAATGCAAGAAGTAAAAGTACTTTTGTCAATAGGAATGGCTTTGTGGTGATTCTATGTCCCTTGCCTCCAATAGAATTATATTTCTTAAAGAGAAAGATTCCTATGTTGTCTCATTCTAAACTCATGTTAAAGTAAGTTGCAGATTTACAGACTGGACAAGCATAGAGTGCTAAGAGCTTGATTTGATTCCTTACGAAGTAGTTTGAGTTGAACATCCTTGGTATGAGATTCTTTGGTTCGAAATATTTCAGTAGAGTCGACAAAAGTTCCACAGTGGGAAGCACCTTGCAGGATGGCCTAAATGCCACCAATCCTTTCCATTAGTACCTTTACCCTTTCACGGAAATATCCAACAGGTAACACTGCACACAGTTCTACAAAACACAAGCCGACATCAACGCTCTGAATTAGTTGGCCAGCCTCTTGTTCTTTCAGTGTTTATAATTCACTTAAGTTCTCTCCATCCCTTTCCTTCTAAAAGTGGACATTAGTGGTTCATGACAGATGTTTGAGACAAGAGCCTTGCTTCACCAAAATGTTACATTCCTCTCTCTGACCATCCAACTGACTTGTCCACCTGTCCGTCCATTAGTCTGTTTGTTCTACTGAGGCATGTGAACGGTCTGGTATTCATCGTCTTCATCCTCGCCTGCATCAACTTCATCACAGTCCAGCTGTTTGGAAAGAAGAACAAACCAGAGCATATTAATTGACAATAGATTTGACTTATTTCAGACGTTAATGACATTCAACAACTCTTCAATGACCATGCAAACAAGTAGAACATTTTCCTCTCAACACTACAAATGTCTGAATCTCTTATTTCTGTCCTACACTCTTGGTGCATTACAAGTTTTATTGAAACAAGTTTTGTGTAACATGGAGCAACTGCACAGATTCATCAAATGGAGAAAGGTTATTGAAACACTCTGTGAAAGGTTAGGAAAAATCAGACAATCCTTTTATATGTTATAATTAGTAAAGTTTTGATTAATTACATGGGCCAACTCTCTGTAGATGGGAGGGCAGGGGTCATTGGCATAGTGGATAAGACTCTTGACTTTCAATGTAAATCCTGTCAAGTACTCATGTCCTTGGACAAGATGTTTTTAACCCACCATGTATTTCTCCACCCAGGTGTATACATGGGTACCTGGCAATGCAAGGGTAATGATAATGGCAGGGCCATCTAGAAGAGCAGTAATATGGCAACACCGGATGAAGAAAACCAATCATCATCGTCATCGCATCATCATCAACATCATCATCATCATCATCATCATCATCATCATCATCTCATCATATCATCATCATCATCATCATCATCATCTCATCATATCATCATCATCATCATCATCATCATCATCATCATCATCATCATCATATCATCATCATCATCATATCATCATCATCATCATCTCATCATCATATCATCATATCATCATATCATCATCATCATCATCATCATCATCATCATCTCATCATATCATCATCATCATCATCATCATCATCTCATCATATCATCATCATCATCATCATCATCATCATCATCATCATCATCATATCATCATCATCATATCATCATCATCATCATCTCATCATCATCATCATCATCATCATCATCATCATCATCATCATCATCATCATCATAATATCATCATCATCATCATCATCATCATCATAATATCATCATCATCATCATCATCATCATATCATCATCATCATATCATCATCATCATCATCTCATCATCATCATCATCATCATCATCATCATCATCATCATCATCATCATCATCATCATATCATCATCATCATCATAATATCATCATCATCATCATCATCATCATCATCATCATCATCATCATATCATCATCATCATCATAATATCATCATCATCATCATCTTATCATTATCATCATCATTGCATTATCATCATCCTCATCATCATCATCATCATCATAGCAAACTCAACGCCTCCAGTTCCTGCTTGGTGAAGATGCGCTTGAGCATCATCATCATCATCATCTCATCATATCATCATCATCATCATCATCATCATCATATCATCATCATCATCATCATCATCATATCATCATATCATCATCATATCATCATCATCATCATCATCTTATCATTATCATCATCATCATCATCACATCATCACATCATCATCATCATCATCATATCAACATCATCATCATCTCATCATATCATCATCATCATCATCATATCATATCATCATCATCTCATCATCATCATCATCACACCATCATCACACCATCATCATCATCATCATCTCATCATATCATCACCATCTCATCATAACATCATCATCATCATCATATCATCATATCATCATATCATCATCATCATCATCATAATATCATCATCATCATCATTACCATCATCTTATCATTATCATCATCATTGCATTATCATCATCCTCATCATCATTATCATCATCACAGCAAACTCACCGCCTCCAGTTCCTGCTTGGTGAAGATGCGCTTGAGCTGCTGGCGGATGGGGACGAGGAGGATGAGGAAGAAGGAAAAGCAGAGGGCAGCTGGTGTCAGCTTGATGATCCAGAGCACCCCGAGGCAGAGGAGCTGGATGACGGTGAAGACGTGCATCCTCCACGTACGCACCTATGGGGCGAGCAGGTGGGTGGGGTCGGGCGGGGTTGAAAGGGGGGGGGGGGCGGAAGAACAGGAGTCATTAACGCATAAAATCCAGGTATCCAAATTTATCACGTGATTAACATCATTCACTGGTAGAGTTTTGCATGGCAGAGCAAAAATTCTCTCTTCTCTTTGATCCCTTTGTCATTCATACAAAATTGTTTTGTTGTATGATCGTCAAAAGTTTACTTAAAGGCATAATTTACCATTTGCAGATGAAACCAAAACCCAACATTGGTGCTTTAAAATAGTTCTAAAATATTTGTTAGGGATAGAAACAACCACTGCAAAAAAATCTGAATCAGTAAAATCGATGTTAAGTATTGTTAAATATACAAGAAGTGAACAATACTTATGATAAAATGTTTCCAGACTAAACCGTCTACAGTTACGGTTTATTGAGAAAAATACTGATATCTCCTCGTATTTTAGGCTTCATTGTAAAAATTTTAGATAGTAGGATGTTTTGTGGTACAACAAACCAACGCATATACATCAAATGTGATACCTTGAACATTTTTAAAATCACTGCTGCCAAAGGTAAACAGGACCTTTAATATCTCTAAAATTGTTTTTTCCTCTCAAACTGGCTAACACAACTGGACTTGGCTGCTAGCTACAGGCTGAAAACTACAGGAATGGGGTGACAGGAATGGGGTGACAGGGGATGAATGGCTTTGTGTTTACCTCTCTGACGTAGCGGGAATCTGGGTGATGCTTGACTGGCATGAAAAGAAGACTGGTCCTCTCCACCATCTGGATTCCGTTCAGCGAGCTGACCCCCATGTAGAGGAAGACTCCAAAGAGGACAGCCAGGGGGACTTGTCGGAGGAGGGGCGCCATGGCGATAGATGCACCTGTTTGGAAGAGGATTGGGGGTGGGGGAGGGGGGTGTGCCAAGAAAAAAGATATTTTGGAGGGTTGAATTAGAAACTTGACAAGTGAATAGCCTCTGGCTCACTGCACAATTTGGCCCACTGCATTCACTACATTCAGATATAAACACACATGAATTCACACTCATAGAAAACAGTGCCTTCTTATTCAAGGCTTTGATCAGACAATTTAGATGCTGACTAATATATAATGCAACAGAAGACTTCCAATAGTAAATCGGCATTAAAAATAAAGCCCTCCAACTCCTTTAGAACATTGTATGATCCTTGTAAGGATGCATACATAAGCTTATGAGATGCAGGAATACATGGATTTAAAAAAACAAACAAACATTCAGAGAAGTTTTAGCCTCAGAACAATGACCCTCAAAGGCATCTTGATAACTGGCCAACTAAAACAACACTGGGTTTTGGTCATGAAGGATAATTAATTCTACTCACACTTTGCCACCGTACAAACACAAATACATTATGGTATGAGGACCCTGCATCCCGTTGCCATGGAGATATTGCAGCACCACTCCCACTGGTCTCACTTACCGATGACGATGTGGATGAAGAGGCCGGTCAGTCTCTGCTCCAGGATCTTGATGAGGCGTGGCTTCTCTCCCGGGGCGTGGCTCTTGCTGAAGACCGACAGGGCCCCGATGTGGGTCACCGAGCGGACGGTGGCCGCCCAGACCAGCGGCAGTCCCATCAGACCGTTGAACACTGCCATGATGCCGAGGAGGAACATGTCCAGATGGTAACCGGACCCCTTCTTGAGACGGTTATCCTTCTTGTTGATGATGAGGCTGCAGAATGACAGATAATTTGATAATTTGATTACTTCATAAACTTATAGCAAATAGGACGTTACTCTGTGGCAACATCAGCTATGATTTACACCCAACTTGTCTAATATTTTTTGTAAAATTTCAGTGATGAACAAAAACAAAAACCATAGAAACCATTGACAATTCACTGAAGGCAATAATATATCGGAGGCTGTTAACATTCACTGATCAGGATCCTCCTTGTTTGTGGAGGCTGTTCATTTCTTCTTCTTTTTTTTTTTTTCATATATATATACATATATATATATTTTTTTTTAATGTGGCCAAACACTCACCCTGTAATCAGAGTCTCCATGTACATCAGGATGAAGGCCAGAAGTGCTGGGATGGCGGCGGCAAACATCAGCCCAATGTGCAGTGGCTTCTCGATGCCCAGTGGGTTGACAAACCAGCCACGCTTGCAGGCGTCTGAAGGCTTCAGGCCATCAGGCACGTCCAGTTTCTATAGCAACCGCATCATCATGAAAGGACACATTAAGGCATCTCGACGAATAGAGGAGGGATGCTTTAAATCTCCACATGTGGTACCCAACTGAAAACATACTATCTTTGTGATAACACATTACTTTTTTACTGAAAATTAGCTTTATATCTTGATGGTGTAGTATCTTTATAGCAAACAAAAAGTCTCCACGTATGTCTTTCTGATATCATCATGCCCTATAAACTGAATAAAATCCATTGAATCCCACAATTGTACACATCATGTGCTGCAATAAACACATACAAAATTAATTCTATTTCTCAATTTTCTTTAACGCACTTCTTTTGAAAATCTTCTCTAGTATCATTTAACCATCTGTACTATACTGGATACAATAACCAAAATGCTTAGCACCAAAGTGGATTTAAAAATAAGCCACTGGCCGATTAAAAAGGTCATAGAAAGTTGCATTTCTAGCACTCGTAGTTTTCTACTACTGGCCTGCTCCATCCAACAAGATATCTTTGCAGTTACCCATTTATTGAGTAACATTCAAGAAAGGGCTAAACAAGATGGGGGAAGAATGGACAAAGGGGACCACCCCTTGTGAGAGAAAAAAATTTACCTGAGTGTAAACTGCCTTGATAAGGAAGTCGACGATCACAAAGACGAAGATGGAGATGGGGATTCCAAAGTCTCCAATCATCTTCCTTGCCTGAATGAATAATAAAACAGATAATGGTCAAATAGAGACTTGTAAGGCCACGACATCACTACTACCTCATCTCATTTGCATATTTTGATGCTGATAATATCACTGTTTCATACAGACACTCCAATTCCACATTTCCATAACTTTTCTTATCTTGGATCCAATTTTGGAGAAATATCTTCCATGCTGACTGTTTTATGTTAGTGGATTGAGCGTTAAAGGCCAATGAAAACAAAATATTGTACTTTTCTCCAGCAGTGGCGGCACCTAAACTTCAAAAATTCAAAACGAATTGTCCGATTTTCCTCAAACTTTCACTGCCGTGTTCTACTAATATTGCTGCATTCACTCAATCCATGTATGATATTTAGGTGTAATTCTCCTACAGCTCATAGAACCCAACAATCATGAATCAATGGGGCATAAAGGGGGTACGTGTACATAGGGCAGACACAACAGTGCATAAAAAGCAGAAACCCCACAGAAGGGGGGGGGGGGGTCACTCACGCTCTTCCCGAGAAAGCGGCCCTGGCGGAACTTGCGGAGGAAGTAGGCGAGGAAGAACGTGCCGAGCGTCAGGATGGTGGACAGGAGGGCGGTGTTCGGCTGTCTCTCAACCATGACTTTTGCAGACGCGCAGACTCCTCCTGGAGGTCAAACCAAAGGGTGAGGCAAATTGTAAGATCTGTCGCAAAATTGGCAACTCGCCAAATGCTTACAAAAATGATCTAAAAACAAACTGGAAAAATCAGTATAATCCTTATAATTACACCAAAGACATTTGTGACAATTTTTTTCACCTGCATGTCTCTTCATATACATTTTCCTTTTTTTTACTTAAAAAACATTCACAACATGCCTTCATAACTGTATCATTGTATTCATGACTGAAAATGAGTGCATCCAGAATCTTTTGTATTTCCGTATTCAAGATTGCCGTAATTTCTAGGAATTTTCCAACAATTCCTCTACCAATACTTTAAAATAGAAAAAAAAAGCCATTATTCCTCCTTGCTTTTCAAGACTACACATTTCCAGGATTTAGCAGGATATGAAACAACTGTCCCTTGAAGGAAGAAGTCACTCAGGCACAGATAATGATCAGTACAGACACTCACTTTCTCTCTTCTTCCTTTTTCATTGTTTATGGAGAGGAGTTATGCTTTCTTTCACACACTTTTTGTTTTTTTTAAGAGACAAGGAAACATTTGCATATCCATTTCAATAAAACTACTTCCTTGTAAATGGCTACTGAAGTTATTATTTTTGTTTGAAGTTTTTAATTTATTTGTCCTGCTTTTGGGGGATATTTGAAATAATGCCAAGGTTTTCTCACACAGTCTCACATCTTCAGTGAACACACACAGATGCTCCACATACCATCACTGCCATTCATTCCCAGGACCGTCGTGAAGCTGGTTGAATTTTCCTCGTACGTCTCGGTCCACATGTCTGTGTAATTGCCCATGCTGTCGGTCATTGATATCGGGCAGTAGTCGGGAAGGAGTGGGTGCACCCTGAAGATCTGTTTGAATTGACCATAAAAATACGAAGGAATGAACGAACGTGAATGAGTGAGTGAGTGAGTGAGTGAATGAATGTATGAATGAATGTATGAATGTATGAATGAATGTATGAATGTATGAATGAATGTATGAATGTATGAATGTATGAATGTATGAATGAATGTATGAATGTATGAATGAATGAATGAATGAATACATGAAATGCACAAATACATTCCGTAAAAAAATAAGTTCCGTTCAGCGCCAAGTGTTGCATGGTTGATTTCGTAACGAAATTGACTGTGTGACACTTCGCGCCACATAGAGCTTATCCTCAAAGTTCAGGATCAACCACTGAACATAACTGATTTAAGACAGATGAATACATTCATAAATGAATAAGTTATCAATAAGTCATGACATACATCGCATGTTTGTACAACTAATGTGGATGCATTTCTATAAACTGCTAAAGCTCAACAAGGCAACAATTCTCCTTCTCCCCCCCCCCCCAAAAAAAGGGGTTAATTTATTACATTTTACACATGTGTCTTTTCTTACAGTCTAGTAATTACATTCACCTGCTCCTTCCTACCAAGTTCCAAAGGCAGAAATTCGCTGAGTTGTTGCTATGTAGGGCAAGCCTCCAGCAAACTTTGTGGTTGTTTAGGGCAACTTTTGTTTACAAAACATGAATAATATCTGAATACATTACAGAATCTGGTCTATTAGATAGTTCACTCACCCTGTAGAGTTTGTTGAAGACTTCGTAGATGAAGATGAGACCAATGAGAAAGGCGAAGATCTCTTCCGTGAACCGCGTGAAGTACTGGACCAGCACGCTGCCCTCAAACGCTACCATGACGACGATGATGACGAAGAGCCACATCCCGACCCAAACGCGGAATGGCAGATACTCAATGCCCTGCGCTACACAGAACTGAAATGGCAACGCACAAAAATATGTCTCAACAGTACATAACATATAATGGCATGATCTTTTATTCTCTAATGTCTGCACATGTATATTTTTGCCATACACAGGTGTAATGCTTTCATGTTTTGGTATTTCAATACTCCTTATTTCAGCTACTTTTCATATCCATGGTGCATTATTCTTTCATTCTTGTCTTGCATGATCTGTGTATATATGTCTTACGTAATCTGTAATAATAGTCTGTAAAGCACATTGAAACTCTTCATAAACTAACAAGTGTGAAATGCGCTATATAAAAAATATAACTATCATCATTTGTATCCAGATGTGTCCTGGGTTACTACAACATGTTTAACTCATTCCTAATTTTTTTGTTGCCCTTTACACTTTGAATGTGCTGAAAATTCATGACAGGTTGTACGAAGCAACAATTGTAAAACCCTCATTTGCAGTTGCGCCCCTGTCAGCTCCTAGAAATTCCCGAGGCATGCTCTAGCTTACCGAGTAGAGATTCTCTTCGAAGACCAGAATGGGACCGGTCACTCCTATAATCGTCAGGGGCTGTCCAGAGAAGATGGCGAAGACACAGCCGCAGATCGCCGTGGCGACGATGGTCTCGGACACGCCTATCCAGTTCTCTGTCTTGTCAGCTTTGTTGGGGAAGGAGAGAAATTATAAAATGAATGTCGTCTGTTATCACTGTGAGGTCACAATGAAATTGTGCAGTGCCGTAAAAGCAGAAGACGACAATTTTCACTCGAGTATGCCACGAACAACATAGCGCACACTAGATTTATCGGCAATGCTGCACTTGCACTTCCTCTGGCCTACTACATACTTCTTTTTTCTTTTTCTTTTTCCTGCCTGCCTTTCTTTCTCCTGGGGTCACTATCCTTGGTCCAGTCAAAAGCCTGGACAACAATCGCTTACACCTTTTCTCATATCAATCTTTATTTCTTTGACTGAACTAGATTACAAACTAACAATGCAGTTTTCATGTCCTGACATCTTCTTCATAATCTTTTTAGCAATCTTTTATTCTACAATCAACTGTCAGTCACGTTTTCATAATGATACTGTTGTACACCCTCCAAATTTCATTACTGATTTAAATGTTTGGTACACTGCAAAATCTCTGGACTTGTGTTTACTACGACTTTGCTATATCTAAACAATGTTATACACGCACAAGCTTGCGTTAGTAACTAACACTACACCTACATCTTGAACAAATTGTGATAACTCCCCCTATTAACATTCAACAACCCTCACCCATGAGAATAACCCATCCCCCACCCCCTCCCTCCACAACATCTCAACAGTTGTAGTGGTCTTACCCATGAGACCGCCAAACGTGATGGCAGGTGAGAGGGCGGCAAAGTAGATGAAGAAGAAGGCAGCAATGCACTGGAAGTTCAGCCCATCCTTAATGTCCGACCAATAGTGGGGGTAGCGGCGGCAGATGTCGTTGATCAGACCGCCGAAGATCTTGCCCGTTCGCTTGAGAGGGTCGGGGTATCGCTTTGGCGGTCTCTTCTTCGAGGCTGGATTAAAAAAATAATAATAAATGTGGAAAAATTGGACAACTCATATATCGATTTACTGCAATCACTGAAATAGAACGAACAAATAATGGCAGCAAACAGAGCAAACACAAACAAACTAGGCTGAGGAAACTGTTCATCATTACTGGTTTCAAAATCAAACATCAGTCAGGTATTTGAGTGACATCTTCCCATCCAACATCTTCAAATCCTGACAATGCAATTGTCCATTTGAAATCAAGGAAACATCAGCTGGTATTTACAACTTTACATTAGGTTTGGCTAACAAACACTGAGAAAACTACTCCACAACCTAAATTTCCTAGAAATTCTAAAAAAAACAAAACAACTTCAACTTTGAAATGATCTCTTGCATCTCCTTCAGATGGGGGATGGGGGCATCATCTCTTTTATCTTTTCCAAAACTTACTAGGATCGATGATCCTCAGATCGCCGTCCATCTCCTCGGCTTCTTCCAGCAGTTGCTGCTCCGCTCGCATCTTCTTCATCTTCTCGTTCTGCATGCGCAGGACGGGCAGAAGCAGTTCGCGGTCCCAGTCGCCGGGCGGCAGCACGATGGTGTGGTCGATGAAGGTGTTCATGGCCGTCAGCAGGTCCCGCATCGTCTCCGCCGTGTACGCCGCTTGATGGAAGTGCTGCAGCGATAAATTCAAAGGAAAAAAAATCAAGAATGGACATGCAGAAAATATGATGATGCAGAGATGCCAACTTCTTGACACAGAAAAACAGATGGAATATCAAAAAAAAATCATCAGATTTTTGAAAGGAAAATCATATTTTCATGAAATCTTGACACCATCACTAGCCCGTTGGCTCTGGGCAAGTGAAATATAAGAAAAAAAAAAGTTTCCCCAGTAAGGAGAGGCATGTAAAAATGTTGCTACTTCATCAACACTGATGAAAAAATTGTAAAGCATCCGTGCATTTCCCGCCCATTTAGGCTCATCATTCAACGCTTTGTAGGGGTTGCAGATACTTACAGTATATCTTTCTATATGTGACCCTGCACCTCAAAACAAACAAAAAGTCGCCAGACATGAATTTTTACTTAAGACCATATTCTAAAAGAGCAGACTTTAAGCTTTAAAATGATGTATAACTCATATCAAATGGACTCTCCTAACCTATCTAAATATTGGAATGAAAGCACAAACTCGGGAAAAGTTTGAACTGAGAAAAGAGGCTCTGAAGTACAGAGTCTATTCAAGCGCTTAATCTTTACCAAACCGTGGTGGCTGTGCGATGAATGGGACAAAAAACAGGAAGTTAACCACCACAGTAACAACAATGAAGGGATTAACAAATTAAACTGAAATTAGGCATGCCTCATTAACACATTCTGTCCATAATTAACGCAAACTTTCAAAGCAGTAGCACTATTCTTTCAAAAATTATTAGAGTTAAAAGTGAAGAGTGTGGACAAGGTTTTTCAGAAATGAAAAAGGGATTCTAAAGACACACCTAATCACACTATTCTACCAAAAATGTTCGAGATAAACTGCTAAAAAACACACTTTTCCGCCCGTTTTATGATACCAAATTTTAGCATTATGTAAAAGAAGACCCGCTCTTTCAGAATATATGAAAAAGTCAAGTTCGGCTAGGTTGACCCATTTCACTTATTTTCAGTCCTCACGCAAAATCAGTGTGTGCGACTTTATGTTCGTTTTGAGGTGCACGGTCACATATGATAACGCTGTTTACTGCAGTTTTCTGTGGTAGATATAGGCTTCATTTTAAATTTTGCTTGAAAGATGAAAGTCATTCTTTCAGGAGGCAATATCGTATTAACATATTTCACACTGTTTATCGTACTAAATACTATAAAATCGTATTGGCTCGCATCTCTGGATGATGTCTCGGTAACTTCCAACAGTTCCTGGGTTCATGCACGAGGTTCTCAAAGGACATACAGCAAGTGTTGGAGTAATTGTACATTCACACCATGTTCCCAATGGCCACGACAGTCCCACTTCAGGCCACCACGGACAAAATGGGATGGACGTGAAACAATTTGTGGGATGGGATGGGCAAACATACAGGCCCTGATTGCCGTGGATGCTGTGTCAGACTTTTAAACTGTCAAAAAAATTTGCCACGGCAGTCATGGTGCTGAGAAACCTAGTAGGCCACAACAAAACTTGGAGGTGGTCTGTAATGGGACACTGTATGTGTAGTCTAGCCTGACCAAACACCATGAGAACAACATCTGTTAGCTACATGCTTACTGGAGCAAGACTAGAATGTGGAGGGAAGGCTGAGGAGAATACCCCACCTACCCATGGCAAACTACGTTTCGGACAAACAAGGCTGCCATGGCTGCCGGAAACAAGATATAAACGTACATGTAGCATTAGCAGCCATTTATCTTTGGCTTTTTGAAGCTCAGAGATATATTTTTGAAAAAAGTATTGGAGAAAATCATCTAATGCCCCTTAGCGAGCAAAGCTACTCACGTCGTTTGACATAAGGGTGGAGAAGGAGCGCCCAAGCTCGTGGTAGTTGATGTGTGACGACGTTGGCACCAGCATGACGAAGAGGAAGCGGACGGGGATGGGCACCTCCGAGAAGTTGTCCAGCACTGCGCCCTCAGCAAGACGCACGAAGGAGACGGCGGGGGTGTCCAGGAAGTCCACCTCGCCGACCAGGGCCGAGGTGACCTCGGCGTCGTCGGGGATCTTGCGCATGATGCCCTCGATGCGCTGGTGGTCCAGGCGGCGAGCCAGGCGGGTCAGCGACGTCGAGGAGGGTGTGGACTTGAAGCCGGACGGCGTCGAGCCCTTGGTGTCGGGGGTGTTGGTGTTGCCATTGGCTGGAGTTGAACCGTCGGTCACCAGCATCGGCAGTGTGACATCAGACCCCTGCTGCTGTTTTAGCATGCAAACAATCATGGTATGAGAGGTGTGTTAAGAGTGTACAACAAAAAGTTTTTAAAGCAAGTGGGAAGAAAAAAAAAATATACAATATGAAAAAGATGCATAACTTACAGACAGACTATGAGTAACTGACAGTTCTTTGGTTATGCAAAAAATGGCAGATTTTGTGATGCTCAATCAAATTGCAGAAAAAAAAAATGAAAAACAAGCATTTTCCATCATTTTTTATAATGGAAATACATACTTTAATATTGCAACTAAAAAAATAACTAAAAAATCCTAGTTGGCAACTCTACTTATTTTAACAGGAATAGATGTGACTTGCTATTCCCAATCAAATGGCTTTTGTTTGAGCCCAGCTAAGCAATTGCATGTTGAGTGCCAATTGGTCACTGACCTTTTGATGACTGTGGCCATGCCCTGTGAGGCTGATGGAGGACAAATTCTTCAGAATACCAGAGGGGTGATGATGGTGCTTCTCGTGCCTGTGAAGCAATGAAAGCATACAACAGTTTAATGGAAGAACTGGGAGAAAAAAAAAGAACTGATCATTTATCACTCTGCCGGATGCAAGCATCTGTGCATGCTATCATGCCCATTCATGTAGATGAAACAAGTAGTATATGATGTAATCTCAAATGTCACAACATGAGAGTAAAATATATCATAGGTTTGATTTAACACCATGAACATTGTTGCTACAAAACAGGCTGTACAACTATTTATCAGCCACATATAACACATGTCCAACAAATTTGATGCAATACTGGGTATGGCAATATGATGTATATAACAGAGGTGTGACCACGGAAAAAAATATTTTTGGTGAATTTTGAGAATATACACCATCGAGCAACAAAAACTGGGTTTTGTTATGATCAAAATCCAATCTCTGTGCCCAACATTAAAAGGCTAGATGATCCACAAAAGTATTTTACATGCAAGAGGCATTGGCTCTTTTTTTTTTTTTTCAGGATTACATGAGCATGGTGGTGATGTAAAATAGGCAGGATATACGATGGTAAAAACAAACTATGTCTACTGCAATATTCTGCACAATGTTTGTCTCAAATGCACTGTCCCACTGGGATTTCATTTCAAATGTTAAATTTGAGAGTGAAAAGTGACTTCTGTTCTGACGTAGTGACGCTGCCCAATTCATTAAAAATTGTAATGAATCATTCGCATATGGGTTGTGATAGGTCCCATGCAAACAGAGAAAAAAAAATCACAAATTGAAGTTTCAGCTTACAATTTTCATTGATGAGCTGGGCTCCAAAAGAATTTAAATCATTAAAATGATGCCAATAATTGGGATTAATTGATCTTTTCACGTTCTTGTATCTTTCATTTTTTTTCCCCTCAACTTTGATTCAGTAACCTTGCACAGGACAGGTGCTATCAATGACAAAATGCAACACTTAGACCCGTCAACACAGCACACACATATAATATGCAAGTGAATGAGGGTTAGTGCAGGGTTTGAGAAATGCATGGACATCCATTCACTCAGAAGGGGTGTTTGGGCTCTATGTCTCGTTTGTGCAGGAGTGCATCTTTGGAGGTAACCTTATTGTCACTCGTGGCAGAGGGGCATAAAATACAAGAGTGCAGGTGCCACGCCCTGGTTGCAAATGTTGTTAACATTAGTGTCATCCCCAGTAGTCGTTCCCATGGAAACGTGTACCTGTCTCCCTTCTTGTCGTCCACGGATCCGAGCGAGATGGTGGAGAAGTTGCGCAAAATGCCTCCAGAGTGTTCATTCACGTGTCTACATTCGGGGGGTGGGAGGTGGGGTGATGATAGCGTTACAAACTCTTCTTTTGCTTTTGTTTGCTACTGTGGATGACTTACGGAAAAGACACATGTTGATATGCCAGCAAAATGGACATTACTTCACTATTTTCTTTTTTAACAACACAAACTGCATCACACATAGCCACACATGAAAAGTATATAAATCCAGCTTTTGCACATTACAGATATTTTTTTCGCTGGGTACAAATACTGCACACAAGCTTACACTACAGCAGTTGAGATGGATGTGCACAAATGAGTGAAAACTTTTGACACTGCCATTCTTGGGAAGAAGAAAAAAAATAGGTGTGTGCATATTTAAGCTGATCATTTCAACACTCAAGCAATGCAGCACACATTTGCAAATATTCGCACATGATATATTCAGAGGTCTCCTTTATCATAATTTCTATGTTGTGAACTGTGATGAGGTAACATGGATGAAAAAAAAAAATTGCCACACTAATAACAAGCAAAAAGGAGAATTGCCACTCTACATGAATAAGCTCAATTTGAATGACAAGCATCTGTGGTGCTTATGCTAAATAGAAAATTGGGGTGCCCGCTGCTTTTGTTTCCAGGGCAGTTTGCAGCTTCAATGCTCTAATATGAAGCTTTATCGTATTGTGCACATAAGCAACATTTCAAAAGATCAAGGATCTATTCTCTGGGACAAAGTGTGATTACGCAAAGTGGCAAGGGCACTCACATTATGATAATACATTCATGAGCTAATTTGCAAGAATAAAAATGACATTAACCTTTAATATGCATGAGATGAATTTTCTTCGGGCCCATGTGCAACATGCCAACAAGTTTTGTTCAAATTTATCTCACACCAGCACAATCATACAAGCCTGAATATGTGGAATGTACTTTTCATATAAACATAAATTTAAAAAAAAAAATCTTTACATTTTGTCCTGTCTTTTATGATCCTAATGATGACTTAATCATCTTGTCATCCTAGAATGGTTGATGCTTTTAGAGTTTACAGTACTGTGAAGGATAAATAAGATATACACCACAAACACATTCAATATTTGTTCATTAACTCCTTCACGTATAGATATGAATGCTGCAGAATAAAATGACTTGATTATGGATATAATATGCTGTTTGTGCACTGCACTTCACTCAGCTTTATTGTGAATATGTTGGTTCATGCGACTACAAAGTATCATGAATATACAATGCAGGTGAGATTTACTCATAATTTGCATAAATGCAGATCCCAGGAATTGTACACACCCATGAACATTTCACAGTGACATGCACAATGCCATCTAGTACATACAAAAATATGACATGAAATGTATTTTGTGAATTTGGCCACTCTTGAAAGTCTACATGACTGAATGTTTAAATAGTTGAAACAGAATAAATAAATGTGATTTTCTGCAGGACATGATAGACAGTCACTTCAAGCAATTCATTTGAGCAAGTCATTATGAATGTGCCACTACATAGTAATTCCAGGCAAGCACTATTTTATTTCCATTTGTCATCAATTTTCACACTTCCCAACATTATTTTGCACATGTGGGATTAAGGAGTACAGCCCTCCCACCCCACTATCCTCACACATGCATTCACTGCATGGGTCAGTGTCTTACTTGTGCTTGAGGAGAAGTGCCCTCATGATGTCACCGCGGTGCTCCTCCCGAATCTGATCAGCGATGATCATGTTGTCGACGACGCGGTGGAAAATGTTCGAAAGGTTTGACTCCTCCAAGTCAAAGATGGCAGTAGCTGAGGATCAGAAGTGAAAACTTTTAGAACACCGGCCAGCAAAGCAAATATAGAAGACTTTGCTGTTCATAGTCTCTTTGCTGATGTTCTGTGACAGACACCAATATCATCAGCCAGAACAATCAGAATACAATCATCATTGTCATTATCATCACCACCATCATTATCATCATCAAATTTTGATGTAACGAAAGAAACCCGCTGGTCGCAAGAACTTCATTATACTGGGAGTTCACTGTATTATCATCACAATCAAAATCATCATCATCATCACTATCATCATCACTATCATCATCACCACCACCATTGTCATCATCAGCTCTGTCAACATGCACCATGGTATCATCATCACCATCATCATCACCACCACCACCACCGCCCTCACCACATCATCACCATCACCATCATCACCATCATCCTCACCATCATCACCATCATCATCATCACTATCACAATCACCATCATCATCATCATATCTTTTCTCCTAACCATGCTCCAGGTACTGTCTGAGCTCCACCAGGCTGTGGAAGGAGAGGGAGGCAACGTGGGGCTTGCCCCACCTCTGGGCCCCCTCCTCGACGTCCTCCTCGTACTTGATCCAGCGAGCTTTCTCCTTCCACTCCATCTCGTGCCCCTCCTCCTTGTACAACTCGTCCAGCTCCACAAAGACCTGCAGTCACATCCAGTATTAGAGCAAAAGTTTTTGAGCACTTTTCAAGCAAACATCCATGAAAAACAAAGCAAGGTGTAAGGGGCCATGTCCTTCATACAATACAAGGTGGTTCTTCAAAGAATGACTAGAATGTGTTGACTACATGAAAAGTACTCAATGTGAAAATGCAAAAATGGCGGCCAATTCACTTCACTCATTTTATCAATTTCTTTTGCAAGAAGTGCTATCACTTTTTTTGACATATGTCACTGTATATGATCACCAACAAGTGTATAAAGAACTTTAATTGTCTCATATCAAGCTCCTTTGATCAGAAAAACATTGTGACATACGACATCTTACCGGAATATTTGGCGTACACAAGTACCTGACAAGGACACTTGAATCATGGTCATTGTTCAGCATAAATGCTGGACATACATTTGTACCTTAAAGAAAAAAAAAGTGGATTTGAGATAAAGTGTCAGACTTTATTGAGTGTATTTGCCAACTCTTTGCCTTTATTTTGTGTGTTTGTTGGCTGGTTTGTTTTGCGAGAGGGTCATTATATAGTTACTGTATATGCAATATATTTCTCGAGTCTAAATTTTTGCGAATCGGGGATTCCCGACGATTTCGCGAGTGGTTAAATTCGCGATCGTGGAGTCCTGTACTAAACTGAGAAGAGTACACGCGTACGTCACATTGGGATCACAGTCAATATTTTCGCGTGTCTTGAATTTCGCGAATAGCACCAGACTTGCGAAATTCGCGAAAATAAAAACCTCGCGAAATATTCAGCGTATACAGTATCTGGTTCGATTGGGAAGGCAGCTCACCTCATGGGGGCGATGGTCGTATTCCTTCTTATTTTTCTTCTTCTCCATCTGGCCGGCGGAGGAGCTGCCCCGCCCCCTAACGTGGACGAAGGAGCTCACACTGTGCCTGTGTGATGAGTGGTGGTGGCGCCCTCCACCCGACATGTCTCCTAGGCGATGGACTGTCAATGGAAGCAAAACGACACATTTTCTTCAAATGCGGGGTATAGTTTGGAACATGTGCGTGACTACCAGCTGAAAATCATAGGAACAAGTTGAATGTTTGATATTGGTTGCTTTGAATATGAATACGCAAGTTGGGTTGGTATGTGCTGATTTTTCAACTCCGTTGACCCCCTTTCAGCGTATGAGAGTGCAGACAAAATTGCAGTCATATACAGCGTTAGCATACAACGTAAAATGAGATGAATATCTCTACTGTATATGTCATATATTTCATGAGGTTTCATTGTCGTGAATTTTGCAAGTCGGGTGCTGCTCACGAATTTAGCAGCATGCAAAAAACATTAACTGACATGAACGCAACATGCACAGATTCATTTATCTATCTATCCATCAATCTATCTATCTATCTATCTATCCATCCATCTATCTATCTATCTATCTATTTATCTATCTATCTATCTACCTATATATCTATCTATTTATCTATATCTATCTATCTATCTATCTATCTCTATCAATCTCTCCTCTTCCTCACCTGCCATCTATCTATCTATCTATCTATCTATCTATATATCTATCTATCTATCTATCTATCTATCTATCTATCTATCTATATATCTATCTATATATCTATCTATCTATCTATCTATTTATCTATTTATCTATCTATCTATCTATCTATCTATCTATCTATCTATCTATCTATCTCTATCAATCTCTCCTCTTCCTCACCTGCCATGGTCTCACGGATGGCAGGATTCATCTCCTCCTCCTCATCCGAGTCGCCTCCGATGCGGATGGAGATGTCCTGCATCTTGAGGTTGACATCGCTGCCCTGCCGGAGCCGCTCGGTGGGGTCAGAGGTCATCGAGCGCTTGTTCTTACTGTGGTGGTGGTGATGGTGGTGGTGGTGGCGGTGTTTATGGGATCCAGACCTGGGGATAGGTAGGGGAAGGGGCGGAAGTTAAAACAAATATGATTAATCAGTAGATACAAAAATAGTAACATCATAAGTCATTACTTTGTGTATCTGATAAAAGACCATGTCGCTGACATGTTAAGCAAAAGCAACTTACATTTGTAAGATGGGACATTCAAACATACACAGTGCAATATCATACACGTACATCTGTACAAATTCATTAAATCCCCCTTTATTTACATTACTACAGTAACACGGCATTCAAAACCTTTCTTCTTTAAGGTAGGATTTGTTTATACATAAAAATCATATATTGTTTATGCTCTTCCAGGATTTCAATACACTTAAAGACATTGTTGGTTCCAAAGGTGGAGCATGGATCTACATAGTAAAAATCATATCGCTAAATATGACTTGCAGTTAAATTTGGCAACAATCAAGCAGCAATTTTCATTGCTGCTCCCCAATGTTAACAAAACTGTTGGCCAAAGTCGAGAAGGTGGTGTTAAAAAGCACCCTACATGTTATATGTAACACCCCATCAAATGTGGGCCAATGTAATGCACAAACATTGCTCTGCTATGAATAGCTCAGCTTGCATTTAAAAAAAAAAATGGCCAAGCCCAGCAAATCCAAGAGACATGGTATCAAATTTGATGGTCTTCACATCTGAAGAACACAAATAACTGCTCAAAATGTTGATACAGTACATGGAGAGACTCAAAGCTCGGGGATGAACTTTGAAGACCCTACCAGCATTTCTTTACACCTTGAACCCAAGATCTGCACATTTTTCAAAGCCATTTAGTTTTCTGATGCCGTTTTCAATTCAGGTGATTAAATACTGGTATCGTAGAATTTGACCAATGGCTAAAATTCTACTGACATACGCAGTGTACAACAATGAAAAGTGCTGATTATCTCCTGCATGCAAACAATCACACACACAAAAAAAATCCACACAAAAGTCAAATTAATTCAAAATTTTTTGTCTGAAGACCTTGAAAAAAATGCAAGGTTTACACACTATCCTTCAGATTTTGTTTTCTGCCACTGTTTATACTGACAATTGGGCGCAACAATTGGTCATGTTCAAGAGCTGTTGCCATGGTAGTGACCCCTTACCTGTCTTTGGTCTTTGACCCTGCTTCGACGTCTCCGCCCTTGTCTTCCAGGATGCCGTCGGATCGGTTGGCACTGGTTTCCCCACCTTCCTCCTCCCCGATGGTGAACTACAGAGAGACGCGAGAGCGACAAAATTTACGATTAGTGAGTAGGTCAACGGAGCGTCCTTCCAGTCAGACACTTAAGTGAAAAGACACCATTGGTATCTGTCCATGGGCCAGGAGACTGTCTTACAGAGCTCTAAAGGTGGTATTAAAGAAGGAGAAGAAACAAGAACCTCTCCCTTGTACAGAGTACCCATGCAACATGCTGAAGAAAAGTTATGCGCTCTATCACAGGTGTTGATAGATTGCTTCAACAAAAGACAGTGCTTAGTAGCACTCGCATAAATTTGCACAAATTGCACAGACATTCTACTCCTCTTAACTCTTCCCTGCTCTAACATTCCATGCTTCTCACACAAGCAAATTTAAAGGGGCATTCCAGACAATTTTCATAATTTCACATCATGTAGTACATAAAATCGACAGCTCTATGTATAGATTCATGGCATTTATCGTGGTCCTTGAACAGAGAAACCAATAAACTGGAAATCTTAAACAAATTACACTGAATAGTGTTGATGACATCAGAACCTCACATATTTCAGAAATGTAGCAGTGTAATTCCATTACAATACCGCTTGCTAAACAAGTTCACCTGTGAAGAATCTATGCATGCCTTCTTCTTTTGTTCTGCTTCCTTGAGCCTCAACTCGTGCATTTTTATGGTGAGGCTCCTGTCATCATCCTTGTTCATTGCAATTTGTTATATATTTTGAAAACATTCTCACTTATCATTCCAATCACTATACATTCTGAAATCCTGTACTTAGTTTAACTAATTTAGAGTTGTTCAAATATATAAGTCTGAAAATCATCTGGAGGTCCCATTTAAGTCACTTGAAATTCAAATTTACAAGCTCTACCCCCTTCCCTCTTTGTTTGAATTATGGCCAGAACTGCGGCACACCACCTGCTTAAAAAAAAACAACAACTAAATGCCTCAACTGAAATGGGCTATGGAAAGAATGCTGATGCCTATTCTAGAAACATTCTGATACTCCCTGTCTGATGGTAATGACTCTATCAATTCATTCCCCCTTTTCCCAGTCACATCTCTCTGCATGATGTACAGCAAACTGCTTTAGTTGTATTCAATGCATCCAGTTCAGTCAAGGTGGTGTATCCATGCGACTGACTTTTACTTTATCATGGAAGAGAATTCTAATCTCTTTCATTACATAATCATACTTTGGTTGCATAGAAGAAAATAACTTTTCACAAGCACATGCAGCAAATAAATCAATCTGCATTCAAGTACATTGATATTGTAACGTAACCCACTGAGGGCGGGCTGAGTTTGCCACAACACTCATTTCTCATAAACACTTGCCCGAGTATACTCGGGGCTCGTCCTCAACAGCTTAATGGTACTTTAACTCTGTAGAATATTGACTTGATGTTCACAAACCTCCTTCATCTTCAAAAATCATGTTCAGCTTACAATGACAACTATGTGTATGTCTTACAGGTGGGATCGTTGGGAAGTAATTCAAATATTTAGTATTTTGCTAATTTCAAAACAGTATCTACATAACAAATTTCAAGTAGCCTTTGCTTCTAGCCCTCAAAATATTTCTTTGATGATAAATATTGGCAATCTAAAAAAGAAAAGGGGAATGTAGCTGCAAATGCATCAGGCAGCAAATCCAATTTCAATCATGCTGTAAACATACAAAGTGTAGAATTTATCATCGTGGCTTTAATAGTCCCATACCTTCATAAACTTGTGCCCTTAAAATCCCATGGGCACACACACTCACAATACACAAGATATGGAAAACATATAAGTATTATTTATGATCTTGATGTAGGCTGATCCTGAAGATAGAAATGTATGTTATTGCTAAGAAGCTTTCCATGCCCTCCACACATTTTTTTTTTCTCCTGTTAATGCACCAGTATACAATGTATTACCAGCACAATATTGGCAATTAAGACTTTCTGTTGCTTACAAATATATGTGCAGCTTCTGAGTAACAAATGTCTTGTGACATCATTGTTAATTTTCAAGAAATCTTTCAAACTTAGATGATGTAGAATTGAATCTCGATTTTCCATGTTTTTTTTTTTTTTATACTCTACAAAATTCAATGACAAAATATAAATGGTTTGTCTGATAGCATTATCCCGTTTTTTTCCTACTATTTAATGAACAAATTTTTATGGGCATAAACTGGGTAAGCTATGATGCAGCAATACCACATCATGGATAGTAAATATCTTTCAATTAATAAATTTGGTTTAAGATTTGACACACATGAAATATCATTAAACACAAAATGAAAATTACAACTTTAAAGTTCATTCAAACATGCAATCTGTGCAGAGAATATCTTCATAAGAGCGCAATACAGCCTTGCATTTATCTCAAATTGGCAAACTTGATTTAGAGGGGAGAACAAAATTAGGATCCTTCTCCAAAATTGGCAACTCCCTGTCTCAGTGACACTCCAATGCATTTAAGGTGGTGTACGTCTAATCCTGTGCTCTGTGCAAGTATGAAAACTTGAACCATGCAAAATTCTTTTCTTCTGCCCAAAATGGCAGAAATTAACCATCAATGTTTCATGAAATTGTGAGAAAACAACAGATAGTAGAAGGTCATGCATCATTTGAACATTCCAAACATGGCCCATGCTTCCACAGTATACAGTACCATCCGTGCATATCGTCTGCCCTGCCTAATGAGACGCCGCGATCTCTTTGAAAACCAAGAAGTGAATCATTCAAAAATCTCATTTAAGTTTGAAAACACACATACACAAACACACACACCGAAAACAACCAAAACAAAAACAAAACAACCAAAACAAATTGATATGGAAATATGAACACATGAAAATACAACTGTATCTATCACATGAATTATGGCTTGCTATACAAAATCAAAAAATGGGAAACATCAGAACATTGTGCAATTAGCGTCATAAATTTCAAGAAATATAGCCACAAGATAATATTTGCAATAAAGGTTTTTACTCTCTGTGAGAAAAACCAACATGGCAACCCATCAGGGCAACAACCCATGGTAACCATGGCAACCAATAGAGGGATTATCAGAGAAAGTTGAGATGCACAGTGGATTTTATCTCCAACCATGTTCTGCCTTGGACTCCAATGTCACATCCCACATCAAAACCAAAACCAAGAATTCACAAAGGCAAAATTTATCTGCCAAACATGTATTTTCTGTTTTCAGTCAACTTAACATATAAATCATTTGATTTACCCAAAACTCTTAATTGAAGCAATCTCTTTTTTTTTTTTTTTTTGACTACATCCAAATCGATTCTCATAATTTTCGTATTTCAATTTGGCTAGCATCTCAAAGTCTTTGTAATGTCTCCATCATAAAAACTCTGAAGCCAATACTATTCTAATGTCCAACCACAACTTTCATGAGTACATGCATCACCAAAAAATACAGAGCTACTAGTAATCTAATTTCAGTCCAGCACAACACCCTTTCCCATCCATAGCGCCTCTATTTCTCGCGCAACATCTGCAAACCTAACCACAATGTAACGTTATGATAATCAAGAGTCCTTCACCACATTATTCATTAAAGATGTAGCTCAACCTTTCACAGTTCAATGAACTGCACAACTGAACCCAGCATGGACCGTAGTATAAAAGTACAAGGACAATCACTTATAGCACGTTAAATATGTGATTCCTTTTGTTGTATGAACACATACACATAACAGAGGAGGGTATACGGATAACCTCTCTCAATGCAACTTGACATGCAAAAAGGTCGTAACAGCCATAACATGGCTCAAGATTAGCAGTGGCCCGGTGGTCCAGTGCCACTTAAAGTTGATGCCCAGCCACAAAACTTCCCACAAGATTTTCTTCGGGTTGCCTGATCAGGCAATTATGATTTAGAATTGATTGATTGTAATCTTTCCTTTTAATTTGAGCCCCAACATTTCGTTTTTGGGGCCAAGATTTTAGTGGCTCTAACCGTCCACCACAGAAAAAAAGTAAGTGTTGAGTCCTGCATAGCCTGTAAACATGAAATTCCCTACAGTCCCATGCTTTCATATTTGTGGAATTTGTTGGGTCAATGCTCACCTTTGGCACACTCCTCTCTTTACCGTCCACTGCATCCGCTGCGCTCTCTTCCGCGATGCTTGTAATTAGCTCCTCCGTGGCCTCGGCGAAGCTCTTGTTGGAGTGCGACGTGCGGATCGTCTGCGGCTGTTCAAGGAGTTTCCCGTGGCTCTTTGACTTTGGAGGCAGGGGCTCCAGCTGCTGCTGGACCTTGAACTCCGCGCTCCGATGACCTAGATTTTGGAGGTAAAAAATATCAGGTTCATTTCATGTCCACTTCATGACTTTCTAAACATTGAAGGGATTGTACAGTACTGGTTGAGGTGAGGATTCAGGTTTATAACATTTTTTGGTGAGATAATGAGAAACCTCTATATGAAATATGAAAAAGCTGTAATTTCAAGAAGGATTCCACGTTTACTTGATGAAAATTAGTCTTGAAATGGCCGAGATATCCAAAAAAGCGATCCAAATGAAATTGACAGGCCACGACTTTTATTAGGATCTCTTTGTTTTTTCTTGTTTTTAGATGTATCAGTCCTTTCAAAACTGATTTTCACCAAATAAACTTTTGATTCCCCCTAGAATTGTATGTTTCTAATATTTCACAGAGTGGTTTCTAAATATCTCGCAAAACATTACAAGACGAATCCTGAACTCATTCCTTTCAACCAGAACTGCACAGTCCCTTTAACCCGTTGAAGACTAGATCTTGATTACACTCAGACAGGTGTTTATGGAAAATGCATGTCATGGCAAAATTTTCTTGCCCTTATTACTGTGTGTAGCTAAATATCAAGACTTCATGCAACATATCTTTTGAATTATCTTTACCAATGTGATGCTGGACACAAATTGAGGTATTTAAAAAAAAAGAAGAGAAAATCTTCTGTGCGAGTATTTATACCCCAATACTCACTAATGGTGATGTGTTGTCTATCTTGGCCCAACATTGTTTGAATTGTCAATCTCTGAAGCTCCATGACACTCAGTTGACTACAAGTTCACTTAATGTTTATCTCAAACATGTGTGCCATTCAATCTCAAGGATTACTTTGTTTTGCCCGCTTAGCTCTGTGGTATCTTATCGCCAAGGACATGCAGAATGCGACCCTTGGCCAAGGCAAAACTTCTAGATTCAAATGCTGCTCATACATGGATTGGGTTGACCACACACAGATAAAGGCAAAGTCTTGTTTTCTTTTACGATTAAAATGCTAAGTATGTGTGTGGGTATCAGGTTAGGTATGTAGGTTTCAAGGCTTCAAGAGAAGCCATCATAGAAAACTGCACTCTGGTGATAATGTTACACATGCAGTTTTTTAAACGGGAAATCAAAACACAAAATGTTTTCTTCACGAGTCAGATAAGGTGTATTGATTCTACAGGAATCTGCAAGAGGGAAAAAAGCAACATAAGTATGGGGTACAAAGACTAATCACTCACCAGCTTGTCAATGAGCACTACATGTGAACAAAGTATGAAAGACATTAGGCTCTGGACAAGTGTTCTTGAATAGGTGCTAACATCAATTAAGCTAGTTGATTCTGTGATAACTTATCAGTGTTTCCAAGCGCTGCACAGTAATTTCATATCCAGAGTCAAAGTAATTCCTCTGCTACACGCAGAACCACCAGCAATGTTCTTTGGAATATTTCTCTATCACACAAAATCAGCAGAAACCTCACAACATCCTGATACTGTATACATTTGTGAACTCAGTAGTAAGTGAATTTGGGGAAAATAACTTCAAAAGTTGACGCACTGCCCACAGGATTACTGCATTTATTACACATTACACAAAAATGAAAATATTGTGGCAAAATATAAGCCAATGTGGGTTATCATTAGAGACATTTGAACTTGAACAACTTTGAGCAGATGAACGAAATAAACCGAGATCAAATAGGGCTGAAATATCCCTGGGCTTCAATGATGCATGCTTTTAATTTAACGGATGGTCACAACATCCGAGGAAGTGCTTTAAACATCAAACCATTGTCATGGCAGCTGATGGTTTTATACTTCCGCAAAAGGTTGAAACTGGTCTGCATTACGATGGCACATTCACTCATGCTACAGGAGTAGTGAAAGAGTAGTACATTACAAGCACAGCATTTATACCTCTTCAATATACCTACCTTGAAATCAACTATTATATTTACTAATGTTATATTCAATGAGCATAAAATCTGCACACTTCATGTCGTGCTAGCTTCATGTTTCACAAATATTTCCACTTTTACAGTACTCTCTATATTAAAAAGCTTAAGTACACTTGGAGTGGCATTGAAATGTCATGATTCATACTATGACAATTAGGAGACTACTGTAAAAGCGGATATTTTCACAGTCTGAGTAATTTTTTATGCTCTGCCGGATAAGATGAATTCACATGTTTTTTATTCTTTGTAATCAAAACACTAAACAGTTTAACCATAAAACAAGCAAAAACATTTGCGTGCTTTTATCGAAGTGCTATTTTCTCGTCATGCGGAAGGTGCAAAGATTTCCATACAACAAATTTTCCACTTTTGCAGTACTCTCTGAAGCGGAAGTGCACTCAAACACTGAAACGTCACAATTCATTATAATGTGACGTTTACGTGACTATAAAAACGAAAACCGAGCAAGAGGATGAGGAGCTAGCTTACTTTGGTAGTCCTTCTCCCCGAAGTGGGGGAGGTGAGTCTCTGGCTCTCCATCCACGGGGCTGGAAGTCAGGGGGAGCTTTTCAGGAGGCTTGAGCAACTCCTCCACCTGAGACTCCAGGCTGGCGTCGCTCTTCTCCTGGTCAAACACACAGACAACAAAAACAACAATGCACAAACACTGATTTACTTTTTTTTTTGGTACAACACCTTGTTGGAGCTTCATTTCAATCCATTATTAGCATCACAGACTAGCAATATGCATTTGGTAAATTTCATGGTCAATTTCACCTCTTTCATAAATATTTTCTTTGGCTTTGATTCCTCTGCATCGAGTCTGATTCCAGAATGTATTTATGGAAATTACTATGCACTGAAATATGTTGGTGTTTCTTTCTTTCAAAAACGTTTTCCTTTTCATGTTGAACATCACAATGCAGATGGACAGACACTCTAATATTCAAACAGCGAGCAAGAATTCAAATCATCATCAACAGGACTGCTGTTCATTTGTTGTTTTGGTACTAGCATCCACTTTCCAGTGAGCTACAAATGATCAAATCTTTTACAAATAACTTGATCTTTCTTCTTCCTCTTTTTTTTTTTTTTTTTTTTTTTTACACTCTTGCATCTCAATTCAATTTCATTCATTATTGGCCACCTTATTCTGAAATCTGTTATCAACACCTTAAAATGGAGACTTCACTGTAAACTTAATTCTTATAAAAGAAAACCAATTATATGATCATACAGGGGTAAAGAAAATTGATTTTGCCAATATGAAAGACAGATAGATGTTTCCTAGGTGGAAAAGATATCAAGTGTTAATATGATTCATTACAAAATGTGCCTTGTACATGGCCAACCTTGTCCATATATAATATACAAATCATTATGATCAGACTAAACCAACACGCACCGACAGTATAGAGACTCTCCAGCTTTGATATCAAAATTTTGGCAAGAGGTTTGAACACGTCTTTCAATAAATACTCTTTTATTTGATGCCTTATTGATTGCCTGCATGTTGACGCACGGTCTCGCACACGTGCAGAACGAGCCAACACATCAGAAATTGTCCAAACACAAAATTGCACTCTTCGGGATGTGGCAGCTCAAATTTGCAAATTATATCGTCTGTACTTGTCAGCCGATCAAAACTGATACATGGGACAAAACATCTGTCTCTCAGTGTCATGGGATACCAAAGAGAGCCGTAATGATAGTGAGGTATGCACAAACAGTGTGATATGTTTAATATCGTGATTAAATATAACCACCGAGTTTTACCTTTGAATGGAGTTTGTTGCTGGACATTTTGACTCTTGTCCTTAAGATGTGCTCTGAAATCGCCTTCCTATATCAGGTTGTAACTCCCATGAATCAGATTAGCGCGCGATCTGTGAACAGAACAAATTGCCAAAGAGGAAAAGAATGAGTAGGAGAGGGTCAAAGAACCTAAAATGTCAAAGAAACTGAGGTTATTTTAAGCTAATGACAAACTCATCAAATACCTAGAGAAAAAGACAGAAAGAGGATGAGAACAATAAAAAGTGAAAAATGACAGATCCACAACCATGTGGGACAAGAATGTAATATCTATGAAATCAGCAGTAGAAACAAACTCTACTCATCAGAAATTATCCAAAGAGAACATTGCTGTAGATTGTGAATAAATCATGGAGTTATTTTTTGGGGGGACAAAATCTTCTTTATACATTTAAAAAAAAAAAATGCACAGTTTAATATACAATGTGTATATAATGTCATCACATATTTATCAGCAAAGGAAACTAACTCTTCAAAGACTGTAAAAGACTCTTAAGAGTACAAATTCCATTCAGATCACGGTTGAAAAGTCTTTCGGACACTGACTGGTGAAATTTGCAATGTAAATATCTTTTTATGGATCACAAGCATATGTACAAATTTACATTGATAAAATCCTCTTTTTTAACCTCTAACAGTTTACAGAAAACAAGAACATAAAAAATATAGCCAACTTTATAGCTGGATTTTCAGGGAAGAAAAGACTAGTTTCATGTGAGGAGATGAAATGACATACTTGAATAGTTTCAGTACTTGTCAATGAGAACAAAATTAAGTTTTTATGGCTGCAGTTTTATGGCATTGAGATAAGATTGCAGCATAACATGACCACTGAAGATAAAAGTCACAATTCTGCACTTATATTTTCCTCTCACACTTCACAAGTGAAAGGGTGTACAGTCTGTGCATAAAGCATTTTTTTTTCTTAATTCATGCATGTACATGCAGCTACTGACCACAAGTTATTAGAAATATTTGAGGATGGTGGAACCTATCCACATTTACTGGCAAACATTTGAACAAGTAATAGATTTAATGAAACAAATATTTCTCAAGTAAAGAGTAGAATGTCATATGATGGTAATGCAAATTTTGTTGAATGGTCCAATGTAATCAAACTGAAAAAAAAAAAAAATACATTCAATTCCAACACCACCTGTCACAGAAGTAGTCTTAGATACGTACGCTTTGCACACTTGCACACTGCAGATAGCTTCTGCTGGATGTCAATATCCACCAACTCCAGAAAACTCAAACTCATACATACTCTTCAAAATAGTTAAGTGACCGACACTTCAAAGATCTACACATTATCTTTTTTCGCTGTATCTCTCTCTCTCTCTTTTTATCTATCTTTGTCGGAAAGTCAACTCTAAACTGGCTGCGACGGAAGCGTTGGCTTTCTATCATTCTGATTGACCTCTCTATATTGTGCAGTTTGCGTTAGTCAGTTACGATGTCATCTCATATCCTATTCACCTGGTCATGATCTTACTCACACAAGGACGAAGGCTACATGGTTTATATATTTCCATATAATGTATGACTGTCATAAACATTTGTCAGAAATGTTTTCAAAGCTATTCCATAACCCAATTTTCTGCCAAAAGTACTTTCATACCATGCCAGAAACAAGGATTTTGTAGTTTTTTATCTTTCTAAGGCATTAAAATGTAGACTCAAAAGCAGAAATAGACTCATTTTCAACAGCATTTCATAACAGCCAAAAAGTTTCCATTTACACAATCAGCAATCCGGCATTTTGTTACAAGTCTCCCAGACAGCAACTTCAAGGCATGGGCTCAATGAGGAGACCCTTGAGGCTGCCTCACGGTCATCTACAGACTTTCTGAGGAAGCATGATTCAACTAAGACTCACAGTATTAAGAAGGCTTGTGACATCCCTGTTCAAAAAATTTCTTCTTCTTTTCTTCAGAATATAGGACACATGAAATTAAGAGCCATCATCATGTAATAGTCATTGACATGTAAATTTGAAAAAGTAAGGAAACATCAGCATAACTTTTGTTGTATTTTCACATCTGATGGCAAAAAGACAAAAAGATAGTGACAAGGCCTTGCATACAATTATACATTCTTACCTGATGCCATCCTGTTCAACTAATGCCAGATTAGAAGAAAGAAAAAAAAAAAACCCTGAGAGACTTGGCATAAAGTTAGCACCTTGAGCTATTGCGCAACTGGCACTGGAAAGCGTGACAGCCCGACATTACTCATAACATTCTTAGCCAACTTGTCCTTTATAGGCAGACAAAAGACAAACTAACAATCTTTCTGTCTTTTTTCCAAAGTCTTGATCAAAACTGCATAGAAGTTCAAGGTCCATCTTGTGACTACAACAAAGACGACACCCCAAAACAGTTCAAAGATAAAATCCTTGCATAAAACTCCTCCCTCACTTTCACTTTCGTAAAAATAAAACAAACAAAAACAGGAAAGTTTAATTTCACTAAGTGTTGAGCCACTTCTTGGTATGGAACTATCGGAGAAACTACTTGTACATTTCTCCTGATTTGATTCCAACAATAATCCTTTCACTGCTCAATCTCTCTGAATCTCACTTGTTTATATCGCGGCATTCCGTCCACATTTGGCAAAGAAAGCTTCCATGATATAACCCAGCACTGCCAGGACCTACTGCAGCTCATTTCCTCCACAGACTAAATACTTAACTGGTAATACCGGTAAACATTTGTCATGCGGTACAGAAAAATTCAAGCATGCCATTAATATACTGTGTATGCAGTTGCTGTAGATACATTCACACAACAACACAATATGAACAACATCAAATAAGTCTGGCATAATATCCATTACTAAAAAATCTCTGGCCTGTAAATTACAACTCTTATGTACTGCAATGCTTTCTTACAAAAGGCCATTGCTTACACCTAAACACATCATACATGTGTGTACTACGACGTAAGGTGTATCTCTATCTATTTACTATATATCACCAACATGATTAATTGGTTGAGTGCATCTCTGCCACACTTCTTTGCTTTAAAAATAAAACAATAAATCATGAATGAAAATTTACAAAGCACACTAAAATCTCATGCTTACCAATATCAATTCCTTTGTGAGGGTTAAGTCCCAGGTGTAGGCTTATAGAAGGACAAATTTATCAGGCTGCAATACAGAAAACGGGTGCAACAAGATGGGCAAATGGCTTCAAAGTGCCAACTTCCACCACCGCATGTCCAAACACTAATGTTTTAATGAGAAGGGGAATGCTTGCCAATCTCTTATTTATGCGTGTAAACAGCAAATCCTTGTTGACGGGCAATGACATCATTACTTTCACCAGAAATCCCCCGCAAAGCCACCAACTCACCAACGACCGGGGACAAAGCACGTCCACTGGCAAATATGGGCGGGGGACTTCCTAATATGGCACACTGCATGAATGAAGCTTGTGCATATGCATGATTGTATTATACCACCTGCAGATTTGCACCTCTTTGCCAAAAATGCGGCCATCAGAAGGCAGTGTGGGAAAAAAAAATTGGTTTGGCGCAACTCCACACAACAGGAAGTGGCATTTCCTAATAAGGAAATAAAATGACCATACAGGTCATGCATGCAGCGGTTAATGGCCTACAGATCGAGTGATGAACACGGAGAAAAAGAGATAAAAAGCGGTAGATAGGAATTACGATACATTTCCTTTGGAGCGAAACACAAACTGTTCATGTTTTTAAGGGGTAGCAATTAGTCATCCAGCTGTCCAGATCTCGCAGGGCATGACTTCTGCCTGCTTTCTGTTTCGCAAGCGATGAATACAAGTTTGTTGTTGCACATCTACAAGTGTATGAGTAGACATGAGTAATAGCATCACACTCATGGTTTTTAACAGGACATAAGAGAACAAACACGACATGTCTGTTGAACATGCGGTTGACATGAATATACTTTAAATAGTGTTTGAGAATGAGACCAATGTGGTTCAGTTTCCTGAGTGATGAGTTGCAAGAAAAATTGGGTAACAATAACTTTATGAGCTGAAATTTTCGCGGTGGTTTTATTTTCGCGAATTTCGTGAATCGCCTTTGAACCGCGAAAATAACAACGCGCTAATAGCTGCTGTAAGTTCAGTTAGACCCTCGCAACCGCGAAATTAACAACACGCAAAAATGTCCTCCAAGTAGCAATTCGCGAAAATATCTGTACGCGAAAATTTCAGCTCGTACAGTACCAATAAAATAATATGTGTTGAAAAGTTGAAATATGAGTGGCATGCAAACATGCATAATTCTCCTCTGATACAGCATACATTAAACACACACAAACACACACACACACACACACACACACACACACTTATCTGATCACTAATTTAATGTCTTGATGCATGCTGCAGCAAAAGTACTGTAACTTCATGCACACACTTTAAAACTACTTCTGATACTGGCATTTCATCTAAATAACAATCAAGTCTGATTGCTTGACTCTTGACCATTTGTCTCTAAAATCAAAAAGTATGATACACAAATTTTACTCTGAAGTCATTAATATGTCACAAACAGCTATACACTGCAAAACTGTAAATTCACCTTCATAACATTCATACTTAAAAGAGAACTACTGTGAATGTAAAAGGTGTGAAGATTTGGACTCTAGGCACAAATTGTGACACACCCACTAGAATGCCTTCACTTCTTAGAAGAATCGGCATCTTCTTGTCAGTATTAAGTTGGGATGTTCAAACTCCCTCCAGAGTGCCTAGAATGTGGACCCCTCGGCCTGCTAACAAAGTCCTTCCATGAAACAGGCAATCCAATTATGGTACATTACCAGGGAGGAAACAATTAACATATATGCTACCAAGACTGTTACAAACATCTCTATTAGTCCCCACCTGCACAGCTGACTCACTACCAAGACTGATACAGATGTCTCTGTTACTTGTAGTCCCCACTTGCACGGCTGACTCACCGATACGGACTAACTTCTATGATGGACTATTGTGACCTTAACTCTTCAACTACATGTACCATGGAAACCTCTTTTGAACATAACGCTGATGGCAACTTAAGTTGGTGGGGCTGAAAGACTTAACCAGCTGAAGTTGAGGTGCTACTTGCAGTCCGAAGGAATGCTATACAGTGAACTAAAGAACAAGAAGTTTGTCCAGGGGTGTAAAGTGTCATGTCTTTCCTTCCTTTGCCTACATGACATTCCTGTTTACCTCACCTGCCTTGCCCACATTAGACTACACGTACATGTACATAATGTATGTGCATATTTTGTACATGCAATGTGCAAAAGATAGACAATGCCATCAGACAAGCCAACAAACCACATTCTTCCGTATCATCCATAAGTTCAAATTCCCTCCATGGAGTTAAAGAAAAGTTATGCGATGTTCACTACAGTTTGCATAATGTCAGATAGAAGAGATCCACAATAATTCATAATGTTTGCAAATACGGCATGTAAAATTTAAATCACTGAGTAATTGAAAACTGTTGCAACTTTCAAGGTCATTTTCTGATGGCACACACAGTACGAAGAAACTTTTTTTTTGTAAATATACAATGTAACTTGAATTCAAAGAAAACAAAAATTATTCGACTTGCTCAAAACAAAGTCAGATAAATGAATTTAACAAACCAAGGTCAGCCTGGAATACTTTGCAGGAGAGAATTAAAACCACTTAACAAATACAAGTATTTCAAAGAAATCCTGAAGGATACACCACAATACTTGAATTTTCAATATTTTATTAAGCTATGGCGCACAATCTTTTTTATGACCAAACAAACTGAAGTGGCCTCTTGAAATTTCACGTGCAGATGTTTTGGAGAACTTTCAGTTAGAACTGCTGTGGTGCTTATTTGGTTCAGAATTGACCACAAGGGATTTAGAGCTTACATGTAGATCACTACTGAAGTGGTAATTGTGGGTTCATTTTCCTGAAACTTTGGTATACCCGCCAACTCCAATTGATCTCTATGAGTCAAACCTGCACCCTTTTCAGCATCTAGACGGATTCCGGCTCAATACCACATTTTAAAGCAAAAACACAAACAAACCACAGTAACAACAGTGCTGATTTCTCTTTGTTTTCTTTTGTTTCATCATACTAACAGAGAAAGCTGTCTTATCAAATCTTGACTGCCATACTTTTGAGCAAGACAGTCCATGAATTCAATCTATAGTACACATACAAATATGACATTCCCTCTCATTCTGCCAAACCAATGAAAATGATAGAATATATCAAACACAATCTTGAGAAAATTCTCATGGTTAGTTCGGTGACCACAGACCAAGCATGAGCAGAAAACACTCGTATCTCCCGAGATGTGATGCCAGCCAAATCTTTCTGACTCTGACACAACCTCAATTTGATTTCATATTTCAAACAATTTTTGCATTTTCTCACCAAAGTTTCAGGCCGACTCATAGAAATGGCAGAATTCTTTTTCAGGATCAGCACATCAAGTTTAGAGGTGAACAAAAAGAAACAGTGTTCATGACATAGATTCAGCTCATAAGTATTGCCAAGAATCTTGAGCTGTGATCTTTAAACCGATTATCAGCAGAAAGGATCATCAAAGGAAGTTCAGTTATGGAAAGCGACTGACATGCTGCAGGTATAATAGCCAATTTGGCAAAAGGTCTCGGATCCAATTTGATAATGATAACCCCCTGAACTATAGGACATAGGTTCTGGGAAGCAAAATGTTTCCTGTGGTTCTTTTTACAAATGTAAACTGCTGGCTGATCTTTTCTCTATTCATCATCATGTTGTTTTCTGTCATTTTCAAATCAACCATCCACTTCACCACCTAGATCCTAAGATCTCTGTTTAAGATTTTTTTTTTTTTTTTTTTTTTTTTTTTTTTTTTTTTTTTTTTTTTTGCGTGTGATATCTGTGAAATTCCAAGCATCAATTATGGCAGGTGAAGTCATGCTCATATCAATTTGTTGCTTTGGCAAAATGGGTTGTGTTGCATCTAATTCTTAATAATTCTTGGATTTTCAGAAACCCAATTCTTTCATGTCAAATATTACTACGGTTCAGCTGAGATACATATAATATGCACGATCTGTAATACTTTCAAAATATGTCCCTTTTTTCCATTGGTTGCAAATTACAAACATACCCAAAAGTGGGCTTATAGAATACACTCTAAGTGAACTACATGGCAAAGTTACCAGTGCCTGTCCAACATATATCTAGATATTTTGTACTTTATTTTTGTAAAAAGTGAAATTGAAGCAATACGTATGAATAACACAATAATGCAAATATCTGTGGGGTGAATTTTTAATGACTGCAGGAAAAATAAGATTAACTTGATAGAGAAATCTCAAATGCCTCTTCCCAGTTTTATTGAATATCAAAGAAGATAAGTACTATAACCAACACAAAAACTACCCAGAAACTACATTCCTGTAGTTTGGTACTGTATCTTTCACATAACTTTGACTACTGACACTTCAAAGGGTTGATTACAACATTCGTTTTATTTGAACCATTGCTATTCATATAACTCTTTGTTTCTATTTTATTTGCAAAATGATAAAAAAAAACCTCTTTATTGCAGGAAATAATTTTTCTGGTATAGCATCGCAATTTGCTATATATATGCATTTCTTCATGTTATAGATGGCTGAACTCTTGCATGTACCATTTTTCCATATAGCCCAAGGGCTAAAGGCACTGAAACTAATAAAGAATCTACTCTCTGAAATTGAGCCCGAGATATGTTTTTAGCAGAACCACCACAACATAAAGTAAGCTCTACACACACTGTCTGTCTGCCACTGAACATATTTTTTCAGCCAGCAGTGCCAGCCTGCACTAATACTAATACACACACACACACACACACACCCACACAAACACAGATGTCATCCGAGTTCACCCGAGACATGATGCTATTTTTGACACCAGTTCACGACGCCACAAATTCTTCACAAACTATCGGTACCAGTGCTTGAGATGCTCACGCTAATAAAGTTTAGCATGACATTGCCATGAAATGATGGATGTCCGCATCCAAACCAAGACGCCGCGCAGTGTTGGATGGCGTGCAATACACCACTGTAATTGTGGATTCACAGTGACAAAGGTTTGGCGCATAACACCATCAGCCATGTATAAGTCGTTTTCCGTTACACTGGGAATTACGGAAAGCATGCACGGAACATAAGCGTAACCTCTGGAAGCCTACCAGTAACAGTAAATTCATGCTGCGTTTTACGACTGATTCAAAGCAAGCTATAATATGGTAGAGTCTACGTCAAGTAGGTGTAAAAAGCTAGCTAGCTAGCGAGACTCCAGCCAGCTCCAGTGGGCGGCTCTCATTACCATGAAACGGAAACCTGGCGCACATAGAACGCGGGAGCGTCCCGTTCGCAAGCTCTCGGTAGAGTGGTGGTGGCAGTGAGTCAATCTGCCAGTTGGAATGTGCGATAAAAACGCAACTCTCGGCGATAGGAAGACGACTCGCACTGTTATTTGTAAAGGAGTGTGAAGAAATACAATAATTACCTTTGTTTCCCAGACATGGGCGCTATATGACAGGAGGAACGGTATCTGGCGCTTCCTAGAAAATTGTACAACTTGTACGTCAGATTGGTAGCTCTGTGGGAGAGCTGTCGAAGAATGCTTGTTGAGTTGTGTATTGTACAGCGCGCGTATGTATTGAAAGGTACGTAATTTCATTCTCCCGCGCGTGAATACTTACAGTATTGCCTGTAGTTACACTCTGACGACGCACACGCAATGTCCTTGGACGGACGTATCCGAATGAATGCATAAAAATGTACGAAGGAAACATGAAAGTAAACACTGCAAACAACAAAAGTCACGTGCACGAGATACCACTCAAGAGAGGGCAACATTGCGTGCTTGCTGCCGATACCTTTCCAATAAAAATCTTCTTCTTCTTCTTCTTCTTCTTCTTCTTCTTCTTCTTCTTCTTCTTCTTCTTTTTCTTCGTCTAGTTCTCCTTCTCCTTCTTCTTCTTCTTTAATCTTCAAAGGGCTATATAATGCAGCCTATCACGAAGATGAATATGACTTGTGTGCACGATAAGAGGAGGAGGGGTGTGATTTTTATTTTAAGGTGGGTCATTAAAAGTTCCTTGAACTGTTCAAGTGAGACTGCACAAATTACCTTTTGTGTTGTGTTAACACTGCTAACATTTGCCACTGAACATCCTTAGAAATCCAAGTAGATATTGTGCTCCTCCCCCTCACTTCTATTTCCTCGATTACTTTTCCACTCTAGACTTCCTACTGATTCTTATCCCTTTACATTTTACTAGAAAGTACTTGTAATAGGCCTGTGGAAGAGTACTTTTCTCTTGCTGTTGTAAGCATAGATTATTATCGACGCCACAGACCTGATATGAAACACTTTTTCTTGTTGTCTTCGATATCCTGAAACACACTCTTCTGTAGATCTGCATTATTTTCTGCCGCTGTAATTGCTCTCATCCATCAATAATAGGGACGTATAGTACACACTAAACGAAAATCTAACCATTATATAATAACGTCATTTCTGTACCCGCATTTTAGCTGCTTTTCTTCAAGCTTTATGAGCGGCATCGTAATGTCTATTGCAACATTATACTCCTCATTTATGTTTAGAGCTGGTCCTTCTTCCTATAGGTGATTGAACCTACAAACTCAGAAGAATTACTTTGTCAACTTCTAGTTTGCTTTATTTCATAAAGCTCTGCCGATTATATCTCGGCGTTATTTCTCCATTGAGTTCAATTAACATGTATTTTTCAACAGAATAATCGTATGCCTTCTCCACGCTAAAAACGGAGCAACGAATTAACTACCCGTTGATTTATGAAAAAACAACATGAACAAAAATAATTATGTTTTTCCATAGAATCATTTACAATCTTTCCCCTATCTACAAGTAATCATTGTCATGTTTTGTGGCACATAACATAACACATTTTTTTTTTGTGGATTTTTTTTTTTACATGTCCCTTCAAAACGGGAAGGGGAAGAGTATCAAACTTGCTGACCAATAGGACTCTAGCTCACGAAGCATTGGATCAACTTTCAGGTGTCTGTGCTTGTTGCTATAACATAGGACCTATATTTAACTGCTACTTGGAAACATACAAAAACCAGTACATAAACTATTTGGGTCCAAAGTGATGGCAACACTGCATCTAAAGTCTTCTTAACAACTTTGGAGTGGAATTTCACTCCAATGAATGAGGTCTTGTAAAGAAGTCACTGATTGTTTGTCCAATGGGTTTGTTTCACAAAAGATGTGGGCTTGACTGTGGTACTAAAAGGCGTGATCTGAATAAAACGCCAAGAATTTTTGGATTAATCCTTCTTGAACCAAAGAGGGGGTTCTTTATCTATTTTTATTGTCTGCCTGAAGCCTACAGGCCCTACCAGAGATCTACACTATAGCAGCCTGGAACAAAATGATGGAGTGACAATAATTCTGTAATCTTGACTCGGTGAAACAACAAAAGGAGGACTAAGCTTGTTAATCAGAGTCCTCCTTGGACGCCTCCCTTGGTTTCCTTTTGTGTCGATCTCACTATAACCAGACTCGTTTTAACTGGTCCTGTTGTTTCGTACTCCTGCATGGTCCACGCCAAGTTCAATTGAAGTTGAATGATAAGCCGTAAGGGTGGCAATTAGTACTGAGAAAAGTGATCGTTTCTTTTCAATTTGATGTAAAAAGACTTAAGGGACTGCATTTTCTTTTTTGTTATCGGAATCAGTGCTTTCGGAGCCCTGGGTGGAGGTAAAAAGAGAAAACAAGAAGAAAACAACAACGCACGGAGACGTGAAATGGTGTAAGCATAGAATTCTGAGAAGGGAGTCAACTGCATGACAATCCTGGAGTGAATAGAAAACAGAACATAAAGGTTTACTACAAGACTCTAGTAAAGCCCATTTGGGGAACCTGTCACGCCAGACCTGTATGTGGACGTTCGTGTATCGAAGCAATGAGACCTATAATTTACAGAGTTTGGATGCAATGGAAATCAAAATATAGATATCCATTTGTATCAATTCAAGATATCTGAGAATAAAGGCGTTGAAGAACAAAGAAAATAATACTAAATAAATATTTGTGGTGATTTTAACCATATAATTTATTTTCAAAGAGTGTATTCCTTGTTATTTAAGGAGTGCAATATCATTGAAACAATTCTACTTTCTCTCTTTGAGGATGGCCTTGCTTTAAAAACTTTAAAAATCGCGTTTATCTGTTTTTGGATTATGTACTTTTTGTTTATATTATGAGCAGTGATGAGACGATTTAACTCTTGTGATAACGGGGACGCAGTTGAAATCATAATAAAGTATGCAGTATAGAGCTGTAGATGATCTACAGGCAGAGTTAATATGAACCAAGATGAAAAGGAACTAGATTTCTTCTTTTTTCAAGTGGTGTTCATGATAATACAGATCGTGCATCCAATCTTATTCACAGAGATTGATAGAAAGAACAAGAGAGGGAAAACAACAACAACAAAAAAAAATCTGTGTAACTACACTCTTTCCCCAAATCAAAATTCCCTTAAGTTTATATTATTCCCTTGAGTTTATATCTATTTGAATTACGAGTTCTGTCACCATGACGTGTATATCGGTAAAACACGCCTGCCTCCCAAAATGAAAACTTCATTCGTCCTGGCAACATCGTTTTCCTATACGACGAAAATAAAACCATAGTGCGAGACTATATAAACATAGATGAATAATGTCTTGTCATGTGCAAGCATAAAAAAAACTATGTTCTGATGAGATGTATCGTGGTTATATACGTTTCAGACTACAACGAGGATATTATTTTGGGGTTTTATGAGGTTCTAAACTATAATGTGTAAATGTAGAACCAGTTACGCGACAGCCCCAAATGTTTACTCAATGATAAACGAAACAAAACAGAGTTTATTTCAGGAACGATAAGTATATGTAGAAAGAGTCCCTTTGTAAATTGGAAAAGGGCTCACTAACCAGTCTGGATACCAAATAAATTCTATAATAGTAAGTAATGATTATGTAACTTATATGTAACTCTTCGCTTGAGCCCACAAAACTAGTACTGTGCAAACTAATTGCGCAAATATTCTAATACGGTGGATTCTATACCATGTCCAATTGATGCCAATCGGCATACAAAAGGTTTTGCAACACGGCCCTTCCTAAACCCTCACTGTCCGTTCATGGTCAGAATACCGCGATACTGTGTGATAACTGAGGACAGAGAATGTGTGGGCTTTCTCATCAGTGAACGTGAACGCCTTTCATTGGTTTCCATAATATATCCTTAGCTGCCTGCCACACTGCAGCTATTCAAATCGTCTCTTTGTATTCCAATAATCCCCCAATCGCAGTGTTCAATGTCAGCTAAATTTAATCCGCACACGGTCATCGCTAATTCGCAACTACCCTTTCGAAAGGGGATGCACCCTCGACACGTTTTACAAAGTTTGAGACAAAAATTTTCGCACAAAATGGTCTTCCTGATAACGATGACAATTGTGGCTTCGTTAAAGCCACGGGAGAGAGCCCAGGGACGTGGAAGAAGATGTCTTCCTTTGGAATGTTAAGGGATTACTATGAAAAAGTTCCTTACAAAGATCGGAACCAAAGGAATGTCCAGGAAGACGTGCTTGCCAAATGGGGTAAATTCATTACAGGAGACGCTGAGGAGCCATATACATGTAGGCCTAGTAGCAAACGCTCAATAAAACCCATCCCAGACACTTTTCACTTATAAGTGTTATAAGTGAATATTTCTTCACGAATTTTATGAAGTATACTTCTTGGACCGTTCTTGGTGAAAAAAAAAAATAATAGAATGATGATCCAGTTCCCCGCGATTGTTAAATACTGTATAATAGCTATACAGTACTTCTTCAGCCTACGCACTTTGCAATTTTATCAAAATTTATTATGCTTATGTTTCTAATATCCCTCTTTACCTGATTAGTTTATAACCTGTATTATGCCATTGATTGCGAGCCCACTAGATACAAGTCCAGCTTCAACTTCAGTAAATAAGTAAATCTGCATTTATCACTGTTTTGCTTTTTACAAGCGCAAGAATGACCATTGTTTATACCTTAAACGATTCAACACTTTTCAAAACATTATTAAAAAAAGCTTTGAATGACGATATTGACAAGGTATAGGAAGACAAGAAAACAACATTTTGTTCTTGGATAAAAAGGAAAAGAGCATGTTATGGATTACAAAGGCTTTTGTTCGTAGAGAATGTAAAATTAATCAAAAAGAAAAGACCAGAATCGAGAAAGGAGAAATAAAACAAAGACGAACAAGGACAGAGAAAGAGATACGGAAAATAATAAGAAAGAACGATTAAAATGTGTCAATGAAGAATGAAAAAAAAAAAGGGAAAAAAAAAAGGGGAGAAAGAAAAAGGGAAGAAGAAAACGACTAACGAAGAAGAGAGGTGGCGGTATAGCATGCATAGGGATATACCCTGGAGTTGGAAGGGTGGCCCAGCTCGGATATGTTCGAGAATTGTGTATACAGCTTTATCACTTATCTCTATGTAAGTAGAATGTACAAGCACACACAGTTGAAGAATAAAATCTCGACTGGAGTCGACCGTTACCGATGAGCGAAAGCTTCCATACACATTATAATTCGCTGATCGGTGTCTATTCGTAGTTTTCGAATGTTATCCCGCTGAGCAGCGAATGACTCGAGTCACCCATGGCCATCATGATTCCCCCATGCACGCTATAAGAGTGTTACAAGTGACTGTGCGTGTGCGTGTGGGGTATGTGTGTGCGTGCGCGTGCGCGTGTTTTTTTTTTTTTTTTGAGGGGGTGGTAGAAGATGGAAAGGAGAAGGAGGAGGTGAAGTGGGACATGGATAAGGAGAGCGGAAAGAAAAGTGAGAAGAAAAGGAAAAGAGGAGAGTCTTTGACTTTGATAACAAGTAACGCCTGCTGATATGTAGAGGTTACACGAAGTGCACCAGACACAACGCCTATTCATCCTTGTGTTAAGAAAACAAATCGTCTATAAAAAGTTCTAAATATATTCCAGCCTGAATATATCGTCCTGAGTTCAACGATGACTTTTCTACGAAGTTCACAGAGGCAAAAAGTTATCGTGCTGCCTGTAGACTGTTTTAGAAATCAAAGTAAATACATACGTCGATAAAAAGAGGTCATTATAAGGTCTAAAAGCAAGTTTATGATCGTGGCGTACATTATATATTCTCTCTCAAGTTGTGCAAACAAGTCTGTTATACATTAAAAGTAGGACTTGCAGTTACGAAACACGCACACACACACCACACTACACACGCAGTTTTCTTACTTTGTGCTATACATAGGGAAATTAATGATGTTTGCTGTGCAATAAATACATTGATCTTAAACGGTTATATTATGATCAAAGTGTACAAAGCATAAAATTTCGTATATTTCAAAAATAAATTGCGGTCATTTAACGTGAGGTGCAGGGTTGGTATATCAGCTATAAATATGATGCTGTTCGGCAGCCGTTCTCTCGACGCTTGGATGAAAATCATATTTGCTACACTAACAACTTAAGGAAATTTCGCTCCATTGTGATGAACACAAAACAATTAAAAATCACCTTCAACTTCATCACATGCATATCTTACTCGGGTTGATTGCAGTCGTCCTAGTTTGTTGACCACAATAAGCAAGTTTTGAGTTAGCTCACGTACAAATCACCCCTTTTCTCGGTTTGGTAGGCGCTTCACCCGTTTCCAACGCTACGTATGAATGCATAAGTTTGCCGGACGGAAAAATTTATGGAATTCATGTTCAAATAAAGAATGAAGTTTGTAGACCATGGTGACCAAATCAAAGGGTCCGTCAATCAGCACTTGGGGAAATATCAAAGAGCTCACGTAGTGAGAAAAATCTCATTGGGAAACATTGATTTAATTCTTTGAATTGAATGCATTAAAAACGTATTTCTGTAACTTTATTGAAAAAGTAACAGGCTTGTTGTCAGGTGGATGTTCTGACAAGCACCATTCGACTGAAAAGCACCATTTTGTAAGGATGACACGAAAAACCATTATCAGTTTATACTCCGAAACTGGCTTATTTACAGAACAAGACGATACTTTATATTCCCTTCAAAGTATTATTCTTATGTTTAAATTCTTGTGACGACGGACAAACATGGGATGACACGAGAATCTTCAATCTTTTGGAACCAATTACGTTCTCTAAATGATCTACTATTTAACGTAACCCTAGAAAATGAATAACTTCATGATAAAAGTAAAATATCACCTATCTGAACAGGAAATCATCAAAAACATCACAACAAGTTTTGCTATAAGATCAAATTGATTTGATTTAGGATAAAGGTAGATGGAGCATAAACATATGTCTCCCATGCTGTAGTAACCCCACAGTGATTTCGAGGTAGAGAAAGAGGGTAGATGAATTACAATTATGATCAACAACGCACTTCATCATTCGGGTGAAACCAGTGCTTACAGAAAGAGATTGAGGTTACTCACCTGAGTTCCTAATTGCTTGTACAGTACCAGCAGCAACCTGTGATTATTTCAGAACAAACTAACTCGGAAAAGACGTTTAGTCGAGGATGAAAGTGGTGACAGCTCCCCTCCTGTTCACGGCCTGCCCTGGCATCGGCGAAGGACACTCGACCGCAGTTGGATGTTGATTAGGCAGTAGGCTAGAAGCGAAGTCTACACAATTTTTTTTTTTTTTGTAGTGGCGAACTGGAAGCGGAACTTCGACTGCGACTGCGCATAAGAGCGGTTCACGCATCAACCAATCACAGTCCGTCGTGATTCGCGTTTCATTCAACTTGCCGCAAATGGTAATCGCCCCGGTGCAAGTCGATTGAAAAATACCAGCGACACTGAAACCCTTCCAGACTTTTGCTAATAGCTCAAAGAATGACATGAACATAGGGACCCCGTCTGGTTACCTTCGCTGATGACTGAAAACACTAACCTTTGTTTGGATTAAGTACATTCACAGGACGACAATTAAACCCGAGAATGGTATACATCGTCTAGGAGCGGGATTAGTGTCAGTGCGACTTGGCACCCCCCCCCCCAAAAAAAAAAAAAAAAAAAAACCAAAAACCCAAACAAAACAAAAACAAACAACCAACAACAACAACCTATAAACAAAAGCACGGCACACTCAACAAGTAGTCAAACGACATCCAGTCAGTGCTAAAATGCACTAAACATTGTGAAACTAGTCATAAGCCAAGATAATAATATATCATCTTGTTTAGGGAACATTGGGGGAAAATAGCAGTTGATGGGAATATCCATACCACATTATCAGCCACCTATTCCGTTATGTGACATGACGAGGGTTATGTTTAAAACCATTAATGCATCAAACTGTCCATTAAGTAAGTCGAAATTAATTCACCAGTACAGGCATTTCACAGCTCTCTTCGACGAATCGCCCAGTATCAGACTGTGAGCTCCATGATTATAGAAAAATACCAGTAGAGGTGGCGGCTCTCCCTGGTATATTACAAAGGCACAGTGTTTTGCGAATATGATTGTGTAAAACGTGCCATCTATTTCCTGAATGTCCTACCTCTTTTAACCTTCCATTCTTTGGTCTGATGATTCATGGGTATTCGGCCAACTGTGTTCATGGCTACATGTTATTGACTCATAAGTAATAAGACCATGCATGAGACTGTTCACAAAGAAATACAGTTAATCTTAAATCTTAAGATCAACTTAAAATAATAGTATAACATGTGCTTCTTTATTCATTTTAATTCATTTTTTTTTCAGAATCAATTTTAAATTGTGATAAAAATTGACAAAAATATTCCTTTGTCCCTTATTTCATTTTGTATGTTTATGGTTGCATGAAAAAGTCCGAAATATTCATTTCCATTTAGAAGTTAGAATATAATTTGACGCACACACACAAATCGATCTTAAAATCTAAGATCGACTTAAAATCTTCGTGAAACACCCTACAGATCAACTTGCAGATGATAAAGAACGTACAATGAGAGGAAGGGGGAGAAAGAGCCATTCCGGCATAATAAATGTCAAAAGTTCATCTTGTCAATGTCGTTGAGTGGATTCAGCTCAGTTCGCAATGCGTTGTCCTGCATGTTAGCCATCACGAGTGACCCAGCCAAACCCAGGCTTTAGTTCCCATTTTTTGCTATACTTATTACGATACCGATTGATCATGCAATCTTACTTACGGAGAGCAACGGCAAAACATCTTTTCTTAATTGCACGCCCCCTCTCTCTCAGTGCACTTAAAGGTAATCTTCTACATGCACAAGAGTTAGGACAGTGAAAGTATAAAAATATTGAAGCATCAAACTATAGTGAAGAATGCAGACCTGTCATCAAGCTTTTGTTCTTGAGAACCGGACTTTGACCATACATTTTGACTCTGTCATGTTACAAGCGCTCGCAAGTAAACGCTGCAAAGGCCATGAAGAAGGGAAAAATCGATCCAAATCAGCCTTGTAAAGAGTAGAATGTACGGAGAGTTTGTACAATCTCTTTGTATGCCTGTCATGTTTGTGCGTAACTGAAGGGTCGAACGAGTAGTCGCTATAGCAACGGCTGGTTAAACTTGTCCATGAATACGTGAACGTGACTGCCTCCAGAAAATCAGGGGAACGCTGCTTGCATTGAGGCGGTTGATGGTGCGATGGTGGAGGAATATCGTATTGGAATATAAGGAATAGTCTACCGAGTGATGTCAAAGTGTCAATTAAAGTGGCTTTATTGGTGCATTCATGTTTGCAATAAATATTTCATATCATGAGGTTCAGATTTCAAGACAGGAATTATTGCTGTTTCATCTTTTACTTTCCTACATGTTGCTCAATCTTTACATGATTCCAGTTTGCATATTGATTTTAGTATAACGTTTTGGCTGTTTGGTTGTTGTTTTGTTAATCATAAAAAAAGATTAATTTGATTATTTTAAGTCATGCCATATAGTTTGCTGCACATATAAAGAAATGTGTTGTTGATCTTACATAACAGGATTATTGTTTTCTCTTCGTCATAACTATACAGTCTATAATATGTGTGAAATGTATTTTGCTAGCATCGTTTTATCTTTAACCATTCAGAGATTCAATGAAGAACATTCTTTGCCTAAAGTGAGTGACCCTGTCAAAATATTACATATGCATTCACAATCACTTTTCTAGATACAGAATTTCATAAAGCCACCAAATTGCTACAGCAATAAGTGATTTTTTAGTTGGCAAAACAATCCAGAAGAGTTTCAATTCTTTTTCCTCTCTTTCTCTCCTGTTGGCAAAATGTTGTAAATTTCTTTCTGATTCTGTGTGGATTTTTCATAAATGTAACAAGCCTACCTAGTCTTTCTCTGATATAAGATCTGCATTAAAAACCGTAAGTATATATATATATATATATATATATATATATATATATATATATATATATATATATACATTTATTTATAATTATTATTATCATTATTTAGAAGGAAGTATGTATGCGTTCATGCTTCTAGCACTCGCAACTTGAAAATTTGTAAATTTCTTCCTGATTTTTTTTTAATCTAATAAATTAAGACAGTTTCATTTAATCCTCTAATTCAAAACTTGCACTGAAATTCAGAAGTATATATATTTATTCATACACCACACTTAAGAGACTATCAACCAACATAGACAGCTACTTATATGTTTAAGACTTTTCAAAGTCAGCTTAAGAAGAAGCCTTTACTCTCAAATGATCTGACTAATAATTACAAAGAGAGAAAAACACACTGAAAAATTGCTTTTCTTTGACAAAATATTTTATGATACATGTTTATTCATCATTCAATACCACATCAAATGATTCAGTATGCAATGTACATGAAAAACACTGAAAATTCAAAACAGTAATATCTTTCTTTGTCTTCTCTTGGTACTGTGAAAGACATAGATACATTGTACATTTACAATAATTTCTTTCTGTACATATTGCTCGGAAGTGTTGACAAAACGGGGACCCAGGGTTTGCACAAATGTTGACTGGTCGACACAACTTAATGAAAATCAAAATTACAAATCAAGCATGGTACATTTATTCACTCACACTTGTAAACCACCAGTGGTTTCCAATTGGACGCATAAATCAAACACACACCTCTTTGGCAAGTAAACTTAACAATAGCTGCATGTAAAAAGTATCAACATTCAATAAAAATTCAGTCAGCAAACAATAACACAATATTTGTACACCTAGGCAGTTCATCATGATGGTAACATTATTTTAAAAGGGAAAATAAAACAAACAAAACTAGGTATCATCATCGGGACCAATGATCAACCAAATCATACCAAATATATGATGCACTGATAACTCTTTTTGCCCCTTTACCTCTATTTTCAATTTTGAACACGGTAACATTTTGTGGCGGATTACATACGCTAAAATATATTTCGGTCATGCCAAATAACAGCAATTATTTATATCCCAGCCATGGTGAAAACTCCAGACAACAAACCAAAAGCACTAAAAAAAAAAAAAAAAACAACAACACCTATTCCCATTTGTTAGATTCATTGAAACAAAATTAGAAATAAAAATTGAAAACTTTTTCACAGGCAGTAGTAATATACTGGTTCTATAAAATGAACTCTCAAATTGAAAAACAAAACAAAACAACAAAACACCAGTTGATTTTACTGCACAAATATGTACTGACAAACCAGCCTAAGGTTCCAAAACATTATAAGATTCAAAACTCATGAGGGTGCACTCATGATTGGCAGTAAAGGTAAATTTTTGCATAAACAGGAACATTTGTTGTTGTTGTTGTTGCCAAAATCTGACAAAACATTTAAAAAACAAGAACTGCTAGAGAACATGCAGTCAGCTAATATTCTTATTCCTGGATATAATCCTCAAAAAGTCCTGGATATATTCCTGGACATAATCCTCAAAAAGTCTGGGATATATTCCTGGATATATTCCTCAACAAGTGAACTAGTGCATTTTATTATGCATGACTCATTAAAAATAAAAAAATGGTGCACGTTGACTGGTAACTCTGCATTAAGATTGACGCTTCCACTCTATAAAGTATCTACAAATTAGTAATGAATAAGTAATATTCTCGGAAAATGTCTAAAATGGACATTCTATACAGAACATTATATAGGCATACAATTCATAGTTGTAGCCCAAGTATAGTTTTAGGTATACAACAGTTACCTAACAGAAACACTCTCGATTTAATTCTGAGTGGTACATCACGTCATACCAATGTACCGGGTTGGGGATGGTGCCTATCAGCCGATACTTCACACTACTTGCACATATGCAGTTACGTGGGTCAAGCAATCGTGGGTGTAATCACTTTTTGTTTAAGCGAAAGTTTCCTTAGTTACCAAGATGTCATTTTTACACATATGCCTTCTGTGTTATCCCTTTGAAATGATGGCAAAGCTTTCCCACAAACATATACTTTTGTTTTTGTTTTGCTTTTGTTCCTTCTTTTTTCTTGGTGGTCGAACGAGCTGAACTAAGGCTTGTACGTACACATACAAGTGCACTATAGACACTACAGCTTGCTCATCAATATCTAAACAGGTATCCAATCTAACTACATCTGTATTATCACTTAGCATGAGCTGAGTATTGGACAGTTAAATGTATTTCATGATTACAAATTTACTATTGACATACACAGGCTGTAAAAAAAAAAAGAGAATGCAACTTGTCAAAATAAAAACTCTTCTGCATATCATCATCTACACTGCTTGAGCGAACAATAAAAATGCCCTTACAAATTCAAACTAAGTCTAGAGACTCTCAAAACCATCTATCAATCAAGTGTTGATGCATTATGAATGGATCTGCCTGCTAAAAGGTATGTTGCATTCAAGATGAATCAGTATTTCAAGCAAAAAAAAAAAAAAAAAAAATCAATGCTGGGATGTTTTCATAAAAACTATCACTAACCTTAACATACCAAATATTAATCATAATAACGAAATAAAAAATCTGCATATTAAGTAAAAGTCACAGAAAACCGACAAAGGTTACATAATCATGTCCAATACTGAAAAGTCATAAAAATTATCAGCACCCTTGAAATGTTTCCATTAAAGCACATCCCATTTACAGTATGAAACAAATGTTCTTTTAACATTAAGTGGACAATCATTCATCATGCACCATATTTCATATGACTGCAGAGTCTACAAATAAATAAAAAAAAAGGTCAGTCAAAATACTCGTATGATTACATTCTTATGTTCTCATGGTGATTAGTTGACATTGTTTGGAAGCCCTTTCTAACAACTTAAAATACACACAACACATGCAAGTACATGACAAGTGAAATAGATCTAATATCGCATGTACTGGCAATACTGAATTGACAATTATATGCTTACAATTCAACAAGACAGTAAATCTGAGGAAAAATGGCAGATTTCGACACACAAACAGAGATGTATCACAAGTACTTCAAAAGAAAACTTTGTAGAAAAAGAGACTTTGGGAAACAGATAGAATGGCAAAGAGAAACAGAAAGAAAGAGAGGGGGAGGGGAGATAGAGAGAAGAACTGACTAGCAATGAAGGAGATAGACAAAGAAAAAAAAGAATTTAAGCTAAAATATATCACCCAGGATACACAAAGTTTGAGACCAACAGCAACCAGAAATGTGCATCACACACTTGATCATCAAGTTCTGATAAACAAGCGCTCGCAAATGATCTTAAACTCGGATCCTAGTTAAAAAAGGGGATAGAGTTAATATCACTCTCTCAATTAATTACCCTCGTAATGCCTCATTTCATGTGGTTAACCACATCGTGACTTGAGGTTCGCTTATTTGCATAGTGAAATTACTCAATACCATAAGTATCACACATGTTGATAAGTCTGAATATTACACAAAGGCAAACACCTCATCTTACATTCTAATAAAGAGGAGCAGTGCTACTTCCTCCATTTTTTTCTTCTTCACATTTCTACCAAATATCAAAAACATTGTACGAAGAAACCAGTTTCTTCTCTCTAAAAACTATTACTGAAATTAAAACACTATCACCAGCTTCAAATGGATATATTTCAGTTGTTTGACAAAGCTGTTCCACAACACAGATCAAATCATGCCAAAGCTCCATTCGGGTTAAACAAACTTTCTTCTGCTTCACACATTGCTGTAGAACACCTTTACACGTATAGATTTTTGAGCATCAAAGACTTTTTTTTTGTACTACCTACAACGTAGTATACTTGTAATCCCAATAGCAGTGCACAGTTCGGACTTAATGGATATCAATATGGTTGACCGGTTCCTTTCCTCACATTATATTGCACTGATGTGGTATTCTACAACTTCTGGTTTAAAGTGCCAGGAGAAGTTGAGACTCTCATTCTACTCAAAGAGGCTATATTCATTGAACTAATAATAGAAAGGGGAGCAGAAAATGAAGACGAATAATCATCAACTCATCTGAGGCTGTGGTTGAAACCAGATGGACTTCAATAGCAAGAAGGGCATTAATTGCCATCAAGAAGTCAAGTAATTACTGCCCTTCTGCTTTCAAACTGATAAAGACAAGTCAACCCTTCACGTACAAACCAAACTTTCAATCATTTCCACTGTGTCAAGCTTGCAAGATTCAGCTGACAACTTTAGGCATATACCGACTCCAGCAAAAGGTTATTACCTATAAAATGACACTGGTTACAAATTCAACACAATCTGCCACGCTTGGAAATATATGAGCCCCTTATATTGACTGTGTGCATGTAGCACTCTGTTGAAGGTAAGTGAACTTGAATGTGGTGTATCAAGGGTTAAAAATGAACCAATGTACCAGATTTACTTTGATGTCTTCATTTGAGAGAAAAACTTTGACAGTCTTCCAAAAAAAATTTTTTTTAACCCTTTGAAGGCTCTTATTCAGTCACATACTTTCTTCCAGAAGAGCTGATAATATTTGCTGTTGTCGCAACTTTCAAGTAGTGAATTAAGTGGAATGCATACAAAAGGTGAGTTCCTAGATCAGTCAAAAAGCAAATACTGATAATATCAGGTGTGCTTAGATATCTTGCATATCCATCATGGAATTAGCTGTACCACTCGGTTACCTTAGCAGCCACTGACGTACAAGTGGGAATATTGAGCACACATTCATTGCCAAAAAAATAAATTATACACACCTGAATACCAGTGATTCTAAAATGGTGTATTTTTATCTGGACTCTGAGCCTTAACATTATATAAATATTGAGCTCGGAATGGAACACCAATCATGAAATCGGAGGAGGATGAACAGATCAAAACGTAATGATTAAACCTTTTTTTTTTGTTTTTTTTCAGAGAATACAATATTCCTATTGGTCCCATTATCATTTCAATTCTAGCTTAATATCATACTACATCTAGGATGTATACTCCATGTAGTAAATATATGAGTAGTTTGTACTAGGGCAAGCATCATTATACGGTACGTGGTATGAAGCACACCAAGCGTGAAGTAAATGTCAAGTAAAAGGGCACAAGCAGGATGGTGAGATAGAGGTGAACTATGTCATCACACGCATCCCTGAGAGAGCGTTGCTAACACGACAGACGGAAAGCACAATATAATGTAAAACTGGAAAATTTTTCTCAGTGCCGAAATTTTTGTGCAACATAAAAACTAGCACAAAAATATACGCACCACAAGATTTTTTATGTCGTATTTCATATTTGGATTCCGCAGAATTAAAAACATGTGAAATTCATCTCACCAGTCACAGCGTGAAAAGTTACATGCGCTTAAATTTCCATTTTGACAGTAATTTACTTGGTCGACCGAGGGAAGTTTGTGCTTGCAGCTTTATCACACACCACTGCTCGGTGGCTGAGAATCAACTACACAGGAATTATGCAAGGCATCTCCACATTAGGAATCTAGGAATGATTCACATCATTTGCTGTTCTCTTTCTTTTATTTGTAAACACTAATCATTCACAAAATGAACGTTTACAACCAAAACTCAGAGCAAGAGACAAAATTCTGTACAACCATATATTTCTACAGTTTCTCAAAGAAGACCCTTTGATATCACTCTGTGATATACACTACAAAGTTGTATTTGAATGAACCATATTGCTTGTTCCATTCTTTTTCCATTATCATACCCTCTCCTGCACTTGTCTTACTATCTCCCCAAAGTCACTCAATTAGGTGATTACATTTTCTAGATTTGTGCTTTATGTTGATGCAGAAGAAGCATAAGTCACTAACTAAATGTCACTTTGTACATTCGCAATTGGCAAGCACAATGTAATTAGCTGCAAAGGTGTGAGAATTTGTCCACTGGTCAAGAGGGAGAGATCCTATTTACCAAGCACCATCAATGATGGGACTACAATGTATATTGTACAACAGCATACAATGCCCATTAAGTGTTGGATGGTAATAACTTATTGTCTTCTTGTAATGCATCACATTATAGGCCCCCATGCCAGTGGAAAAGTGCCTTCACAACGCCGACAAAATCATATCAAGTTCATTTCGTCAGCATGAGTAAATGATATCAAATATGGCGGTTATCCACAGAAAGAGAGACAGAGATATAACCAATACAAAAATATAGTTTTTTTTTTTTTAATGTTACAAGGTTGACATCAACACAAGAGAGGCTTTAAACAATGACAGGGGGGCAGAAATAAGACATTTTGGACACACACAATTTTCTGTAACATATCTCTGATAAATTCTAATCCACTTGCTACATTGCACGCATTTTCAGAGAACACCAATGTTGTGCGGCAAGCGACGAAGATGCTACCTTTGCTGTTTTGCGGTTTTCTAGCCGTTGCTGCCAAGTCTGCATCCTGTCTCCATGGAAACCAGCACCATATCCCACATCCTCCTCCTTAGACAGGCATGTGGGTCGCTTGGTATTCATCCCCCCTACCTCCATCCACAGACTCCTCCTCCTCCTCCTCACAGTCAAGCTGATGGAGAGAAAAAATCCGGGAAAAATGCATGAAATTAAAGTTAGAGGGCTTGTTAACCAGACAGTACCTGACGGTGATGAGCAGGTTCAATAATATTGACAATATTATGTAGCTACAATTTGATATTACGTATCAAAGCACTCCATGAAATAAATGGGTAAAAAAGGAAAGATTCACATTGAGATCTCTATCACTCGGTCAAACGACCAAGTTGAACAAGTACATGTAAGTTGTCTGGTAGGAAAAAAAAATCAACATATCCATCTTCATAACACAACCTTAAAAATTGTTCCAAAGTTCTGTCGGCACACGCAGATGGAAATAAATGTAACACATTTAGTTTAGTATCAATCTTTGGAAAAACTATAAGAGATCTGGATGAAGATCTTTTATTACTAGCAGGAGTCCCATCTTCTGGTAAGACATGCTAATATAGCCAATTATATACAAAAATGTGACAAATTTATCAAGAATTATACATTCTCCATTAATATTGAAAAGCATCTCATCAATTCACACGTTTTGCCAGATTTGACTTGCCCAAACTGTTATTAGACAAAAAAAAAAAAAGCAATCTGAATCAAAAGAAATCCTACAGTCTTACATTATATGACATCATGTTGGTGCATGACCTGACATGGTAAATATACTGTACACGCCATATATTTTGCAAGTCTAAATTGTCGTGAATCAGGAATTCCCGGCGATTTCGCGAGTGGCTAAATTCGCGATCGTGGAGTCCTGTACTGAACGGAGAAGTGTGCACGTGTAGGTCACATTCACATCGGGATCAGAGTCAATATTTTTGCGTGTATTTAATTTCACGAATAGCACCTGACTCGCGAAATTCAAGAAAATAAAAACCTCGCAAAATATTTGGCGTATACAGCACTAAAATCAGATTGTATCATGATTATCTCATGAAGTTGCTCATGTCTCGACTTACAGCATCGAGCTCCTCCTCCGTGTAGATGAATCGCATCAACCTCCGGATGGCGACGAGGAGGATGAAGAAGAACGGGAAGCAGATGGCGATGATGGAGGACTTGATGAACCAGAGCAAGGTGAGGCAGACCAGCTGGATGAAGGTGAAGAGGTGGATCTTCCAGGCTTTCACCTTAAAGGTGGGAGAAAAAAAAACGGAGGATGGGGATGAGATGGTGGAAGAGAGAAGGATGGCATCAAGGGAGGGGAGCTGCTGTGTCAGAATCAGCATCACTTACAGAAATGTGTCATTTGCATCCAATAGAATAGTGATGCTGACAGGAAATGAACCCATTAACATGGACTTTCTTCCTTTCTCTCTGGAGAGACAGGCCTGGGCAAGTTTTTAGCAAACTACTAAGCAATAACTGCAGTCAGCTACTTTCATTCACTCACAGGCCATTGACATTGGGACAAAAAAATCTGTTAAAGAGACTGAACTAAACATTTTCAAACCTTGTCCAACATACCCACTTCAATGCCAGTGATTTACAGCGAGTTATATCATGAATATAGACATAGAAAATATGGATTCTTCTTCTTCTTCTTCTTCTTCTTCATCATCATTACCTTCATCTACAATTTGTATCTCCATCTTGACAATTCTGAAGATTCTTGCAGATTGTGTGTGTTTGTATTTTTAGGGGACTGGACATATGCGAGTGCCATGATGTAGGGTACTTACATACAAGGTACACTTCGAATTACATCTTTATGATAGGAAATATTGGAATACTGCAAATGTCCTTAGAAAATTTGGTTCCGAGCTCTTACCATTCTGATGTATCTCCTGTCTGGGTGGTGCTTGCTGGGCATGAAGAAGACTTTAATCCTCTCAATGACCTGGAGACCACTCAGGGAGCAGAGACCAAGGTAGAGGAAGACACCAAGGAGGACAGCGATGGGAACCTCCCTTAGCAATGGGGCCATGTATAGGGACAGGCCTGAGGAAAGTGATGGAGTGGGGAAGAGAGAGATAGTTGGGGTGAGGTAAAGGGAGAAAAGGAGGAAGTTTTAAATTTAAATAGCACTGAAATTCACATTTCACTCTTTGCTTGTGTTGCCCAATTATGAGGACTGAATATAATATATTGTATATGCAATATTATATACACAAAAATGTAAGCATGGATGTCACATTCTTGTCAAGATCAGAGATAATATTTTTGGGTGTTGTTAAATTCACGAATAGCAACCAACTCCCAAAATTACTATCGCTAATAATACTACTGCTTTTACTAATACTACCACGACTACCATTACTACTACAATGACTATTACTACCACTACTACAACTAATACTACTACAATGTACATCTACTCCTACTATTAACACTATGACTAATTTCATTACTACTCCAACTGCTGACACTTATACCTACATTTGATGTTTGATCTTACAAGACTACTACAGATCCTAAAAACAGCAATGACAATATCCATGTATATCATGTCACATCTGTCAGAAATAAGAATAAAGTTGACAGCGGTGGAGAAAACAAGAGAGACCTACCGATGGCCAGGCTGACAAAGAAGTTGGTCATGCGCTGGTCCTTGATGTGGTCTAGCCGGGGCTTCACACCGGGGGCGTCAGTCCGCGTCATCACGCTCAGACTGGCCACGTGGGAGACAGTCCGAACAGTGGCCGCGCACATCCAGGGCAGGCCCAGCAGGCCCGCCATCATTGTCAGAACGCCCATGATGAAGAGGTCGAGGTGGAAGCCGGTGCCCTTCTTGAGCTTGTTCTCCCGCTTGCCGACGATGACACTATAAAATACAGACAGTAACAACAGGTGGGACTGAAATGAGTTTATCATTATGAGGAAAAGTTTCAAAATTTAGCAAATTGCGTGATAATTGTAATACGTCTTCTCTAGAATCCTTACATCTGTTTGATTGATAATGGGGTCATCTTTTGACTATGTTAAAACACAAAAACCGTACTATAACCCAGGGCATAGTTTGATAACATACATTCAGCCAGGGTATAGTTAGCAGGCTTGGTTGATATTTACATACAGTCTTCCTCAATTCTGTGTAAAATCGTTGCCTTTTTATAGACACATTGTAAAACAAGAAATTTTTATGTACATGACACTTTCGGAAATTTCGAGAGGAGCCAAGATTTGTGAAAGTAAAATGCATGTGAATTTTTTTTTTTGTCTACACAATGCATTGAATGCCAGTATAATGCTGTACACTAACATGGTTGACAATTTACAAAGTTTCATGCTGCGAAAAGGGCCATCGGCTCCGATTTGCGAATGCTTTGTGCCGCCAATGTTTCTGGTCTTACAGTATGCCATACACTTATCATGGATTCCGCTCATCAGTAGGCCTATCACATCACCAACCCTCACTCGCTACATGCTACACTCTCAAGCAGGCGTGGTGAGTTGGGTCCAAAGTGAAGTGGTAACTCACCCAGTGAGGAGCGTCTCCATGTAGAGCAGGATGAAGACGAGGAAGGCGGGCACGCACGCCCCCATGATGGCGATGAGGGGCATGCTCTTGGAGAGACCCATGGGGTTAATAAACCAGCCCCGCTGGCTGGGATCCGTGGGCACAAAGCCATCGCCGATGCTCAGTTTCTGCAGAAAGCGAGATGGGAGAGCCCTCAAAGTTGTTGAAACTCGTCTATGGACGTATCAGCCACTTTCAAAAGCTATATCAAGCTGAAAAGTTCTTCAAATTTGCTTCCTTCATATCTCATTATTGGAATTCATTTAATATGCAAGTACCTGCATATGCACAATATACATGTGTATAACGTTACTGTCTATGCTTGATTAGAAACATATGTTAAGAATGGTAGACGGCTTAACATTGCACCACATATTCTTTCTTGGGTATGTACATGCATGTGGCCCAGAAAAGCACAGTATGTAAATGTTACTGTCAGTGCTTGATTAGAAACATATGCACAGTATGTTATATTACTGTTTGTGCTTGATTGTATCAAAGGGATACATGTAATTGCGATAGATACTGACTTCTTCTTACATAGGCCTACACACAGTGGTGCAATGTCGGATAGAACGTGAACCCTTAACCTTTAACACTAATCCCACACATTTCATCTATTCATTCCATCTCTTAATACGATCTAACACATAAGAGCAGAAACTCACCTGGAGGTAAACATTCTTGGTTACGTACGACACTGTAACCATGACAGTTATTGCTATGGCAATGCCGATGTCACCAAATGCTCTTCTCGACTGCAAAGGAAAGAAAATATCAAAATGTATTTACTGTACCACACAGGCAACTTGAGAATGTTGTATTAGAGAGCTGTGCAGAGAGACTCCTATCCATATTTGTTTTGAAATATTTGAACACGGACAGCTGCTATTGCATTGTCCAAGTTTCGACACTAGCTGGCAGCAAACAATAATCTCTTGAGCCCTAGCTCAAACAGCAAATCTTTCACAACCACATAAACTGTCCCTGATACTTAATAGCAAAAAGAGCAAACATGAAATAAAGCAAAGCAGTCTGTTCATTAGTGGATAAAAACTGACCACCAGCTCTTAATAAGTTGTGATTATACACTCCAGATCCTCAAATAATTTTGGGTGCACCGGTGCACTGGAGTCAAGTATTTTCCGCGCAAAATTTGACACTGAACAAAACTTAGCGGAAAATTGTAATGGGCTTCCGAAATTCAAACAGCCCATATAGATTATACATTGACTGCTGCAAGGACAACATTGATTGCACTTTTTTTCTTTCATATGAACATGAAATTATATAGAATATTTGTTCCATATCTTGCAAGCTTCAAAGTGCAGTCCTCTCTTCATCGTCATAGATTAACCCCAAAAATAAGCAAATCTGATGTTTTGAAATGTGCAATAGATTAACCCCCAAAATGTGCAAGATCAAAAATGTGCAAATCTGTTTGAAATTCAGAGTCCTACAAATGTAGTAAGTTGACAATAACAATACTTAATTCGATGACTTCTTTAATGTTTCATGTTTAGTTACTCAAGTATCAATTTATTCAAATTTATTCATTTTGATTTATTGATTGATTTTTATCTATTTTTTATTTATTTCATTTTATTCACTTATTTATTTATTTAATTAAATTATTTATTTATTTCATTTATTTATTTATTTATTTATTTATTTATTTATTTATTTATTTATTTATTTATTTATTTATTTATTTATTTATTTATTTATTTATTTATTTATTTATTTATTTATTTATTTATTTATTTATTTATTTATTTATTTATTTTTTTATTTTTTTTTTTTGGGGGGGGGGAATGTTGAGGTGTTAAAGAAGGTTTCATGAATGTAAATCAACCTAACTGTAACTGAGAGGCAGCTCTTGATCAATGATCTTACCGTTCTTCCCAAGAAGCGACTGTTCCTAAATTGGCGGATGAAGAACGCTATGAAGAAGGTGCCGAACGTCAGGATTATCGACATGAGCGTCGTGTTCGGCCTTGGGTTCCATCCATACGGGACGTAGCACTTCTTCTTTCCCCCCTTATTGTACTTGTCCTCGCCGTAGTAATTTGTGCCGTTTGTCACATTGTTCATGACGTTGAAGAACGTTGTGAGATCGCTGCCGAACGGTGTAGGCGACGGAGAGGTGATTGTGGCCGGACTCTGGCTGGGAAACAAATTGTCCAGGTCCACTTCTGGGGTGAACATTGGCTCTGTGGGCACCACGTAGATGTTGGCGGGGTTCGTTGAGTTGTAGTACATGTTTAGAGGAGTGGAGACAAAGCTGTCATTCAGACTGGCTGGACAGTAATTCTCCTGGAAGGGATTCTGGCAAGCAACCTATTCAAAACAACAGAAAAAGAAAGAGAGCGATAAAGAGAGAGGTAGACAATGGGAACTGCAGGTCAAAGTAATGAACCCACCATCCGCATCACTGCAGCATATATACAAACTCAAAAGGTAGGACTGTATTTCACCAATTACGGTAGAATCATAAAAGTATGGATCTAATATTTTTTGTCTGACATTGTTCTCTACATAAGAGAAACACGGCATATGATAAAATAGCATAATCATGAACACATGCAAACTCACTACACATAGTAGAAATCTACTAACAAAGATCACGTGAAAATAAGGTAGCAGCAAATTCCCACCTGACATCAGAGGAGGCAAAAAAAGAAATGACAACAAATGGAATGACACATCTACAATGATAACTTGGGTAGCAATTCGAGCAGAACTTCATGAAAACAAATCTTACATATTTGAGGCCGGTGGCTGTCTCGTAGATGAAGATGATGGAGATGAGGAGGGCAAAGATCTCCTCCGTGAATCTCGTGAAATGTCGGACCAGAACGCTGCCCTCTACAGCAACGCAGATGGTCGCTATTATTGCCGTCCATATGCCAATCCACGCCCTGAATGGTAGCAGCTCTATTTCCATGCCTTTACAAAACTATAAGAAAATACAGTTTCGGAATGATTAGACTCAACTGCATTCAATTTTAGTTTACCAGTTGCAGTTCTCCAAAGCAATTATGTAATATCCAACAGTGTCAAAGTATACCTGTTGTGTGTCAAATATGGTAGAATTATTAATTGTCTGACTTGAACCCTTCCTGATTTTTGTTTAGTCTTGAAGGTAAGCATTCCTGTGCTTGTCACATTGGCTTGAATTTTTATAATTTCCGTTGTAAATCTGAGAAATCAAAATTAAGTTGTTGACTGATACTCATAAGCTTTCACATGTAGCAAGTCAGAGAATCAGTTGGTGCCTCATATTTTAAACAGAAATAGGGTTCATGCTGTTTCTTAAAAGTTCAGCAAAAGAAATCATATTACACTAATCTCTAACAATTGATATCATTTTCTTATCTGTTTTTAACATGAGGATATACATTGATCTTTCTACACACAAAAAAAAAACCAACAACAAACAAACAATACTAACAAAAGTAGGTAAAAAGCCCTAGGTGCAGCCAAACCTGAACAAAAGTCAAGACTGAACATCAACAACTGATCTAAATTAAAATGAAGCAGCCCCAAAAGCTTAATTATTTCAGATTAAAGGATTAACCACTTCACAGTTTACCTTCAGTAGATGCTCTTCAAAGACTAACACCGGTCCCGTAGGACCAATGATGATGAGAGGTTGGCCCGAGAGAAGAGAGAAGATGATACCATTGAGAGATGTTGAGACGATCATTTCGGACACACCCATCAGGCCCTCGGTCATTTGGCCTGTTACGCAAAAAAGAACAGCACAGGATGAATGGTGACAGTTTCTGAGCAACAGTAAAGACAGTAGGGTCTATACCAATAGGTCTATGGAAGATTATGACTTTTAAGGGCTGCTCTTTGCATTTGCCTATGTCTGAACTATCACTTTACTTGTGGCTGAAATAGAAAAGCTCATGTCTGCTTGGTATCAATACAGACCTCTACAAGAAAGATTCACATCCATCTACTAAACACGAACTGAGAGATCTACCAAAAAGATGTGATCCAAAACTAATCAGTAAATTTGTCCTCGTATTCAAAATACATTAATCTTTCTCTCACTAAAGGACAACAACATTACGCATACACTTTGCATGTTTATTTGCAGTCTTGTCTGAACATAATATCTTGCAATGATGATATTCAATGGTCAACTTTTCTCATTAACTGAAAAGCGAAATAAAATTTCAAAATTGTTCTCCTCCTCACCCAAGATACCACCAAACGTGATGGCAGGTGAAAGACAAGCGAAGTAGAGAAAGACAAAGGCAGCCAGGCTGGTGATGTTGAAGGAGTCGTAGATGTCGGAGAGGTAGTGGGGGTATCTCCTCCGGATGTCCTTGTAGAGACCACCAAACAGGTACCCCGTCCGCCGGAGTGCATCACCGTGGATCTGTTCCTCTTTCAACATCTGCTTCAGCGCTACAAAGACGAAAGAGGATATATGACAGTGGTCAATGAAACTCTCAGGTCATATTTGTTTTTTCCCCTGCTTGTGTTCAAAAACATTCACTGAAAAAAAAACCACATCACAACACTGTCTTTCACATCAAACTGACACCTTATAGTACATCACTCTCATCATCATCAAAATTATAGTACATCACTCTCATCATCATCATCATCAACATCATCGTCATCATCATCAACATCATCGTCATCATCAACATCATCGTCATCATCAACATCACCGTCATTTCCTCTGCCACCACGTTTATTAATTGTCGCATTTGCCAGTCAACGTAATTACCACCAAAATTGACACTTTCTCTAATACAAATGCCATCAAGATGAACATCAATCAATCGTCAGGACCAATGTAATAACTTTTCAAAGATCATCAACTTCCCGACTGACTAAGAAGTCTGTTGTCATGGCAACATCCTCTCTCTCTCTCTATCTGTTTACCTATGGTATCTGCCTCCACCAGTTTCAGGGTCTTCCGCCTCCGCATCACTTTCTCCTGCTCCTTCCTCTGGAGACGGGTGATCGGGAGCAGCAAGTCTCTGTCCCACTCTCCCGGTGGCAGGACCATGGTGTCATTCAGGAACTCGTTGATGCCAACCAGGATGTCATGCCTCTCTAGCGCTGAGTAGGCGATGTTGCGGAACACCTCATCGGAGAAGAGGGTGGCAAGGGCGCGGGCGACTTCGTGGTACTCCAACGTCGGAAGGGGAGGCCCAGTGACCAGGAAAATGTATCTAACATGTATAGAATTGGGTATGAAGCATTCACAAATTAATTCTGATAAGCCTCATTGTGCCCTTTTTGAAGTTCAGGCCACCACTTCAAGAGAAGTGCACTCACAGTACATAAGAGTAATGAAGATACAATATTGTGAACATAATCAATCATCATTGCAACAAACATGAAACATAAATTACAAAATAAATGGAAACCTTGACAAACACAATGCCTTCTCAGTATCAAATATCATCAAAGTCTGTGAAAAATCTTTTACAGTCTAACAATCAATATTGAGAGAAACTAAATTCAGTATGCTTGTACACATTCAAATAATCAAATTCTCTTCTTGTTTCACTCCCAGGACTACACATTTGAAAATAAACATGATTAACTTCTAGCAGATCAGGCATGCTGCAAAATGTATCATGGTATCTGATGGGAAAAGTGTGATGATTTTTTACAAAAGAAAATATTCTGGGAGTAATCACGTGGTCAAAACTTGGCCCTAATGCAGTGTTCTTTGGTATGGTTGTAGGAAAAAATAATTTAGCTGTTTTTAATCATTTTCAAAGGTTTTCAGCAACTACATCATATACCTGGCAGAAAATGCTCAAAACTTGCAGTAACTGTTAACCCGTTGACGACGAGTCCCGAGTATACTCGGGCAGGTGTCTATGGGCAATGCATGTTGTAGCAAAATCAGTCCGTCCTCAACGGGTTAAGAATACCACACAGGCATATTTTTCTCCCATATCACAGTAAATCAATTGTCACAAAACAGGCAATTTCATTGTTTATTTAATGTAACATTCCCTGATGTCACAATCAAACAAAGTCTTAAATCATTTTGTGGCATGTTGTATTGTATATCGTTGTACAAGTTTTCTCCTTTGATTCTCTCAGATTTCATCATAAAGCTTAGACTGAGTCAAATGTAAACTGGTTTGATATGAACACCTCTTATGCTGAAGTCGAATAATCCTAATACCTATCAAAATATAACCATGCCCTTATTTCCAGCAGTGCCGGAAGGCATACGCACATGTTGCATCTTTGTATATGTACCTGTCTTGATACTTTCGTGTGTGAACACAGGAACCCCCCTATAAACTCCTACAGATGTATCTGTACTCTTTTGGCCTTTCTACAAGTAGTTGCAAATTTCTGGTTGCTTGATTCTGATTGACAGATTGAATGCTTCAAGTATGTCTTTGTGCCTTGTTCAACATAGATAGGAGCTTCATGTCATTACAGATTAGAATATACATATGTGAAAAGCACTTGACTTATTCCCTTTCGCTGTAATTGCATAGAAACTCCCTTGACACGGACATCATGTACATCTCTAATTATCACTGATAGGAGATATTCCGGCAAGTCAGCAACCTACAGATGTATATTGTGGATTCTGTTTAGTCAATTATCAAGAGGAAACGAAAGTCCATTTCCACTGGAAAGAGGATCATATCCTTGATGAATAAAGTGTTGGCAACACTTCAACTGGTTCACCCCAATGCACTTTTCAAGGGGATGCTACGGTTGACGTCGCTTTTGATCAGTTTCCACCTCCATACAAAATGAACGATGAAATTACATATATTCGGTATCCAACTAACAAAACCAAAACTAAACATTGATGTGCCAGAAGATCTGGAATGTATGTTATACATAATGATAGTGTCATACTGCCCACATACTTCCAATATCATTCAAATTACAAATGTTGCAATGATCTTCACAGTTGACTATTTATTTTGATATCATCTTTAGCTGCCAATTAAATGAGAAAATGGAAACATTAATGTATTACTGTATAAAAAAAAACTACAATTTTTGTGAAGTATTCAATGTCCGCTTCAAAGACATGATCTTAAATCTTACAATTATCTTCTGACCTCAGGCAAACAAAATCAAATATGCGCAGACAAAGAAGATATTCAGAAGTACCAGCTTTGTGAGACCTTCTTCAATACATATTGCAGGCCTATATCACAGCACAGAATCCCATATCATAATCCTTTGCTCATCTAATTGTGATGTTTCTGTCAACTTCATTCCAATTGTGCAGCAGAGGAATCATTGAAATCTTAAAACAAACGCTTTTCATGTCTGTCTTGGAAACGAGGCATTTCGGCAAGCTTCAAACATTCTCAAGACTTATTTAAACATAATGACGTATCAAACAGCTTCAAGGATTGTCAGTGGTATATGTAGCAGAGGAATCGTGGAAATCTTAAAACAAACGCTTTTCATGTCTGTCTTGGAAACGAGGCATTTTGGCAAGCTTCAAACATTCTCAAGACTTATTTAAACATAATGACGTATCAAACAGCTTCAAGGATTGTCAGTGGTATATGTAGCTACCCTTTTCATAATTTGTGCTCAGAATTCTTAATTCTCCCCATTAGAATTGTTAATCAAAAAAAATATATATAAACAGGAATGAGAATGAACTCGTATAGTGACTTAGAAGCATGTATTCTAAATGCGGAATAACTTCATGATGTGAAAAGTTTCACATAACTGAACCTGCAAAAATGATACCATGCAAATATTTTTGGAGATGCGAGATATTGTACAAAAATAATCCCTTCCCCAAATTCATGAACAAGCAATGTTTAATGGAATTGGGTGGGTGTAGAAAAATTAACTACTAAAATGTTTTGATGTTTCTACAGTAAAATCCGTACCTGAGAGGAAGGGGAACCTCCAGAAAGTTTTCAAAGTGGATAGCCTCGTCCAGCCTGACCAGGGCCATGTAGGGGGCGTCCAAGTTCTCTTCCTTCGCAACCATCACGAGTGCGCCCTCAGCGTCCGGCGGGATCTTGCGCATGATGCCGTCGGTGGAGCGCGGCTGCTGGTGCGAGGTGATCGTCGCTGCCGACGGGCTGCGGTTGATGCCCGGCGCGGCAATGCCGTCCACGGTCTTCTTGCGCTGTTTCAGGGACGGCTGGCTGACGGGCTCTTCGACCGTGATGCCGCCATCTGTTTTGTCGAGCTTGTCTGCCTCCAGCATGGACATTTTGGACTCTAAATCGGCATGCTGCGCGAGAAAAAAGAAAAATCGCCTCTTGTCAGGACATGCATACTACTCCAGGTCTGGAGTTCCAAACTGTAAGGGAACAGTTTTAGAATACAATGTATCCTTTTAGACATATCATGAAACAAGAAGCTCATCTTGCCTACAATCATGCAAATTTGAAATCATATCCATTCAAAGTCATTCCATACAGGTGGAGTGACATTAATACAACTTTCCTGTATGATACAACTCAATGTAAAAAGAAATTACTATCAAAAATACTGACAAACACAATAAGTGGCTGTAACTGCACCACTGTAAAATAAAAAAAAAGTATTTTTGTTGTTGTTGTGAAAAGGAGCAATGAAACAAACAAATACGGAAGAGCCAGCAGCTTTGAGAACGTCTCTACACTAAGAAGCAAACAAATACCAAACACGAGCATCCATCTTTTTCAGAGTTGTAAAAGTACAGTTCCCTGTGGTCATAAAATACACGGTTCTAATGTAATTCTCATTACAGTGAAGTAAAAATTCAGGTCCCAAAATTATCATTAATCTGCCTTTATATACTTTACTGTTAGGCTACAATGAAATTTCTTTATAATGAAAGAATTCTGCCAGTCCTGTGGGCTTTGTTATGGGAGTCGCCTGTATGGCATCAGTTGGTTCACTGGAGCTTAACAAGATGCTGATCTTCCTTTAAAATATGCCCAATCCTCCTCCTTCAAAGTCTACCGGTATCTCCCGCTACTCACCCCATTCCCGTTGGGGAAAGTGGTGCCTTCCATGGCGCTCATTGACCGGCTGACCTGCATGCCCACCGAGTTGTGCTGGTTCTGGTGCGACGTCCGGTGGTGGTGGCCAAAGTCGGCGATGGTCGACAGCCGCCTGATGGACGCCCGAACGATGTTGCTTGGCTCCTCATAATGGTGGCTTTAAGTGTATAATAATGAGAAATTTGAGAGAGGAGAAAAAGGGCAATTACTTTGGGGGAAGTGAAAACATAGTTCTCATATGCCTGCAGGACTGTTGATTTTTGCTCTAAAATGTGCACATGTGCATAAGAAATGTGTGAAATAATGACGTAATGAAAGTTTCAGCTGGGTAATGACAAAAATGGAAAATATTAGCCAAAAAGGTTTGCCAGAAGTACTACAGTCATAGAAAATACCTGATTGTGACTGCTATAAATTCTTTTTAAATAATTGATCATTGAAATTTGACAAATTGGACCACATCAGTATCCGGCAATCTCCTGGGCTTGAGTGAATCACACGCAGTTACACTGACTGTATTTTGAAAATAAACTGCTAGGGCACCCTCGATCATCACGTATGTTCTACGCAGCAATGACTGAATGAGGAGGACGCTTCAGGAATATAAGCCGTGTACTACAATTGAAATTATTTTACAACTGTGATCTCAAAATACTTCAAAACGAATCAAAATATCTGTGATTTATAGAAAAGTCACCTAGTATATGAAATGATGATTGTAAATAGGACAACATTTGTTATTTTCTCAATTAACTTGCATCCAAATGGGAAGTACGAGTCATAACCCGGAAAAAAAGCTGATCAGCATGTGGTACTCTAGAGATTCATCACACAACGTGTAGCAGTCATAAAACTCTAGATTTCAATGACCTTTAAAAAACCCAAAACAAAACAACATCAGATCAACAATCAACTACACAGGAAGGAGTTAGTACAATATTATGTAACCAGCACTGACTTAGTGATTACTATTTGTATTTACTGCCATGGGAATCAAGCTACCAGTACCTTATCTTAAACTGAAACTTGTCGTGTTTCCTATACCTAACATCACGGCCGCTGATTAACAGGCAGATTGGATGTGAACAGAAACCACAAACAATGCAATAATCTCACAGACAGCTGATGACTAACGATGCACAGACCCCCCACAATGACGTAAAATTAGTGGTGTCCCGGAACAAAGTGACATGGCTGTATTGCGCTTTAGTCACTGCAGTATCTGCCCTTAAATTTACACTCTAATTGGAGTAACTCCATGACCGTGCCCCCTATTTGAAGATACTATGCAATGCAAGCTACAAATGTGTAGCAATAACACATAATGCCACCATGTGAGCTGTAGATGCTCCAGCAAATGACATGATTAAGCGTATTGTTTTGGTTGTGTACGGCATAGACAAACATACAAACATATGTAGTAGCATACATCACACAACCCCCCCCCCCTCAAAAAAAAAAAAAAAATCTGTTGTTGCTTCACTTCCTACTTTGAACATTACATTCAAATCTACCAAAAGTTCAAACATATCCTTTCCTACACTAAGAAAATACTTTGCATAAAGCAGAACTGATACACTAAAAACACACTACAAGCAATGACAGCAGCAACAGCAACCCCCCATGAAGTGTAGGAGTCTCCTTATCCAGCGATGGTGGCACTAAAACTTTGAAAATTCTTTCATTATGAACAGATTTTCTGATTTTCCTTAAAAATTTCACTAATGTGTTCTACTAATATTGCTGATTTCACTCAATCCACATTTATATTTGGGCTTTAATTTCTTTTATATTCTCCCAAAGTTACATGAAGAGATTTTTATTGAAGTTTTTGGGGTAGCCCCCGACAGAACCAGGGAGAGTTGGGAGCTCTGCTGAATGCTTCAGAGCCAGTAGAAAGTCTCTCACCTTCCCAAACTCGCTCGGAGCATCTTGGAGATGACGAGGCGGTCGTTGTGACTCATGTCATGCTCCCTCTCGAGGCCGTCGATGATGGCGTCGAAGATCCCCGGCAGGGTTGTCTTCTGGCAGTCAAGGAGCATCAGGCCTAAACAGACAAGTTGCACCAAGATAGTTTAAGATTGCCGTCACAAGCAGCTACAATACAGTACTGTACGCTAAGCTAAATCTACTCCAATTAACTCAAGTTACTTGTACAAGTACTACTCTGGTTTGCTCTTGAGAAAGATTCAAGCCTAGCAAAGATACTTGTGGCAGTCGTCTTCTGACAGTCTAAGAGCATCATGCCTAAATGGATGGGTTGCACCAATCTTAAGATTGCAAAGCCATTGTCATAATTGTCGTCACAAGCAACTGCAATTTAGCTGAAATTTTAGTTCAATGCATTATATCAGTCCTTTTGTGAGTTATTGCATTCCAAACATGGAGATGATAAACTAAGAACATTTGTGTTATGAACGGCAATATTTTGTATAGTTCTGAATGCCATGAATACCAGTAAAACTGTAAAAACTGAGAAGCAAAACCCAAGCAAGATAATTTCATATGACATAATATGGAGTAAAGTGTCTTGACCAACAGAGGATAGGACTGCTGTTTAGTAGTTATTACATTAGACTCTTGTGTGATTTCAAAAAATTGTTGTAAACATCCAACTCTGTGATGTAAGGCATTGCATCACAATGAAAAGGTAAGTATGACTGTCTGGAGCTTGGGTGTGGTGGTGGTGGTGGTGGCGGGTGATGGGGGTAACCATGGCGATGAGAAGGCATCTTACCATTCTCCAGGCCCTTGCGTAGCTGTGGGAGGCTGTTGAAGGTGAGGGAGGCGACGTGGGGCTTCCCCCACCTCTCGGAGCCATCCTCCCAGTCTTCCTCAAACTTGATCCACCTCGCCCTCTCCTTCCAGATCTTCTCCTGGAAACCCTCCTCGGAGCTGTTGTGGTCGTACTGCCATGCATCCAACTGCACAAAAAGCTATAGTGGCAACCACAGACAGACAGAGGGATAGATTGATAGATAGATAGATAAATAGATAGATAGATAGATAGACAGATAAACATATAGATAGATATACAGATAGACAGATAGAAAGAGAAAGAATTCAAGATAGATAGATAGACAGATAAACATATAGATAGATATACAAATCGATAGACAGACAGATAGATAAACAGATAGGTAGGTATATAGACAGATAGATATGGACAGATAAGGAGAGAAAGAGAGAGAGAGAGAAAGACGATGCATTAATTTGCATTGCAATTTTCACTTTAGGAAATATTCTACATTTTATTCCATCTGCGAATGCATTTTTCTATCTGCAAGGGCACTACCAAACACTCCAAATACACATAGATATATTGAACAATCTGACTGACAAATCAGAATCCCTTAGTGTGTTCAAAAAGTAACCAAGCCTGGTCGAAGTGACTTCCATGCCACCATGCAGCAACTGACCTGTTTTCCAAACCTCCTTTGCTGGCGACGGCTACTATGGTTCGCTCTCATGATGTTCGACTTCATCTTTGAAATTCACTCCGGCATAAAACCCACTTCCAAAATGTCACTTTGGATGATCGTCGTGTGATGCCTCTCTCTACAATCCAATATGTTTGAGACGCAGAGAGGCGCTAGACTTTAGGAAGGCGGATCAAGTCCACATGATTCTTGATGGAGTGTGTGATCGGTGAACTACGAGAATGCAACCAGCTTGTGCATCCAAACCGTGGATATATGTAGTTTTGCTGATGTGCTCACGACTGTCGCTGAGCAGGCTTTAGCAAATTCACTCACTGGCAGCACATTTAAGAGACAGCTTTGAAAACGACAGGCAAACCCAACACATCGCTTTGTAGGAAATGACAGAGAGAGATAACAGGGTTGAGATCTGACTGTTTCTCTGCTGGTATAAATTGTTCCTGTGATCTCAAGAATTGTGCATGACACATAACAGGTCACCCTGACTGAATAACAGATAATGGGGACACAGTATACAAGAGAAGTAAACTGAAAAATCTAACTGAAAGTAAATTCTCATAGCTTTCCAAAATATTCGCTTGTTAAAAATTTTGCCCTAGTTCAGCACACCTAGACATTCATGAAAATGTCCAGGCCGCAGGACACTCCATGTGAATGCAGGCTTCTACAGAAGAACAAAAAGAAGATGAAACCTATGCTGTAGATTCTTTGTTCGACTGGGTCTCGTATGCCCTACAGACTGGGGCTTCAATCTTCCGCTCTCCTCCAGCAATGATTCATTCTCCGGGTCTCAATCTGAGAGAGCAAAGATCGGAGGATGCTGGATTCCAGATGGCATCTGGCGAGATATTCCCAGCAGTGTGAATGTGTGAAGTGTGATGAGTGGAGGCTTACATCACTGCTTCATGCTCCAGAGATGCTCCAGAGGGAGGAAAACAATGATACTGGACAAGGACGAGGATGGGAACAGATCACGAAATACACACGGCTAACTCAGGGTCTTTACTTTAGTTCCTCAAGTCCGTTCTAAGAAGATATAAAGTCTTTGACTCAATCAGAATATCTGGTCAGCAAAACAGCCACAAACTTATCCATGATCTCCCAGAGTACACTCTTAGAGTCCATCCTTCCAGATATTTCAAATCTCTCCACAGAAGCAACTGTGACCAGACAGCGAGACTGCAATGTGCAAAATGTCATCATATTTGAAAGAACCTCAAAACACCATCAAAGGCAAACATGAAACAAGCCAACTCAGGAGAAATTATACTGAAAAACAGACCATTGAGGTGGCATGTTATGACGTATGACTCAAATCTCAAGCAGAGGGAATCTCATTGTGTGTAAAAAAACAGCAAAGAGAAGATGGGATGACCAGTGCCATGTAGCGGTCAAGACAAAAACAGGAAAGACAGTAAATAGAACACTTTATCCTTGAAACCTGTTATTCATGTCACCCATCACTCGTCGATCTTGCTCTTTTTAAGCTCGAAGGACACAATAGTAAATAGATTTATATATAGAACACATATATATATATATATATATATATATATATATATATATATATATATATATGACTTAGATTTATCAAACATTCCCTGTGCACTAATATGTAAAAGAAAGTCTCCTGAAAATATCAGGTAAATGATTTCTGCTGCAAGTGATACACAAATTGCCTTTCATCAACCTAAACACATAAGCACTGATTGTTAATTTGTTTATCACCAATATGTTAATCAGTTGCAATAAAAACACCTCGATGCAAGAATTCATTAATTTGAACTAAAGTATGATTTTTTTTTTTCCTTCAGTTCTGTCTGAACTAAGAACATATAACAGATTGATGCATTAAAGGGTGTGTACAGTTGTGGTCGAGGTGAGGATTTAGCTTTTAACGTTTTGCGAGATATTCAGAAACCACTCTCTGAGATGTCAAAGAGCATGCAGTTCTAAGGGGTATCAAAAGTTTATTCGAAGAAAATCAGTTTTGAAATGGCTGAGATATCCTAAAACAAGGTGAAACAAAGTGATCCTAATAAAGTTGTGGCATGTCGCCTTTTATTGTTAGCATTTTTTGGGATATCTCAGCCATTTGAAAACCAATTTTCATCAAATAAACGTTGAATCCTTCTTGAAATTATATGCTTTTTCATATTTCATAAGAGGTTTTTCATTATCTCATTTATGAATGTTCAAAACATGAATCCCCACCTCAACCAGTACTGTACAGTCCCTTTAAACCAGAGTGACAATGTATTACTGGTCTGCTATCATGTGTACACAAATTGGAGGATTAATGTGTTAAGTCAAAGACTGAGATACTAGCTGTGGAAAACAAGAGGATGCTCCTGCCTGAAAGAACACCAGCAACCCCCTCCCATGAAAAAGAAAGAAACACACACACACACACACACACACACACACACACACACACACAAACCAAAAACCAAAATAAGAGAAACACAAATAAAAGGTAGAAAAGAAGCAAAGATTTGCACATCACACATCCAAATATTTACAGAGCAGTGTATAAACTTCCAAGACCAGCACTAATTCAAATACAACAGATAAACTCCCCATTCAAGTTCAAAGGACATACCACCAGTAATCCCTATAAAAAGAGCCACTATGCAATGACCTCACTTACCAACACCTCTTTTGTTTACTCTGTGTAGTATGACCCTGAGGGAGGGGGGGGGGGGGACTTGGCAATCATGTGACAATCACATGACAGCTACTGGGATAAAGAAGGTCAATACCCCTCCAAGGTGTTAATTAGGCATCAAAGAAGCTAGTAGCCTGAAGGATAATGGCCTTTGTCAACTGTAAGCCACAGAATGGGAACTACCCTATTCCATTCATCCAACCTTCAGTTTGAATGTCCTTAATTCACCTCTCCATAGGGAAACCAATGTCAACAACACATGTTCATGCCTTGGCTGGAAATGTTCACTGTAAAAATGGAGTAGGAAATTCATCCTTGATGACAGTACATTGTAAACTGTAAAATATGAACAATCACCCCCCAGCATTCCCACTGATTCCCACTGATTAGTTACTAGCCATCCCCTTTAAATGGGCAGTTTCCCCACATGCGGATATTAGTAGTACATTGACAGAATATAAGTAGAACACATCGGTGAAGTTTGAGAAAATTGGACAATCTGTTCAAAACTAAAGAGTTTTGATTGTCCAATTTAACTCAAACTTCACTATATATGTTTTACTAATATTCCTGCATCTACTGAATCCATATATTAATTCATTTGGGTGTCATACCCCTTTGATATGATAGAGTGCCTCAAACTTTGTCGGCAAAGGAAAGAAAACAAGATGAGCACACTAATAGAAGGGAGGAAAAAAAAGAGGGAAAACAACTAACAGATTCAGGAAGTGTATGACTTCATATACGATAGAGGACCTGGTTTACACTAGTTTAGACCAGAACAACATCGACAATACTTTCACTGAAGGTGGGCAGAAATCAACCCCTCAAAAAAAAACATGCTCCAAAATAGATCAGAGCTAGACAGCTGCTGTTACACAAGAAAGTTTGTGGACTGGACGACCTTCTGTCACCGACTGAGCTGGTCGATCTCGACTGAAAACAGAAATGACCAATGTTGTACACGCCTAGAACACTGTCATGTGCTCCATTTGGTCATTTCCAATGAAAGCGATCACGGGGGTCAATATCCATTCATTGGCTTCTTGCTTACAAAACGGACAACCAGTATCAATTTCAAGATCTGAAACTGTCAATTATTGCTAGAGCAAACTGAAGACACTGTTGCCAAAAGAAATTTTGATAAGTCACTGTGTCTTTGCAATTATGATGTACTTGTACATGTACTTTATGAATACATTAATCATACATGTACAGCATGCCCAATCATTGTAATGTTGAACACATTGAATGAAATAATTGTCCCCAGGATCATCTTTACATACCTCGTGAGGTTCATGGGCCCTCTTGGTGCTAATCGGGAAACGCTCTTGAGGGGTGAAATGTCTGCGATCTCTCCCCCTGGAATCTAGTGAAAGGAGAATGAATAGGAACATCATAAATTATGATAATCTTATATGACATACAAGCTAGAATTTGACAAGATAATTTACTCTGTACTGTGAAAGATACATGTACAAAGTTCTGTAACTGCACCATATTCAACATATTTACAGTTTTAGGGGACAGTCTTAAAATTCTGATCATTGTAACAACGTTGCAGCATTCAATTCCAGGTCACAATGAAATAATTATGTGAGATACTTCACATTCTACTCTCTATATCCACCAATAACTTGTAAATGTCATAAGCACTCGAAAGAAATAGAAAAAAAAAAGAAAAGAAGAAGAACTGAATGAAAGCTTTACAATTCTTACCACTGAGCTGGCTGCAGGAATACACATTTGCCTGTGGCTGCATCCCTTCTTAATAACAGCTTTAAATGAAATCTAAAATCTGCAAGCTACACGCCCAACTGAGAGAGATGTACAATGTACAATTAATTGTACAGTGTACAATACCTGCTACTGCCCAGAATGAGTGAAATGCTTTACTTCACACAGTATTTTTCATTTCACTTCATTCATTCATTTTCACTTTCAACAAGAATATGCAAATGTATAATTGTACAAAACAAATCATACTACCCCCACAATATATATATATATTCTACAAAATATATCAAAATATAGTAGAATCAAACAATACTAAAGGTTGTAAAGCAAATATGCATGATATTTACTAAATAATGTTGAAAATGGAGGGGAAGCCAAAAAGCAGGGACTGCATTATTGCAATATGCATTCCCCTCAAAGCCATTATTGATAAGGTACAGAAAAATGTTGGCTACAGGGAAACATACTTTAGGAAAAACATGTCTCATCTATCAACATGCAATGTTTCTTATAATGTATGTACATAGCAAAAAGAAAAGAAAAAACCTGAAAAGGAACATGCCTGGGAGATGTTGCCATGACAACTTGCCATGAAAGCAGTGTTCCTGTTTATCTGTGTCCAGAATCAACAGTGCCAGCTGCATAAAAAACCTGAAATATGCAAACTGACTCCACCCCCCCCCCCCAATCTGAGAGCTACATTATGTACAGTAGGTTTGTATGATTATGCTGTGCTCTGACCTTTTGTAACAATCAGATTTGTGTGCGGTTGTAAAAGTGTTTCAAAACGAAGATTTTTTTTTTTCGCAGCCATCACTGCATCTTCTGCCATCATTAAAATCCCATACATGACATCATTATCGTATGCGGAGTGATTTGTAAACCTGCAGTGACCGAAAACCATTGGTGCATAACGGACGTAATGGCGACATCTATAAGTAGTAGACTTTGCCCCTACCACAAACACTTTTGTTCAATGTAAACACAAATCAAACTACAAACATACACTGATGAATTATGCTGTCCTCATTTTGTCTCCTACCGTTTGACCACAAATGTACAAATGAGGACTCAATGACTATTTCATTTAATAAAGATATCATATGATAACCTCAATTTCACAGCAATACAAGTGTACTCGTGTAGAATAGAGAGGGGTATACTTGTGTACAATGACCCTTGTTAGATGAACTTTTTGATTATCTGTTGAATACTGGCTGACCACAACCTATTAACTCTGATATTGCTCATGAAAATCAAGCGGACAAAAAAAAAAAAAAAATACATGTGTTTTATGCCCCGCCAAAATAACTTATACAGATAATGATATGAAATATATGTTACAGGCATGCATCTTCTTCTTTTTTTCATAAAACCACACATTTTCATCTGTTAGAATGGTGTTTAGATTTTCCTCAAAACAGCCACCTACCCTCAGACAGCAGATTTCATCAGGATTTGCTTTTTCTGGCAAATGAGTAACTGAGTAAATCGAGTTTCTACTGGTGCAACCTTCCATGAACCCAACTTGAAAATTGTCTGCATGAATGGTTGATGAGTAAGACATGGACCTTGAAACTAGGACCCCAAATCCTGACAGGAACCCAATTGCCTTTCCGTGGGATTACAATAACTCAAAAAGGAAAGTTGCCTAAGCTTTGAGTGAAACAAAACAGCATCTTCTTCAAGAAGCAAAAAAAAAAAAAAAAAAATAATAATAATAAAAACAAAAATGAGTGAATAAAAAGCAAAATTACATTTTTACCTTGTCCCTGAACATGAATTCATTATCAGAATATCTTTAAGAATGCTATAAACATGAGGAACTATAAATAGAAACCAATTTCTCATCATATTCTTGCTGCCAAGTTAATAGCTTTGAAAAAAAAAAAAAACAAGTCGAGCAATTACAGAAAAACACATAAAAAAGAAACATGATAACCTTGGTATCATACACTTACACAAGTACATGTAGGACTTGGACAAGGAAATGGCTGAAATTTTTAGAGTTAAACATCTACTTTGAAAAGAATCTTAAAACTTCATAATCAGCACATTCTGGATATGCTGTCCCATGTCCTTACATTTATGTGGGTCAAAATGCAGACTACAAGGTTTTGCAGAGATCCTTCAAAACAAAAATCACAAAATTTTCCTCCTCTGAATCAATTTAATTCTTTTTTTTTAAAGTGTGCCAAAAAAAGCTTCTGAAAACTGCTTATCCAATAAAGGCGAGCCAATGGAGTAAAATGGAGTCAAAAGGGGCCTGAGCTTTCGATCCAAGCAGAATCAATGTCAGAGATTCTGCTAAGACTGAAGCTCAGGCCCCTTTTGTCTCATTCTTTTTTTAGATAAATGGGAACATAAAAAAAAAAAAAACTACATGTACCAAAGCAAAGGCTGTAATTATTTTCTTTTCATTTTATTCTACTACACGTCGAGGCAAATGGAACACTTACTCTTGTCAGTTACCCGTCCATCAGCATTTGGGTCACTACCAGCCATCACACCTGTTTTGAACCTTTTTGATGTTTAAAAAGCTAATTGCTCCATAAGACTTGTGCTTGTAATTTGATCCTCTTGAATCTTTCCTTTGCAAATCATTCTTGAGGTGTGAACATGCTGCTAAAGAGTCTGGGACAAAACCCTCCCTTCTCTTCTTTTTCAAGAGGCTTTTAGACCTACCCTATTGTTTCAGAGGATTAGTCAGGCCTAATCTCTTAATCCCCTGATAAAATACTGCCTCAGACATAGATTGTTGTTTTGGTTTTAATGGTGTGTATCACTCAAAACTGAGGGCTATCTGTTCCTTTAGTCTTTATTCAGACCTAGGTTTTTTTTTTTTTTAATGCCATCCTGTCACTGTTGTACTGGTAATCAGTAGTCTAGGAATCAGATTCAGTTTGACAGAATACTGCTGATGTCAGACTAATCAGTTGCTCAGCCTTGGAGTACACCCCCCATTTTTTTTTCTTTCTTAAGTTTTTTTTTTAATACTTTTTTTTTTACCTTTGTCTCATCTGCCTGAGACAATGCATTTGAGGCCTCTATGTTTCATAAGATGAGAACACATCTATTGTCCGAGGAAAATGTAATCCTGAAGAATGAAGACTATTGACAAGACTGATTTATTTTTTCACCCTGTGTTCCTCCTGTACTAGGATATTGGGCATAAGGTAATTTCATAATGTAACTGGAAACCACTTAAAACACATCACTGTTAACATCTATAGACATTGCACTGTGCATCTACAGCAAACCAAGCTATAATGCACAATTCACAATCATCTCATGCAATTTGTACCTGATTTCATTTCCATGTTGCTCTTAGCTGTGATCCTATCACTTTGCATATATATACAATATGACAAATACTAATCTGGGTTGCAAATTTTGCCTGTGATTTCCTATTCAGATTGCAGGTTGTAGATTGCAATGGACATTTCAATTCTGCTTCTGAACCTCCTACAAGCTTCTAAAATATCAATGGCTAACGTCCAAAGATTGCATGTTGGTACTCGGCATACATTTTTGATAATCCTGCAAGTTTCATGAACGTGAGTTGTTGTTCTCGAGTTGACCTTTAGATAGCAATCATGACAGACAGCAGTGAAGAAGGCACCTGTTTCACGCAATTGAGGACTGAGAGATTCAAAATGCTATCTGGGCCCTGTTTCATAAAGCTGTTCGCAAAGTTACACACAACTTTATGAACGACTTAAATATGGCAAGCCAAGTGAGTTTCCTTATCATTGCTGTTAATTTCAATAGTTAAAGTTGAAATGTGCTGATGATAATGATTATTCTTACACGTGAACACACACTTTTAGTTGAAATTTATTTTTGCCCCAATGTAGACGAAATATTGACATACAGTCGTACTTTGTTAAAACGTATAGGAAAACTGGGCACACATATTGGCATTTCATATTCCAGTTGTTCGTAAAGTCACATGTAACTTTACAAACAGCTTCTGAAACAGGGCCCTGGTTGGTTCAAGTATCTATCCGTATATATATATATATATATACAATAGGTATTCAAACAGTGGATGTACTGCATTCATCTTTTCATGAAGAATTTTGCCTCATAGAGAGAGTTGAGTATTTTGACTGAATGGGTGAAATTTAAGTAAAACACCTGTTTTAATTATATCTAATGCCAAATGAGTTACAAGGTCTTATCACCTCTAAGGACATTATATGCACGCCAGCACAAAGTCAGCTGAGATGCTCTAGCAGCCAAAGGGGTCAAGTCTGTCTTTGCCATTGGCAAGGTAAGTGGATACTCTGTCAATGTGATTCTCCCCATATTCAGACGCAAGCCAGTTTATACCAAAACTCAATAAACAAATGACGTATAAAGAATCATCGTATAGCCGACATACTGTTCAGACGCTAATCTCGACCATTCTGGCAAACGTCGCATAGATGTGCAATTTCTCACTGTGCATGCTGTTATGGTCATGAGTGGACAGGTAAAGGGTCACCTTACATGCGTGCTCCCATTAAGCCCCGCCCAATTATACTGTCTTATGGTTGCCATACATTGAGACGCACAATGGACACAATGGAATGCTGATTTGTTATCGAGTTCTGGTTTGAAACGATGCTCTGACCGTTGTTTCATTATACGTCATTTCGTTAGTCAGCATTCAGACATATAAATTCATTGTATAGCTACACCTGTATACCATTTTGGTATAGCTATACCGTTCTAGTATAAATTTTTTGTGTCTGAACATGCTGTAAATGATCATGGCCTCAAGATGGTTAATTCCCCACTTGCTAATTTCCCTACTAACCATCTTCGTAGTTGTCATCGGTGTCGTTCTTCTCTCCGCCGTCCACGGCGTCGTTCTCAGACTCGTCGTCTCCCCCGATCTTGAGCTGCACCTGCGGTCTCCCATCCTCCCGCTTCTTGTACCTCCGCATCGAGGGCGGTGTCGTCGTTGCCGCGGACTCCTCCTTCACGCTGTCCAGGGCCAGCTGAACCCTGCGGTTGGGGTCATGCGCCCGCGACTTCTTGCGCAAGCTGTCGAGAAGAAATCGGGAGAGCAACAATAGTCATAAGTACGGAGAAGCCACAATTAAACTGGATCCGGAATGGATAGAAATAAGCTTTTTTGTAAGAATCATGTGAAGACCTGTATTGATGTTACAACTAGGTTTCACTAGCTAACCCGCATAAATAAGTTTGTAGTTCTTGGATTGCTTTCTGCACGCACCATCACCTTGTTGAGTGTGCTCAGTACTGGGTAATATACTGGAAAAAAGCCCAAGGATGCTGGGATAAGGAGACCAGATGTCAAAGAAACAGCAGTGACACAAAGAGAAGTAAATGAGAATGTGAGATTAAGATAAATAAACAGATAGACAGATAGAAAGATAGATAGATAGAGAAATACACATAGATATATAAATACCAAATAGATAGATAGACAGATAGAGAGAGAGAAAGATAAAGAAAAAGAGAGAGGAAATAATTTCAGAATATATGAAAAGCCAGATCAACTGCACCGGCAGTGAAAGAGAGAAAGTTAAAATTGTAACTGATCAATGAGTCCTGAAGTTAATGCAAATTCAGATTAGAATACACATGACTGAATCAACAACTTCTTCATCCAGGAAATGCTATCGTGTACAAACTTTCATTTCTACAAGCTTTTTACTTATCTGTGAGCACAAGTACACGGAGCTGTCATTCACGTTGTATGTATACAACGCGCAAGCATTCATTTTCACATAGCACTTTTCCGTCGCTTTGCGGCAGTAAAAAGTACTGAACGACATTTGCTTGTCGCCAGGATGTCAACATGGTATTGAATTTGTTTGTCTGCTTGGCTGTTACTTTATATCACATGAGTGAAGTATGACTGTACATATCATATCCTCAAATTCTGAAATTGATATCAATTCAATTGAATTGATTACCAACTAGTACTGCCTGCCAGTATAATACTTGATTGTTTTTTTTTATATCCTGCATCATTCTTTCCTTAAATTATCAATTCTATGATCTATGCCTGGGAATAGAGAACAAATAGAAACACATTGCCTATTAAAAGGGTTGACCAAATTCTACTGACACGAATCCTCTCATGTATGGACAGGTCTGAACTACTTGCATCCAGAAACCTTTTGACAGGAATGAAAATGTCTCTAATATAAATCTATTCTCTTTTTTTGCACATTTCTGTAGTTGCAAAATTATGATAGGAAAAGAAATAAAACAGCAACAACCAAGAAATAGGGACCATCCAAAAAGTCAGCTAAGGAAATCTGACAAATTTTTGGTCATTTCACCTCTTTATAAACTCAACCTTGGAACCAAGGAGTGTTTAACACTTTTTTTGTTTGAAAAGATTTTATTTTCTGCATTTCATATTTTCTTTCAGAATAACAGAAATAACAAAGGCAGGTTCAATTACACAAATACAATTCTGAAAATTATTGACATATTACATAGTAAGTCATATTTTGTATGTAAAGACAAATGAAACGTTAAATAACATACAAAATGTTTATATGGCCAATAATGACTTAATTCACAGTACAATATATAATATATATATATGATACAGAGGGCTGCCGTTATAAGCCGTGCTTGAACAGACGGACAGCCAGAGTTAAATTACCATTTTTTATTGTAGTACTTGAACACTAATACAGATGGGCCATGTTAAACTGCGTGTTAATCCAGTTTTATACAATTACTTGGTAAACAGGAGTGGTGCCTGTGAGTGCGTGTGCAGGTGATGAAGCGCGAAAGTGTTGATGGTCAGCACTTCTAAGAGAATGATTGGATATGTTATAATATGGGCGAAGGGTCAAGCAGCAAAGTAAAAGAAAAGGAAAAGGGGGTAGACCAAATATTGCCTTGTTGTTGAGTATAAGAGGTACATGTTTCACTTGAAGTAAGGTACACTTGAAGTAACTAAATGGATAACAACAGTTTCCTTGTGAGTGGGTGGGGACAAAAGTTGAAATTGGGGAGAAGGACATCTCAAAAGTTATTTAGGAGGACAAGGAGAAGAAGGCTAGGCTTGGAGGAGACTGGACAGGAATTGCAATGGACATAAGGACAAAAGTAGGAAGAAAGAAAGGAGAACAGAGCAAAGGATGAAGGTTCAGAGGCAGATGGAAAACAGAATCCCATAGATTTTCTTGCTCCAGGAATTAATCCACTGCTTAATGGAAACCACAGAGAACAGCAACTTCTGAGAATCAAAGGGTAAGACAATGAAGTCCTTGAGGAAGCCTTGTAAAAACTGTATACGCCATATATTTTGCAAGTCTTAATTTTCACAAATGAGGAATTCCTGACGATTTTGTGAGTGGTTAAATTTCGTGATCGTGAAATGTACACGCGCATGTCACATTCACATTGGGATCAGAGTCAATATTTTCGTGTGTCTTTAATTTTGCGAATGGCACCGGACCTGTGAAATTCGTAAAAATAAAAACCTCACGAACTATTTGCCAAATACAGTAATCACAAGCAAGGGTTATAAAAAAACAAACAAACATTGTAACAATGTGGTGGTTAACAAATAAGGGCCATGTTTTATGAAGAGTTAAAACTGTTGTATAGTTGATTTCTATCATAAGTCTATGGTAGCCTGTGTAGTACGGACATTTATAATCGATTATATCTTTTGATAAATATCAAAATGGGGCCCAGGAATGAAATAGTTTGACTACAACTGTACATCACATGGACACACACTGTTGAAAAGCAGATTTTTTTTTTTTATTCAGATGGTGAAAAATGTTGCCATGTCATAAATACTGTAGAATCACGGCATTTAAATGAGAAATGAGCATTATCCCTTTTAAGGACAAAATTTTGTGATTTCCCATCACATGGACAATATACAGCAAATTTGAGTTATGAAAGTTATGGATTTTCCCCCAGTTGTTGATCTTGTGAATATTGGCTGACTCGCAAAAATTTGCAGAAATACATCCCAGTCATATATTAGCAAAAGCCTGTTGCCGTAACCATGAGAAACTGCCGGTGCAAACAACATCAAGGGGACCCATAAAAAAAGCATTAATCTGACTGGATTACTAGATCTTGTCAAGACTAATGCATCAGCCAATCTTAGCACCGCAGCAAGAAAGCACAATATATATAACCCCATCTTAGCACCACAGGGCACTAGCACAAAACACTTGACCATTAAACAGAGACTTCTATGGTAAAGCGCTCCAAGGCCCCACACCATAAAACAGACAAGTACGTGCTTAAAACTTTCGAATCAATGCCTCCATCTTGTGCAAGGCGGCAAACAAACAAGTTGCCACAGCAATGAAATGACACCATTTGCTAATTTCAAAGAGCGGACTCCCCCCCCCCCCCCTGTGATTTGTCCTGTAACACATTCCTCATGAAAAACATCTATAATTTCAAAAGCTTTTCCTAGCAATAAATAAGATTTCTGAGAGCAATTAGTTAAAGCAGCAAATGGGGAAACATACCAAAAAGTTGAATTCAACCAAAAACAGCCAAGCATTGATGCATCAAATTATATTGTACCTATTTACCATTACAAAACATTCTCCCTTCTTTTTCTGAGGTTGGGGCAAGTGGGAATGTTCCCTATGGCTAATAACATTAATCCACATTGGAAACATACCGTGGCCAACTGTGGCTACGACATTTTCACCGTACCGTGGCATATTGCAATTTATCAATCAGTTTGTGTGTGGTTGTGCGATTGTTGGCAAGCGGTCGGCTGAGTCAGGGGGTGTGAATGTGGTATGCAAAGAGGTAAGAAGTAGCTCCAATAGACATCAGTGGTATTTCTGTCGGAGTAAGGGGTCAACATACAGTCAGAATACAGTATGTAATGTGGGTGGATGACCAACAGGGTATATACAGTGTACCAGCCACTTTCCAAACAGTAAATAATGTTGGTTTTGTTCTTAGTCCCGTTTAATCTGGAGTGTTTCCTGTCGACCCTGGCATCTGGCCGCGTCACATCGAGCCCTTCTCACGCTATAGGAAGGGTTACAGCCCAGACAACTTGACATATAGGCCTATTACAAGTAAGTACTATTTACCACATACATTTGTACACCGTAATACTTCTGGAGAAAATAGATTACACTTCATACTTGGCCTTTGTGGAGTTTGGTTTTAATTGGTATCACCACGGAAGTTCAGTAAAACAATGCGGTTTACTATCTAGATTTGTGTGGGTGTGGGTGTGCGTGTGACAGAGTTCTGCAAAAAAGGTCAGCGGCCTATATTACATCATGTAACGATACTTTCCACGCTTTAGTGCCATTTTCGTCATTGACGGCAGTAATGACAGGGTGGATGGGGGAGTTGAATGGGATACATGTAGCTCTAGAAAAACAATTAACAGGTTGTTTGCCTTGATCAAATCTGTATTATGGTGATGACCATTAACCTCTTAGGAATCATGTCTGCCCGTGATTAACTGGCTGCTGTAAACTTATTATCCTTGATGAGCTGTTCCGATATAGTAAATTATTCATGCGCATCCTATTATCAGCCCTAGATACCAATGGGGGTGGGGAGGGGGTGAGCAGAACGATATCTGAAAGCAGAAAAAAAAAGGGAAAAAGATGAACAATGACTCAGTTCATCATGGTATGACACATCAACCATCGCGCATATATATCAGAGGATAATCACATGTAGTTGTATACATTCACCCAATAACATTTTGTGCCCCCTTTCTGTTACGCTGGACTGCACTTAAATCATTATTTTAATCATGAAATTATGCATACACCTGTAGAATGTGACTTCTTCAAATGTATATTGATGTCTTATTTCAAAATTACATGGAAGTGTACTTATGGAAAACTGAAAAACACAATATCATGTCCTGTGATATGATTTGCACAAAAAAAGATGTCTTGTCTAATTCCAATAATGTTACAATTTATTTGATAAATGACCACTTGTTGTCGGATTAAATTGCCAGCCCGCAGACGCTGGTAATTTTCATTCAGGACCATGGATTATGCAAATTATCAGTGTGTAAATGTGCAGGACTTACTGCTTACACTGACAGACATCCATCCAATAGTGAACATGTGCTTACACTAGCATGTGCAATATACGTTTATTTCTTGCTTGTTGTAGTTAATAGATAAAAATAAAAACAATGGGTTTGCTTCAAGCTACTTATAAGTGTACTGTATTAGCTGTTATTTTCGCGAGGGTTTAATTTTCGCAAATTTCGCGACTCACCATTGGATCGTGAATTTAACAACACACAAAAACATTTCCATGCGCTTTGTAAATAAAGCATTAATGTAAGCGTTGGCATCGATTAATCAAAACAACATCTTGTGAAAATGTCTCTGACCTCGTCATTTGCGAAAATATCTCTATGCGAAAATAACAGCGTATACAGTATTTGGGCTCCCGTGTTATATTGCATCATATGCACAACACATATTGTTTTTCATGACATTTTGTCATCAGTGACATTCTACATCACAAATGGTCTAGCGAATGAAAAATTCAGATGCTGTGGCCATGACGCTACAATGATGATTAATTGCAATTAAGGCCATTGCCATGGCAACAAGCAGAAATGCTACAAGCTGCCAGCCTCTTGCCTTATCATTTAAATTACTGCGACAATGTGAAGTTTGGGTACAATGGTCCTGACATTTTTATTTTCCAGCGTTCTTCTTTTTTTCAAAGATTTCTGCAGGTAGCTTTTGTTTTGAGCAATCTGAACATGAACGTTTCACACAGAATGTGCTGCCATACATTGTAGATCGATGCTTGCCAGATTTGACCAACTAAGGGATTTCTTCCATTTTGAATGATAACTTGTCAATAATTTTCCTGTCAAATTCAGTCAGAAACCAGCTAAAACGAAGAGGATGATGATGACGATGACAACGACGACGACAACAACAACAACAGCAACAACAACAATAATAATAACAATAATGACATTGAAATCAAAGTGAAAAGGATTATTTCAATATTGGCAATAAAACAGCATCGGCAACATAATGACCTCTTTTAGATCTACATTTGGCATATTGTACTATCTCCTTGTGCTAATAATAATAGTAACATATGAGAAGAAAGAGGGGATGATGGACAATATACACTTAGCAGTTATTCTGCACAAAAGCAGTCATGACAATGGAAAGTTTTTAACTGGTCAATAACATGTCCAAAATTGGCAGCGCAGAAATCTTTGCAAATGTTGAGAAATCCAACTTCGGGCAAGTGACTCTGAAAAGACTTACGCAAAGTACATTGTACATACGTCAATGGAGAGCTTGTAATTGTGTTGTTTGTTGCCACTTGTAATTGAAAGAATGAAAATGGCAACTTTAGGGGGAGATATTAAAGCAGATATGTAAACTTCTCATGTCTCAATTTCCCACAAGTACAGGAAAAGCATTAACAACTACAACATGTGCATATTAATTCCACGTTTTGATAGCGCACATCTTTGCAACAAATCAAACAAATAAAATACTTAGCAGAGGCCCTCCCGGAAAATGAATCAAAATGTCCTGCTGGAAATAAAGACACAAGTCTCTTGAAAATGAGATGATGGAAAAAGCAATCAAGTGAACTAGATCATCTATGATGATAATCAAAGACATCTGATTTACAAGTACACCAGATAACCTACTGTATAATGGCGTCCATTCTGGGTCTGGTTCCAGTGACACAGAGGAAATTTTTGTCAGAAGTTCGGCAGCAATCTGTTTGTTGTTTTTTTCTCTTTGTCCCTGTTTGTAAACAACAGTACAAATGTAACTCCACACACGTACAAAAGCAAAGACGGTACTGTGGTTATTAGTCTGCAAGCTGAAACGAGGGTAGTAAATTGTTTTTAAAGATCTCTCACAGGACTTGGAAGAGACTTTGCACATCTGCACAGTTATGGATCCTTGTTATTCTTCATGTTGCCAACAGTTTCCATGCAAATTCTTCTCGCAATAAAGCCCCAAATCCTCTTTTAAGCATGGCCGAGCAATGAGACACAAAACACTCCTCACGATGAATAAAACAATTCTCTTTGCTGATCTGGTCCTTTCAGAGTGGCGTCCACTTAACTTATGACACATGCAGCAACAAACAACAACCAACTTATGGAAGAACCATAGATGGAAGAATTGTAGCTATATACAGTGAGGTCACACTGAATATGAAGTTGAGTGAGAGCCGGCGTATCATAGACCACGGATGATGTGTTCAAAACACCTCCACCACACCAATATACATCATGTGGGGAGAGGTACAGACTGCAAAGTTGCGGAACCAAACAAGCTACACCTGTTTCTCCACTTTATACCACATACGCACGCTGCTAATGTTTGGCACAGTGGGTATCAGTGAACTGCAGGCTCAAAGGGGACATACATAATTGAATCCTCCTCTTTGTTCAAGGCACATAAGTATAACTTCCAAATATGGGAGACATTACAAATGTTGCAGTGGTCAGTCTGTGCTTACGCTGTGGCCTAAACATGCAAAGGCCAGTCACAGTTGACCCTCTACATGTATATTCATGCCCCATGTCTGCAATTCTGGGAAGGTGGGTGGTACTAGCCAGTGAGCAATAGGTACTCCCCCTTTCTAGTGGGGAAACTGTTTACACCCCCTCGGAACTACCAGCCAACCCGCAGGGAGAGCGGGCACTATTATAGTGGCTGGTAGTTGGTGCACGTGAAAGGCAGTGGCATGTGTAGCTACATAGAGAGTCATCTGATTTCTCGCGGGAAGATCGTTCAAAGCCTGCCGTGTATTGATTATGATGCAGCTTTACGGTGCATGATATGCTCTTTCCGGGCAGGCTCTTTTTATGCACAAAGACACACACTGCCAGCACAATTTCCCCACACTTGCATATCATACCACACCACTGTATGTATTATACCAACAAGTGTGCATAGATGTATGTCTTTGTGTGTGTGTATGTGTCTGTGTGTGTGTGTTTTTGTGTCACTGTGTGTTTGTGTGCATGTGCCTTGAGCGGGAAGTTGTTGTGCAGTATTAAAATTGTTGTGTAGTGTGTGCACTCAAGTATGACACAAGTCCGTGCAAGCTATTTCTATGCCATGCTATTATGAGGTAGAATTTGAAGGCAAAACAGAAAACCTTGAAGACATGTACCAGGGTATAATAAGAGCACCAATGAAAACCTAGAGCTGACTTAATCGATGTGCCCATGTGTTTAACAGCTGCTATAATAATGTCTTGAACAAATCTCCAACTGATTAAGGCACATTGATAGGCCTAACATAAAATCATGATTTTGGCTGATATACTAGCAATTACACTGCAACCCCTTCCACCTAGAGTGCATCCATATTGAAATGCAACAAAAATCTGATGTGTTTCCCTATCAATTTTATGAAAAACAAAACAAAGCGAAACTTTAGTACAAGATTTTGTGTAACACATGTGAGACCATGACATAATCATGTCACAAAATATTCATCCTTTTGTTTTTCTAGCATAATGGAAAAATAAACAAAACACCTGACTTACCTACATGTAATTCTGCAAAACAGGGAGAGTTACATGTATATTACGTTTCATATCAAGAGGGAATGTGTACTTTTTGTAAATATGAAATTATTTGTAAATTCACATTATGAATTTTCTTTATATCATTGTCCATGCATGACATCATGAACTGTTGGAATTTTCTAATCCAGTGATGGCTGCATGGAAACTGTAAAAATTTCCTAAATTTCCATCTTTCTTCAAACATCGTCGATGTGTTCTACTAATACTGCTGCATTCATCCAATGCACATACACATTTTTTTTTTAAATACCTATAACTTTTTTGTTTGGGTGTGATTACTTTGAAACTTGAACAATTCTACTATATATAATTATCCGATGTTTTCTACTATGATTCATATGTATTGCTGCATAATCCACATAAATATTGGTATTATATTCCCCATTAAACTTCCATAACTGTTTTGTTTATAGGTGAGGTTACTTTGAAACTTCTATGCTTTTATTCTTTACTCTCTTCATTAAAGTCAACTTGAAATTGTACTTTACAGCTTTTGTAAGACAAACTACATCCTTGTGGTCAAAACAGAAACTTGCTTAAACAAACCATGACCAAAAAATCACTGTCAGTCAAGTAATATGCCCGGACATGTAGTCTGCTGAAATTGTAAGGACTTCCTGATGGTCCATTGGGGCAAGAGAGCTCATTCCCTTTCCAACTTCCCGTTTGTTATAGTAGCTTGATATCATGAATGCCTACAATGTTCAGTTCGGATACAGTGTCAAAGAATGACTTCTGAGACTACCCCAGCATATCAGACACCGTTATTTATTGGAAATTGGGTTAATTTCATGGGTACATGCTCTCTATTTCAACACAGCAAAAGATGAAATATATTCACATTTTGGTTCTGTACTTCCAGTTTTCCTTCAATATTTTAGCACAAAATTTTATACATAGCTAAATGTGGAGGCAAAGCCAAACACATTACGCAGATCATGTATTCCTCCTGCACAAAATGCACAGCTGTATATCGGAAACCCAGTGAATAGTAGCAAACTCCCGAAGGTTAACATTACATGAGTGGCATTTAGTTAGCAAATGGTATATAAAAGAAACATTATGATATACACACAAAGGAATGAATATGTTTACACTGATTGTGTATAAAATCAAGCCAAATACTGACAGATAAACTGTTTGGTACCAGTTCTGCTCATAGACTGTGTGGCTTTGCCCTGTAGATGGCGCTATTGCCATTTGGAAATTGTCCTGATTGGTTTCTGACAGAACTTGGCTGGGGGGAAAAAAAAAATCACTAGGTGTAGGGCCAACTTTCCTGGTTCACCAATGCATAGAATTTGTCTATAATGAAGAAAAAAATAAAACAAAACTAACTGTTGGATGTACATATGTACATATACTAATCTCAAGGTAAGTAGTCATTAAAACATGAAGATGACCACAATGACAGTGGTGATGATGATGTTGAAAGAAATAATGATGATGTGATAATGGTAATGAGGAAAAGGATGATGTTGATGGTGGTGGTAGTGGTGATAATGGTGATGATGATGAAAAAGTTGATGGTGAGATAAGACAGGTGGTAACACTGATGACAATAAAATGTTTGTAATGATGCTGTTGATGATAATGATGATTGTGATGATTATGATGTCGACGATGATGGTATAATCGAAGTGATGATGATAGATACATTGTATGTTGATGGTGATAAAACAGAGATTGTGGTGACGATGATGACAATGATGATGGCAATAACATGATGAAGACCATCAATGATGACAAAATGATGGCCATGATATTTATGGTGGTGATGATGATATTGATGATGGTGATGCTAGTGACGATGATGATGATAAAAACATCGGTGATCACAGTAAAAATGTTGGTGATTACAGCGATTGTGGTGATGATGGTGACAATGATGATGTAATAAAAATGACAATAATGATGACAGTAACATGATAAAGACTATCAATGATGACAATAAAATGACGACCATGATCATGGTAATGGTGATGATGACGATGATGACATTGAAGATGATGGTAATGGTAGTGATGATGATGATGATAAAAATGTGGGTGGTGAAAGTGATTGTTGTGATCATGGTGACAATGATGATGTAATAAAAATGATAATTATGGCAATAACATGATGACCATTCCAATGCTGGTGGTGATGAATATGAATATGATGATGATGATGATAATGATTATGATGATGATGCCTTTAGATATAATGGTGATGATGAAGTTGATGGCAAGATGATTGATGTGATAATGATGGCAATAAAATGACAATGACCATGGTGATGCCACTGCTGATGATGGTGATGATAATGATGTTGATGATGGCAATGGTGGTAATGATAGCACTGATGACAATGATGTTGTTTACATTGGAAGATATGAGTAATCATCATAATCATGATGCTACATGTATGTATCACAATACCATGTACAGTGTATTACATATACAGAATCCCATAATGATAGCAGAAAGAAAAGAGTAATAACATGTAAAAATTAAAGAATGAAATGCTAATACAATGGAAATACCATACTAAGACCAATCCTCGTCACTGATGGTACCAAAATTATGAGCATGATGCCAATATCTGCAACTCTAAAAGCAAACTGATGAACAATAAAACAAAACTAAAACCAAACATCCCCCAAAAAACCCCAAATCTTTAAAAAAGAAACAATAACAAGTAGTTGATAATTCTAAAAAAAAAATCATATTTTGGTTGAAAACTTGATAAATTGTTAATGTATATGAAGCATGTAGTACCACTTTTAAAGTAAAGCAGTTATATAAAATATCATATAAAGATACTGGTTGGCAACTCTGTAATAGCATGAAGCAGTGTTAGTAGAACTAAACCCCAACATTTGTGTAAAAAAAAAAGAAGATATAAATCCCTACCATTATACATGTATACCTTTTGCACATGTGTTTTTACATTTTTTTCAATTAAAAAAGCAAAGTTATTTCAAATAAAATGACATTTTATAAAGATCTGAAGGTAAAAAAAAAGTTTAAACTTATTTTAATGTGACAGTATCCAAATTTCATTTTCATAACATATATATTACTATTTCTTCTTGGAGGGAATAATTCCACGTTACCTCTGGAACATGCATCAGTGACATGTTTTTTAACTTTCAAGAAAAAGGTACTGATGCCTTCACAAATATTATTCATTAATCACATCTTTGTTTCCTTGATAAACCAAGTGTACAATAGCCCAAAAGTATAGATGTATTGTGATGAAATCCTAAACATTTTATTAGCTTTTATGCTACTAAACACATATCACTGATGCTACTTTCCGCACCGATTTGAGCATGTTATTTTTTTTTTTTTTCATCCAAACTACTTCCAAGGCAACCAATGCAAGGTTTGTTTCATGCACTATGCCAGGTTGATAAGCAAGAACATTTGTATATCTTTTACTGATTATTGCCAATTGACGAAAGCTTATAGTAAGGAGGCCTTATGGCTGGCTTTGGTAAACATTGGTTAGGCAGTTATGCAACAAAAAAAAAAAGAAAGAGAAAAAAAAAACCCTTTCTGAACAAAGATTTATACATAAAAACCATATACACAACTATGTATATGTATCATAAGCAATTAGTAGGGAATAAACAAGTATAAATGCGCCGTAGAATGAGGGCAAATCACCTTATTGTTAGTAGGGATAATCACCGGGGGCGCTAGAAGCCCAATGATATTTGATATCGTTTGAGCAGAGCCAATCATTTTGAATAAAAGCAGGGAAATCAAACCTCCATTCAGTAAGAACTCTGGATCATTTTTTTTTCTCTTCATTTGCACAACACAGAGTTTTATTGTGTCCATGTTCTCAGGAGTTGGCTTTAATTTCACTGCTTTTATTCAATGCATCTACAAGCTCTAGGCCAAGTTCTCCCTTTAAAGATGTGAACCATACATACACATTCGAGCTACTGAGATGGTCACCTAAAGACAAGGATTTCCTGTTGAGAGATAAAAGTGAGAGGGGTGGAGTTTGAAACAAATGCAAAATAAGCTCCAGCAATATGAAACAGGTGAACTTGATTAACTTGATAGCTTTGGCGATTTTGTCTTTACACACAGACAGACAGACAGACACACATACACAGACAGACAGACAGACAGACAGACAGACAGACAGACACACACACACACACACACACCATTGAATCGTTAAATCAGGAGGCAAGGACACAAATAGCTTTCTGAAAATATTGTGATAACTTCTTAAACAACTAATATTAAAGGGAAGATAAACCCCAAGAACAATATGGATTGAGTGAAAGCAGCAACATTAGTAGAACACATCAGTGAAAGTTTGAAGAAAATCGGACAATCGATGCAAAAGTTATGAATTTTTAAAGTTTTGGTGTTGGAACAGCTGGATGAGGAGACTACTAGAGGTTATGACGTATGAGTGGACTACAATATCAAGAAAATATAAAGAAAATACTACAAAAATCCATTTTTCATGAAAATTACAAATTCCATCAACTTGATATTGACATATGTTAAGGGTAGCAATTATTCCCCCTGCTTTCTGAAAGAGGTTGGTCCACTGCTCTTTCATAATTCTAGAAAAGTGAATTTTTGTTGAATATCCTTTATATTTTCTTTGTATTGTTGTCCACTCATACGTCATATCCTCTAGTAGTCTCCTCATCCAGCGGTTCCAACACCAAAACTTTAAAAATTCATAACTTTTGCATCGATTGTCAGATTTTTCTCAAACTTTCACTGATGTGTTCTACTAATGTTGCTGCTTTCACTCAATCCACATTGCTCTTTGGGTTTACCTTCCCTTTAATTCTTTAACCCGTTGAGGAGGAGTCCCGAGTATACTCGAGCTAATGTCTATGGGAAATATGTGTTGTAACAAAATCAGCCCATCCTTGACAGGTTAACAATCTCTTGATATCTTGTTTGAGTACTATGGTATAAAGGATAAGATTATGGATTTGAAACAGTGAGTGTGGGGTTCAAATCCCAACCAGTGCAATCAGCCTTGGACAAGCTATGTATTCCTCTTGACCACAGTGTAACAGTGAACATAAATCAGTATGTAGCAGAGCTGGAGTACTAACAATGGCAGGCCTTCTTGTTAGGCAGTAAGTAAATAAGACCCTAACAAATAAATATCATCATATCCCTTAATAATGGAAATGTAAATACCATGGTTCTGCCTCAATGCTGGACTTGAGATCAAAGGTTGACCATTTGAGCAATTAGTGTCCCATTTTCATCATCATCATCATTATCATTTTTGTGCACCTCCCCTTCCATTATGGGGGAACTGACTTCTGTTAATAATACCTCAGTCTTTTTCAACAGTGTTCCCAGGACTGTCTCCGTCCAACATGCAAGCATGGTAAAGATCTCTAAATTAACCTGTCTAATCATAAGTGCCCCAAGTGCAAACATATTCTGTTTATCAACATTACACTAACAAATTATTTCATTTGGAGCATTACTGGTTAATAGAAATGAATGACATAAAGAGTTATTCTACATCAACTTTTTTTTTCTTACATCAAAGGAAAATTTGTCAAAATTCAATATCCTCCTATCTTTCTTACTTTGGCTGGAATATAAGATTGAGGAGAGGCAAGCCTCAGATCTTGCGAAATTCTGCTCACATTTCTCCGGCTAAACCACTAACATGGAGCTGCGTGTGTATATTACCCCCCCCCCCCCCCCCAAAAAAAAAAAATAAAAAATAAAAAATAAAATAAATAAAAAAAAATTAAATAAATAAAAATAATAATAAATAAATAAAATTAAAAACAAATAAATAAAAAAAATGTGAGTTTGGTAAACGTCCATAAATCTGGAGATGCAATCTCACCTCTACACTGCTTTTCTACAAACCACCCCTCGTTCAGTTATGAAAATTTCTTAAATGACATGAAGAGTCATTCAATATCAATTCTTTTTTTCTTACATCAAAGAATAGCCTGTCAAAATTCAATATCCTCCTATCCTTTTTTTTTTTTGGCTGGAATATAAGATTGAAGACTGGCAAGCCTCAGATCCAGTGAAATTCTGCTCACATTTCTCCAGCTAAATGACTAACATGGTGCTGTATGTGTCTATTTATCCCCCCCCCAAAAAAAAAAAAAATAAAAAAAAAATGTGAGATTGGCAAACATCCATAAATCTGGAGATGCAATCTCACCACTGTTCTGCTTTTCTACAAACCACCCCCTCATTCAGTTATGAAAACTTCCTCCTTTTCTCCTTTTCATAAAGGGACTGACCAAAAGATGATATTCTGAAATAATACCTTTGGGGCTGAAAAACAAAATTTCACTGCATGCATCCTGGTCTACTGCTGACCTTGGATACATTTATCACTTTAGCTGAAAATCATCTGTATGAATCATATCATATACAGTCAGATATGAAGATCTGCAGTAACTCTATACATACATTGTCCTACTACCACGAGATTCAGACTAAATCCTCCAAAATCAAAGTAATTCATCTTAAGAGTACATGTAACTTTGTTAAATATGAAAATAAAAAGCTGAGCTCCAGATATTGGGTGCATTCTTCCATCCTTTTTTTTTTTTTTTTTTTTTGTCCGTCGCTGAAGAAGCCAATTTCCAGATGGATGTTATCGTCCTTACTTGTTATTTCCGGCTCATAGAATTTTACAATAGAATGGAGGAATCTGATAAACAAAAATATTGTAATGCCTAATATTCTGTCTCTGCAATGTGATATATACTGGTACAGTATTTGAGTAATTGAAAATAAATCTGTAATATCTGAATATGAATGCTTCACTGCTACTTGAATGTTCCTATTTCATGACATACACTGTATGACCCCATAATATATCATATGGGACTAAATCTTCCACATTAGAAAATAACTCTGCCATGCATATTGACAGTCGTGTTTCTCCTCAGCAATTTGCCAAATTTTGGCATAATCATTTATCTGCCTCTCTGTATTAAAGTGCTCCTGCAGTACTTCTACTTGTGTATCTCTCTTTTCTGTTGGTTTTGTCTCGGCTAAAATGGGGGATAACCTCAATCAAAGCATCTTCTGCTTCTGTTTGCCCCATCAGCAATTTACTTTGTGATGTTCTCTGGTAGAAAACAATATGAAATTTATCTATTCATCCATTACAAAACCCTATATTGTAAGATGGCCGCTCATGCAATAGAGTACATAACTGCAAGCACATTTTAGTTTTGGAATAGAAATGATCTGAACTTTGAGCTGAAATTCATAAAGTGACTGCAAACACATTTTACAAATTAGAACACAGATGATTGAAAATCTGAACAATGAATTCTGATGTGGACAGCGCAGTTGAAACTACAACTTTCAACGAAAGGGGAAATGAGAACCGCAGCCCTGCCATAATCATCTCTTGCCTGGAGGGAAATTCAAAGAGAATGTGGTTACCATGGCAAAACTTGGTCCAACAAAGACATAAATTCTGTCTTTCACATGTTTACATCAAGACTACCATATGAACCCCAAAATTTGCCTAATTACTCTAAAACTGTGGCAGTACTTTGCTCCATTTTTTTCTCATTAATGCTGTTGTCATGGTAACAGCTTATCATACATACTAAAAAGAATATCCTTGACCTAGGCATCCAAAGATCACTGCATGTGTCATATGCATTCTTTACAAAAACAATTAACGGTCATTGCATGTGTCAATTAGTTCTATTAAAATTTCTCAAAAACTGTGGGAGCAATTTAAACCACATCATTAAAAAAAAAAATGGTTACCATGGCAATACTTTCGATGACAAACACTATGCTATGTCTTGCACAGCTGTACCATAAGGTCATAACATATTAAAAAAAAAGATAATCCCTTGAAAATTGCAGAAGCCAGGAACCTCGCTGTGTTTTGAAAACTCAGGGAGAGAGAGAGACCAACCTTTCACATGGTTGACTCACACACACGCCCCTTTGAAGTTTGTTTGGCATCATGTGGGGTAGAAATGCTTTGTTATTGTTTTAGATTGCTATGGATTCAGTGATCCAAAGTAAACTTGTTGGTTTTCTAGTCACCTTTGGCATTTCACATCATCCGTCTCATTAATAAGTGGTCTGGCCTTTAAGACGAAAACCCCTTTGTCAAGCCTTCATCATAAATTTTGGTTTTCCTGTTTCCTCTCTAAATCATCCAAAATAGATCATGTTCACATTTTGCCAAAGTATGACTAAGACTAGCCCATCATAAGAAGCCTGTGTGCTACATGAAGGCCTAGGTAAGTTTAGAAGTTGAGTTTTTAAGACCCCCCCCCAAAAAAAAAAAAAAAAATATATATATATATATTATTAAAAACAACACAAATGAACAAAGAAAAAAGCATACCTACCAATCACTGACAATTCTCTTTCTTAATCATAAAAAAAGATTCATAACAAAAAGCACAAGTACCAGTAAGGTACACATATGAAACAGACTGCTTTATGATGTAAATTACTGCAACTGTCCAAAGTGTCCATGAGCTTAGTTCTCACTGATCATTTTCATGTTAAAGTTGGTGGTCCACCTACTGTAGCCAAAGAGACAATAAATGGGACTATGAACTTGTAATCATTTAGTATTGATCATTGATATTTTTTGCCATACTATTGTATTTTCTTCTCAAGTGAATTCATATTGCAGATCCTTGATCGGTCCTTGATCAGGTCTTTTCGTGGCCAAGTGAAAACACAAATGATTCACTCCATTTTGACCAGAAAGTGTGCTACTCATGCCTGTTGTTTGTAAATTTTAGGGAAAGGTAATTTAGGGCATTCTAGCAAAGATGAAGCACTGCTCTAACAGCCAACATGAAGCTTACAAATCTGTGTAGAAATCTACCAAAACCTCAATACTTGGGGTCTGTTTTTGTTTCCCAGCACTTAAATGCACACTGTTGTATTTTCATAAAGACTATGGGTTCCAGAGGTCATAATTTTCTCAATTTTGTTTGTTTGATTTAGCTGTTTTTCTCTCAAAGACACAATTTTGATTCATAATCTTATTATCATACTTGTCAAAATTATACCACAAATATCTCATCAAAGACATCTCCTTTCTTGAAATTTCTCTGCTTACTGTCATGGAATATAATATGTAAAAGAAATACTGGGTATGTAATAATCACAGCTTATTAATGTAAAAGTGGTTTTCCAGCATCCTTCAACAGTTATTCACCTCCCCCATCATCACTAGACAGAGCTGCAAAATTGATTAATGCCAAAGGTATCTCTGAGGATTTCACAGTGGATCCTATCACTGATGAACAATTTATTATTTACTCAGATGATGACATGATCAACTAACAGCTGCTCTAAATTCTAGATTTAAAGAGGAAATCCAGTTCAAATATAAGTTAGACTGATAAAAAAGAGTAAAATATTATGAGTTGAATGGTAAAATTTTGATTGAAATCGGGTAAAAAATAAGGAAGTTATGACATTTTGAAGTTTCGCTAATTTTTCAGGAAACGGTTCTTGAATGGTCAATATGAATATGCAAATGGCAAAGTGAGCATGTCATCCCCTCACAACTTGTCATATAGTTTGTACATAAAATTTTGAAATTTCCAGTTTTCCATTCAAATGCAATTATGCCTCAGGTTCAAATCCTATCTAACTGATCACTATTCTGAAGCTATTCAACAAGAAATTATATCATGTTTTAGACTTCAATGACAGAAACATTGAATTTTCATCATTTTTTTTTTTGTACTCGCTCAATGGAAATTTGTGAGGTTATGACATGGTTAGGTCGACACTCATTTGCCTATTCATATCAACTATACAAGAACTGTTTTGCAGAATTTAGCAAAAATTCAAAATGTCATAACTCCCTTATTTTTCATACGATTTCACTCAATTTTTTTTTAACCAATGAACTCAAAAGATTTTACTTTTTTATTAGACTAACTTTTATTTGGACTGGACTTCCCCTTTAATGTATGAACTCCCCCTGCCTCTGATGGCTAGAGCTGCCCATTATGAAACCAATTTAACACCATTGGCTGTAATTGACGAAACATTTCATCCCGGCAGTTTTCATCATTTAAGGTTTCCACAGCGATTAGCTGTCGCTGATGAGGGACGGGGGTGTTGCAGTATGTATTGAGCGCTTTTCCATTCATGGTCCACATTGATAAATTACTCTGCAAATCATTCAATGAAGTACTTAACCATCAACTCCAGCCATGGTAGAAACACCCTGTAAAAACTGACTGCATATCCAGGTGAAACTAGATGAAACAGAATATGTTTGACTTCCAAACTATGTTGTATGCCACAAGTTCTCATTATTTTTTTTTTCCTTCTTTTTTTGACCTTTTAAAGGTCCTGTTTACCTTTGGGAGCAGTGATTTTAAAAAATGTTCCAAGACATCACATTTGATGCATATGTGTAGGTCTGTTGTGTCACACAACATCCTACTATATAAATTTTTGCAATAAAGCCTAAAATATAAGGGGATATCAGTGTTTTTCTCATTAAACCGTAACTGTAGACAGTTTAGTCTGGAAACATTCTTATTATAACTATTGTTCACATTTTGTGTACTTAACAACACTAAACATCGATTATACGGATTCAAATTTTTACAGTGGTTGTTTCTATCCCTAACTCACATTTTGGAACTATTTTCAAGCACTAATGCTGGGGTTTTTTCATCTGCTAATGGTAAATTACGCCTTTAAATGGTAAAAGTATGGAAGCTTTCACTTTTTCAAACCACAAGTGACTTACCACACCACAGAGAGTTGTTATAAAACTCACAACACTATTCGTAAGAAAATTTGCACTTCCTTTCATACTATTATATGTATGGGAGTGGTTTGGAGAGACAAGGGGGGGGGGGGAGGAGAGAGAAATGCTTGAATTGATGAAATTAAAGCAACAGGTCACTGTTATGGTTTCAGCCCCAGCAGAGTTTATCTAATCACACCATCATGATTCAATCGTGTGCACTAACCCTGTGCAGTCCTCCATTTAACCCTCTGGCACCTGAAGTAAATGCAGCTGCTCCTCTAAGAAATCACCAAACTGGCCACGCCTACACACCCTGGTGTGTATGGTTTGCTATTTGTGAAAATGAGTGGTTTCTTTGCCTGCTTCACATTGTCTGTGTGTCGCACAAATTTGTAATTACATCCTTTATAAACTTTGAAGTTCAATAACTTTTTGATGTCAGGTCTGATTTTGATGAAAATTCTATGATTCTATGCTCATCTGATTTTATTCTATTCATTACAGCCAACTTTCAATTTCAGTTTTTCCATTTCAATTTATTTCATACTTCACGTATTCAATATTGAATAAAAAGAATAACAGCACAAGTTCTTTCACCTTGTCAACAATTAAAAAAAAATACATACATGATAATTACCTTCAAAAGGTAATGCTCAAATGCACTTTAACCTCAATAAACACACAATCAATCTGGCCAAAACCACGCAAAATCACATGGAATTTTTTTGCCCCCTTTGGCCTCAGTGACATTCCCAGAAACTTAGGTTATGAAGAGGCAAACAAACCTTTGCATAGCACAAAGTAATATTTCCTCATGGAATTTTGCAATCAGCATGATCATGACGAACATGTGAAGACAAATTACATGATTGCACTGGCATGATGAATTCAAAACCCATGCGACACCTGCGAACATCATCACAGATGTACCGACGCTCTGTCGCGTGCCCTGACTATTTCGCAATAATGTGATAGAAGGATCTTGACTGGAATCTGAATTATGTTCACAGCATCTTGGAATGACTGGGAAGGAAGTCTGAATGATATTGACATAGTTTTTTCTTTATTTATTTATCTCTCTTTTTTTTTTGGGGGGGGGGGGAGGGTGTGAATGAATTGATACAAAATCCACTACAATCAAGCATGTTGTGCGTGTGACTCCATCGTGGATGTGGAGGAAGACGGTGCAAGTTGGATGCTCACATTCTTGTGGCATCGAGACTGTCTCGTTAAAGCTGGAAGTATGAGCATCGTAGCGCTGCGAGACAGCTTGCATGGAAAACGTATCAGAACGTTCCATCTGGAGATGAGCCTAAGATACTTTACGAGGTATTAATGGGATTTTCTTATTGCATTACGAGGGCTGATTAAAGTTAGTGGGGGGGGGGGAGAAAGCTCATCACATGAACTATTGTGAACCATCTTTGACAGGATCAAAATCAAACTGTCATCGCAAGGCAACTGAAAGATCAAATAAAGTATATTCATAATGATATAAAAAAAAATCCCCAGAATGAATATCACAGATTTGTGTTTTCCTTATGCCAAATTACCTACCTTGTGAAAACTGGGTGATATTGACAGGTCTTGAAAATACAAAGTTCCTTTTTTTTTCAACAAAACAATGCCTGATTTAGGAAGAGCTACAGAGAACATAAAAATGAGAAGGACTGACAGATAGGGAGTGATAGATATGGATAGACAAGATAGAAAGAGAGGAAAAGAGAGATAAAGAAATGGAGACTGATGGACAAAAATAGATGATGGATAGAGAGAGACATAAATGAGATGACAGGAAAGAAATGGAGACAGAGACCAAGAGAGAGATGGAGAGGAAGAAAAAATGTCAGAGAAGAGAGGGGGAGATGAAGAAGATGAGAGATAGTTAGATGGATATATAGATAAGAATATAGATTAGATAGATAGATAGATAGATAGATAGATAGATAGATTAGATAGATAGATAGATAGATAGATAGATAGATAGATAGATAGATAGATAGATAGATTAGATAGATATATGGATAGATTAGATAGATTAGATATATAGATATATTAGATTAGATAGAGATAGATAGATAGATTAGATAGATAGATAGATAGATAGATAGATAGATAGATAGATAGATAGACAGATAGAAAGATAGATAGAGAGTTAGAGAGAAAGAGAGAGGAAGAGAGAGAACTGAAATCAATCCTTCCTTTCTCAGTAAACTGTGATCTCAAGTTTAATTATCCCAAAGTCATTCCCAGTGCTTTCGACCTCTTCTACAGGGAAATTCAATAAAAAGTGGAGGCATCCATACAAAAAAAAGTTTATGAATATAGACACCTGACTTGCACGCGAGAAATGGCACGCTTCACTGATTTCTGAATTACTGAGAATGATGATCATCCCCAGGAAATTCAAAAATCTATCATGGATGACAAATTGGTACTACCCCAAAAGCTCTCCCAATGTCCAGCTTTCCGGCTATGGAGTATGCACAGAATATTGAATCTGTTGCCTTGGTCTTGCGTGTCACCACCCTGAAATATCAATCAGTGTTCATTGGCAGAAATTGTGAGATGACAATATATTTTTCTCTTTTCTTTTTTTCCTCTCTCTCTAGCAGTATGCCCCTCTATTTGGTTTATTATGAATGACTACTGTGACAGAACACAGTGGAGGAATTGAGTCTACAAAGGCGGTGATAATGATAATGATAATGGTAATGATGATGATGAAGATGTCGATGGTGGCGATGATGGTGATGATGATGACAATGATAATGATGATGATGATGTGCACATTGTCGCTGATAACGGGTTCTTCCTTCTCAAACCCAGGGAGGATGACTCCTGAAGAATATTTTTCGAAATTTCGTTTGAAAAGGTGTAGTGTAGCTACAGTGTACCTAAAGTATGCTACGCTACCATGTTCTTGCACATAGCTAACCCTGGGACAATCTTCAGTAGATGGAAACTGATCCTATTATCTTGTGTTCTTTCCACAAGATTCAAACATCCTATAATGGCAAAGTATCCCAAATAAGTCACCCCCTGAGGACAGTCCACTCCCTTCACTGCCCACACATCCCCTCTCCTCTTCTCTCCTAACATACTTTCATAACAAATTTACCACGAATTTCTTTGCCTGGTTAATAGCCCAAAAGAGTTAACACTCCCCCAGGGAGGCAGTTGCCAGGGAGCCAACTTTTTCTGCCCTAAAATCTTGTAAGGAATAAGTTTTAACTGGGAAAAATAAAACCAACCTTGACACCAAAGGTGACCAGGATGGATATTTTCTCTCGGGATGAAAATTGGAAATGGGTGGAGGCAGTTGCTTCGAGACCCACACCAACTTCACCTAAATGAAAGCCTCTTGAGCATGACAACCAAACTCTCTATATACACAGAGCTTGGCAAATTGTGATGTCTTCTAACAATGATCCCCCCAAACCAACTACATGTATAAGACTCTAGATACCAATCAATCTTGAAATTTGCAGTTTAGGGATTGTCAATATTGGTAAGCTTTTCCCTATAGCATTATAGAACATGACAATTCAATTTCTAGGTATATCTTTTCTTCTTCTTATTTTATCTATTTTTTGTTGGTTAGAGTTAGGGGAAGGATTATGATATCACTTTAGTTGAAATCATGGTTAATAACTTACAAAATCACTTGTTATTCAACATGATAGGGCTTATGATTAATAATATATTAATATGTTTGTGAGCGTGCATTTGAGAGAGAGAGAGAAAGAGAGAGAGAGAGAGGGGGGAGAGATATTAAGGCTCACCATAAACTGAGTTTGTAACTGTGTTTGTACAGAGCGGACTCTGAGCAATCATAAACATCGGCTTGCCTCGCTGTGACGTCCCAAAAGTCGAGAGCAGACAATTTGGTGTAATTTACTGGTTATTTTACAGTCTAGACCCTATCAATCAGCAAGTAATCGTGTATAAGACTGCCTTTTATGTCATAGTTTGTGATTTATGAACAATGATGTTCCCACAGAAGAAAACGATCAATGTTCATCATCTGCAACCTAAAATTTATGGCAGGAGTTCTACATGAGCCATAAACTTGTACCGGTACACGAAACAAAATTTACAGGTTATCTCCATTACTTGGCCCTAGTTTGTTTGTCTTTATATAGGGCTGTATGAACCTTATCATACATGTTGATGAATATACAGATATAGTAGATATTTACATTTGTACACGAAGTATGTTTTATACATACATACACAAACACATACACACACACACACACATACACATATCACCTTGTATAAGGCAGACAAAAAGGGAAAAAAAATCTCAACAAATAAGGTGCTAAAACTGCAATGTAGGTGTACAGAGTTCATAATTATATAAAACTTTGTTATGAAAATGTCCTCTCTTGCACATGGAACACACATGTTTATCTTATACATCACTGCAAAGCCTGTCCTGCTGTAAAAATAAGAGACAAACCCCTCTCTGTGCCAGAGACTATGGACATAGTACTGTATATGCCATATATTTCATGAGTCTAAATTTTCGCGAACCGGGAATTCCCGACAATTTCGCGAGTGGTTAAATTCACGATCGTGGAGTCCTGTATTGAATGGAGAAGTGTACACACATATGTCACATTCACATCGGAATCAGAGTCAATATTTTTGTGTGTCTTTATTTTAGCGAATAGCACCCGACTTGTGAAATTCGCGAATAGAAAAACCTCATGAAATATTCGCCGTATACAGCACAATGCCACAGGGGGTTTCTGCGCCTATTGGCAATCAAAGCACGCACAGGGTTAAAGAAATTGTGCTTCTGGTTTCTACTGCTTAACCCGTTGAGGACGGACTGATTTTGCTACAACACGCATTTTCCATAGACACCTGCCCGAATATACTCGGGACTCGTCCTCAACGAATTAACATGATGAGGGGATTGTTTATAGCTTGAGGTGATTGTTTACAGCCAGTTGATCACTGAGTAAACATCCAGCAGTTTTAATTTCCCATATCTCGAGGCTTGGATGATTTTATGAGAAAATTAAACCACTTCTCTTATTTCAGAATGATTGACTGCCCTTCCGCCATAATTAGTCCAATAGTGTCTGAGGTGCACAAATAATTTTTCTCATCTCTTCTTTCACAGCAGAATTTGAGGTGCATTCATACTAAGTGTGAAAGACCATGTGTAGTATTTCACATATTTTGTAATGTGAACGCAAATACACCACGAAATACACTACCGCATACACTTGTACATTATGAAATATCATGGTATTCAGGGTGATAATGGAAACTTCGCATGAAATTTGCATACGTGCTTTGAGTTGGAATTATGTCACGAAATAAGACCAATCCTACGGCTGAGTACACGTGACCTGATACTCTGTGTCTTCACCTGTTCACAAGCGCATAAATGATGCTTTTAAACCAAAAATTCTACAAGTGACAGTACATTTCGTGAATGAGAATGGTACCAATTGAATTACCGCAGCATCTATTACCATGGTATTTCGTTGATGAGAACGATGCCAACAAATTGCTGTGGTATTTAATACCACGGTAATTTCTCATGTGAACCAATCAAAAACAGCAATGTATGCCCCAGTAGGGGGTACAAAGCGTAGTGTCTTCAAAAAGTCATGCCTTCTCGACCTATTCATCGAAGTATGAATAACCATGACCTACAATAATTTTGCAGAAGCTTTGTCAAAAAATTTCCATTACAGCAAGATTGCAATTTTTTCTACAATTTTACTTTGTTTCTGGCATAAATGATTCCAGAAAAAGTTACATGTCTTCGAGAAACAGAATGTTTTCCATACACGCTCATGTGTTGCAGTCTCAAAATGATATGGCACACAGGGGATTTACATGATGGAACAGAAAGAGTGAAACAAATTCTTGACATGACTTTTATCATTAAGGTCAACTTGAAATTCGAGTGGATCAAGTCACACCTTAATGCAAGATGATGCAAAGAAAAAAACATCGACTGTCATTTACCCCCTTTAAGAGTTAAATTAAGATATCAGAGATATCGATCGCGTGTTTGATGATTGGGTAGTACTCGTAGATAAAGTTCAAAAGCATGAAATCTTTGTAATCCCGGTAATTATACCATCTACCTCTCCCAAGGCTTTCCTTAGCCGAGCCTGATAGAGACACTTGGTCACAAGTGGCATGCGAAGCGGAGAAATCAATTCGACAGACGTCCTTGTGAATCAATGCTCGATGGGACAGGATTCATGCTCCCATGGGTTTAAGAGGAGGCGCTGATGCATTGTTCAGATCAGATCAAAGAGCATTGTCTTAGAAGAAGGAGTCTGGGTTCCTAAAAGGACACAAGTTCACCTTGACGTGTAAAATTGTACATGCGGATTGAGTGAATGCAGCAATACTAGTAGAACATATCAGTGAAAGTTTGACGAAAATCGAACAATCCGCTCAAAAGTTATGATTTTTTTTATACTTCAGTGACACCATTGCTGGATGACGAGACTACTACAGTTTGTGATGTGACATGCATGGAACAATTTAAAGAAAATATGAGGAGAATTCAGCAAAATTTCCTTTTTATAAGTATGCATTCATTTGACTTGTAATGTATGCTCAGAGTAATATCATTCCCCTGCCTTCTGAATGAGGCAAGTCAAGTGCTCAGATTTATTATGCAAGAAAAGTGAAAATACATTGGACTTTTTTTGTGTGTATTACTCAATGCATGTGACATCACAAACTGAAGTAGTCTTCTCATATACAGTGTACTGATGATGTTACTGAAACTTCAAAATCTAAAACTTTTGATTGTCCAATTTAATGGAACATTAAAAAGAATAAAAAAGGGGGGGAAAAGCCTCCTAAAATCCATTGACTTATCAAGTGTCTGCCACAGAAAAGTTGCAATCTGGACATCAAAATTTGGCCCACCTTCATAATGTTAGTACTATTATCATGTTGCCATTACCCCTGAGCAAATCTGGGTCTCAGAACTTTCCAGATACTAGCAGCAGCAGAAGTATAGACATAAGCTTCAAAATTTGTTATGAAGAAAATGTAGGAGAGTCCTCATTGGTGAAAAATGCAGAGACCGACAATCAGATATTAATTTCTTGAAAAAAAAAATTGGGAGGCATGCCCAACAGAGATTAGACAAACAACAAACAAACAAATATAAACACTCTCATGGAATGGAACCCCACAGCATGTTCGTTACAGTATGTGAGTGTAGGCCTGGGAACAAGAGTAGATGCGCCTCATTTGCAAAATGAACCGTTAATGGGACCGTCGACGCGCATGATGGAACATTAAATGAGCGGTGGTCAGACCTGGAGAATTAGCCGTAAATCTCGCTAAATCCCTCCGTCCGGAAGGGTGCACACAATCCAACAATATATATGGATTGAATCGCACTGGCAACTTATCCTCACAGCTCCAAATCATTAAGCCCACATTGTCTCCCTAATCTGTTCACATTACTGGGGATAACATCCCGTGGCCAGATGCGGAACGCTGACCCCTGGAACGGCAGTTCAAGGAGGAATTTGGCCGTCAGACTATTGGTAAGACTCAGAAACTCTTCAAATACATCAATTGAACATCCACGCAAATGCAATTTACTCACTTCAGAGTCACATTTAGACATTGTCAGCATGAGTATGCATGGGAATATTTCAATAAATAAGAAACACAAGCACATGCACAATGTATACTGTATGTGTCAAATATTTTGTAATGTTCTCACTTTTACAAATCTCATGAGTCAAGTGCTATTCGCCAATTTAAAAACACATGAAGATATTCACTCTGATCCCGACATAAATGTGCCACAGACACAGACATTTCTCTGTTCAGTACTGTTTTTATTACAAGCGTGAATCTGACCACCTGAGAAATTGTAGGGAAGTCCCCATTCCCCAAAAATGTAGACTCCCTAGTTGATAAAATACATGGCATATGATACAGAAAGCTTGTTTTTTGAGTAGCTTGTCCCATTGTAGCATCTAGAAGAAGTGGGTTTTGTTCTATATACGGAACATTTATCCGTGCCATGGAATTTTGCCAAAAATAGGCAGGAATATTCCAAAAGCTAGTCAGCCATAATACATCTCATAGAAGGAAGATAAACAGTGCAATGACCACACGTCAATCATATTGACTAGACATGTTCTCCCTTTAGAACCCCTTCTCAATTTCATTGAAAAACAGGTATTGACGATAAATGTGCTAATTCTTCAACTCCACAGGAGCATCAACCCTTTTTTCAAGGATGTAATCCTGGGTTTCCACCCAAACTGCCTCGAACAAAAGAGGGGCTAAAGCCCAAGATATGTGCCTGGATTTGGGCATATTGTTTGAAACACCTGAGCAGTTAGGAGTCACAAGAGGGGGGTCAATATTTCCTAATGGGGCATGACCGCCATGCCCCCTCCCATCCCTCCGCCTCTCCCTCCCCCTACTGAAGACCTGCTGGAAAGAGATCTGCGTATCTACAATGTTCTAAAAGGATGTTCTTGGGTGTTTGTCTTTCACTGGTGTATACAGCTTGGGAAGTTTTAAAATCCGTCAAATCAAAGAAGAATGGATATTAAATCCATTTTAACCATTATTTTTTAATTCTTAAAGAGAAAATGCTACATTAGATGACATTAATCTAGGTTCTCTGTATGTGAATGAAGGCCTAGTCACCTGATTTCTTTCTTTCTATCAAGATTTCAAATTAGTACTTCCACTTTAAAGCAACATAACTATAAGCTGCACAGAGGTTTCTACAACTGCCAAATGTAACCCAGCAAGTTTTAGTTTTATGAAAAGTGAAACAGGATTGTACGGTACCTCTATGACATAGTGCAGTGTACCAATTTTATTGACTGATGAATTAAACTGATAAATATCATGGCTTACAGGTTACAGGCTGTCAATCTCAAGATGTTGAAAGCTTCCGTAACTGAGTGATTGAAAGGCTGTACAGATCTTAAGGGACCACAAAATAGCAGAGCAGCCTCAACCCATTAATTAAGGCCCGGTCCCACTGGCCGACGGACACAAAGCGTATGCAGAAAGGACACAGCGGACGAGCAAAATTTCGGGGATGGCTTCATCCGTTTTCATCTGCTCCAGAAATTGACAAAATTGCTGAAAATTGGCGGTAACAGAACGGAAATAGAACGGACGTGGGTAGTATGTAGCGGGGATGTTAAACGGATGTTCTTCAGAAGCCTAGCGGATGAAAGCGGATGGAAGGGGATGACAGCTCCGAAGGGGTTACCGGAGATAATTGCGAAATGGACGCATAGCAGAAAAAGCGGATGCAGAGTGGATGCAGAGCGGATGCAGAGCGGATGTAGAGGGGATGCTTTCGAAATGCTTTATATACAAGATGCATACGCTTACATCCTTTCTATTAACGTGCTATTAACGATGTAAAGACGTTCCACGTACCATATCTTTCCTCCCTCTTTCCGTTTTTAGCTGCAGCGGATGTGAGTTGCGAGGATGCCCAGAGGATGCAGTGAGGATGCAGCGGACGTTTAAGGGATGCCGCACGGACATACAACGTTTGTTGCTCGTATGTCGCAGATTTACATCGTACACAGCGGAAAGGTCATCCGTTCTAAAAGTTTTAAGCAGCTTAAAACTTTTTGCGCGGATGAAATCACAGTGGACGGATGCTCGATGGATAGAGCGGATGAAACACGTATGCGATGGGTACACAGCGGATTCGTAGTGTTTTCCAACGGATGGCAAGATATTTTGTACGCTTTACATCCTCTTTGCATCCGTAAGTGCAGTGGGACCGGGCCTTTACGGGGAACCTAGAGGGGTCTGTGTAGAATCTATTGGTATTTCAGACTCTTAGTATGGAAGGGGTTAAGGTAACAGACCAAGGAATTCTTTCCTCTTCGTGTCAGTTCAAATCCATGTGAAAAATACACTCTTTCCCTGTTCAGCAGTACCAATTTGAAATGTGTTAAAGTTCAGCAGCATGCATAGCTCAAACACTTCTAAATCCCATTTGGATATTAAAAATCAACAAGAAATCTTCCGTACCACGGTGCAAGCATAAAAATGTCTATACACCTGTGCAGAATGTATGGTGTTTTCCGAGCAGTTGTCCTGATTTAAAAGTGTGAAAGACAACTCAATATCAACCTGACAGCTGACTTTGGGTTTTAAATCTCAAGAACAGATGCAGTGTACTTGATGGACCATGTTACTCAACCTGTATTTACTGCCCATGGTTTCTTTGTGATGGACTTTTCCTATCTCGGCATTTCCTTATCAGAGCATGCTCTACTTCTGGTAGTTTCATTGGCCAAAATTCATGAAGGTAGTTTAGATCAGGCCAAATACATAGTTGTCTGAATTAGTCCATGGACTAAAAGCAAGTCCTCAACAGGCATGCCTAAATAATGTGTGTGCCAAGCACGTCTTCATTATGGGATGTCTGTTATGGTACATGTTGTTTATGGACTGGATTTAAAGTGAAAACAAAGTTCTGGTAAGGGCTTGAGAACCCGTCTGGCACCATTTCATATTTGCTTGCAATATATCGAAAGAGTCTACCTAGACCCCGTTTACAGTACGGGCGGGGCCGGGCTCGGCTGCGGCTCAGCCGCGGCCGAGCCTCGCAATTTTGTCCATTTACAGTGCTGGGCTCGGCCGCGCTTTTAATTCAAACCTTTCAATATTTTGTCGTAGTGGCGCTCTGCTTGTAAACAAACGCAATTTGGTATAGTCTGGTTTTCAGACCCTTTGCCAACTGGATTCCGTGGCGACGAAGTCGCCGTTCGGGAAAAGGCCTTTGCCGAAGGAAAAATCTTTTGCAGGACAAAACCACCTTCAACTATACTAGCTTTCGACGTTGAGGGGGTTAATATCCTGAATAGCGAAATAGTACGGGCAGAGGGTCTGGAAGCCAGACTAAAATTGGCCGCGCATTTGGCCCAGTTTGCATTTACACCAAGAAGAGGCCCGGCTCGGCCGCGGCCGAGACCACCTCCAGAGCGAGGCCAAATGCGAGGCCAATTTTGGTCCCGCATTTGGCATTTTGCGCGTTTACACTGAAGCGGGGTGGGGCTCGGCCGCGGCCAAGCCGCGGGCCAAGGCTCGCACTGTAAACAGGGTCAAAGAAACTTACCTGGCTGACGCGGTTTGCCAGAATGATGAGTCGTTTTGGAGTATTTTGAAAAAAATAATAAAAGTCGGAAAACCGACTTTTATTCCAGAAGGCTCCAGACTGACTCGGTCTCAGGGAGAACTCGACCCTATTTTAGTCAGTTTACATGCAGTTCGTGATCGCCTTATTCTACTGTATAATACCAAATGAGGCCTAACTGAACAGACAGGAAAGTGCGTGCTAATCCTGTACAAAACAAATGAACAGCGCGCGGTCCTCAAGCCTATACGCACATCACCTCAGTTGCTGAGATGCGCGGTCTTTGAAGCTTTTGTTGTTGTTTATCAGGCGTCTTTGATTGTTTTTAGAGGTGCTTGATAGGTGCACACTAATTTTGCATGCGCGCCAAAGAGGTTTTTGATGCATGCGTTGTAACAACTCGGATCATTACTGCGAGTAGTCAGAACGTGAAGCGCTACAACGTAGTTTATACAGGCCGCTCCCATAGTACAACACTGTACAATCCAGAGGGACAACTCAGCCTGCCGTCAAAGCGAGGCCGAGTTATCCCCAAGTCCCAGTTTAGCCTGACCCCGTTCAGGTAAGTTTTGAGACTTTTTGGTTTATATTTCGCATTTTCGTTGTTACCCGTTGAATATCTTGTTATGACAGCTTTATTCCGCACATTTCCTAGGCATACGTTCACATTTGGGAGCAAAATTTGACAACTTTTGCAGGCGTACCAGAACTTTGTTTGGGCTTTAAACTTATTTACTTTTCTGAATTTTGGCAATTGTGTTTCAAGATTACCATAAACTGCAACAAGTATGCTTGCAAATGTCAGCTTCTAAATCTTGGCAGCATGCCAACTTCTTACCACCTGTTTCTATTGTTACAAAAATTGACAGAGAAGGAATTTACAGGTGGTTAAAATTCCTAGTGCTTGTTCAGAGCTCTTGTGCCAAATTTAGATCATCCCAAACAACAAAAATATAGACTTCATCTAAATTTCTTTATAGAAACCTACAAAAGAAATATGTCACCACCTGCTGTAGCAAAATAAATAGGTTTTCCAAATTTGATCCATTGATTGCACCACTTTTTTGCTATTCCAAAAACAGTTTCTTTTAGCTGCTGTTAAAAATGTCAGTGGACTACATCATAGGCCTAATGTTTGATATTTGGAAGTAATAAATGTGCAAATAGGGTGTGTAAGTCATGATAAATGTGCCTCTTTTAGCTTTTTACTATTCTTACAATTTCATCTGCATTTTCTGCCCAGCTTTGATTGATATTCCTTTTCCTATGTGACAAATAACTTCTTCGGAATTAAAAGAACAAAAAAAAAAAAAAACATTTTTAAGGCTCAAAATCTCAGATTATCTTTTCCATAAACCATGTTCAAATGCCACATACTGGTGAATTAGCCTTTTGATATGAATCAAACTCCATACCATCTATGAATGTACATGTTTGACTTTTGACAACCCTACAAGGTCTGTCCTATGGCATGATTCTGCTAAGTACTGTATCTGTGTACAACTCACAAAAAAATTCTACCTAAATCTGATAAAGTAAGATGTCATACAACATCACAGTCTCAATATAGTACTTATACCAGAACAGAAAACTAACAAAAATGATAACCAATGTACACATATGTTGTATACACATGCCTCCATTTACCATACACTCTAACCTATTTTTAGCTCATACATTCTGAAGACAGTCATTTGAACAACCTTTGTCATTATGTTTCTTAAACTTGCTGGTGTCACATTGTGGCAGAATGACAAAAAAAGTTCAAGGAAAAGCACACAACTTCAGCTTGCACTTCCACGTACTCTAGCTATCAAGCACCCCTCTCATTAGTGCGCACTCTTGAGCATTACCTTGATTGACTGCCGATGGCAACAAGGCCCTCTCCATGTTTTCGGACGACAATCTCTGCCACAAATGGCAACATGATGATATACTTGCTACCGGCCAGTTCTGGTAAAAAGTACAGATTCCATCCCTATCACCCCTTCCCCCTTCTTGAGGTGGACGGTAGAACTCTACGTCACTTCACTGGACTGCTTTTTTTTTTTTCTTGCTATTATTGAAAACATGCGGACTGCAGGCAGTTTGTACTTAAACTACTGTGTCACATTTTAGCATGGTCTGAGCAAAACTTGCTCTACACTTTCCTCTTCTATGGCACTATCACTGAGAGAAAGGGGAAAAAATGAAAACAGGTTTTGTAGGGGTCAATATCTCGATTTAGAAGCATTAGCTTGTAGCACAAAAACAAAACAAAAAGTAATTTAGGATTCTTAATGAATGATATGAACAAATTTGTTCAGAGATATAATGCCAAAATATAATCCACCAAATAAAGTTTTCTTTTTTGAATATTCCTCAATGAAAGCTCAGGAATAAACTGTAAGTAGAGCTAAATCCCCTCCTTCTTAAGTGACATGTGATTCCAAACTTATCTTGTAACTAGTGCCTCTACAGGTTCACTTTAATAGTATGACCAAGTAAAAAAGAAAAAAAAAAGTTATGAAAGATTCCAATGAGAAAATGCCAAAACAAAGCAAAACCAAACAAGCATTTAATATTTACACTTACTGGTGTACATTTCACTGAAATGCAGTTGATGTAAATTAGTAAAATAATATAGAGGTATGTTTGTCTACATGCTGAGCATATGACTGATCATAGCATGCACCAAAACTGTGACCAGACCACTGTGTTCAATCTTATTAGCCTTCTGGTCAGTAAGTGGCCACTGGAGGTAGGCCAATGTGGACAAACTCAGGAGAAATCTAACAAAGATATCAACTCATATTGTAGGGTGTGTGTGTGAACTGTGAGCTACACAGGGAAGCAGTCCAAGACTGATGTCCAGAGGGGCTTGTCATGATCTAGCATGTGTGCATTCAGGTTGGTCAGTATCCCAAGCTTTAATATTCATTTATCATTTTTCTTCTTCGTGAGGGGTGGGGGAAGTAATTTCTCTAGTTCTTCTTCTTCTACATAAACTAGGGTCAACTGTAGCTTAAAATATTGCATCATGTTTTAGAGTGCTCAATTCATGATCACAGTCATAGCATGATATTACTCTCCCCATCTGCCCTGAACTTCCACTTTAATGCATTTAAGTGCATGACATCTCTTATAATAAAAAGATAAAAGCAATATTATCTATAAAAAAAGCAAAAACAAAAACCAAATCACTCAATGGATCTGTTTCTAACTTCTGAAGATGTACAATTGTTCCTTGTTGTTTAAAATAAAATTTGAAGCATGTGACTTCTTCTGCAGACAAAATCTGGTGTAAGATGGGAGCACTTGTACTCTTTGCGAAAGGTTGAAGGAGATGATCTGAGTTAGAGTAAATGTATATCCCTAACTTGGGAATTACTGCTAATAAAATGATGAGTATTCCCTTCTTTTCATAAGTACTCGTTCCTGACACAGTTACATCCCTATCATTATGATTGATCTGTACTCAGCAGGTGGAATTAATGAGCTGTGGCACATCTATTCACGCACCATGGCCCATCAGCACCACGGCCCTTTTGATTGCAATTGACAATCAATCAAAATCATGGTATTGAAAATTAGGTTGCCGCAAACCTAAAGTACTAGCACCAAAATGCAGGACAGTAGTCGCATTCACACAGTCTAAATAGTGGGATGACGATCATGATCAAAATCTTGAGATTTTTTTTTTTTGGCACCAGTTCAGACGGACAGAAATATCCTAATTGCTGATCGCGATTATTTGTCGATCAAACAGCACATGCCCAAAATCTTCTGAAATGGTGACCCCATCCCTTCAAGTGCTGTTCAATCATGAATGTTTTGAATGATGGGACAAATAAAAATCTTCCGTTTTTTTTTTGCTCCAGCGTTCACACACAAGCCATAGTGTGAATTATCACACTTTTTCTCAAATTATTGCAATGATTCCAAAATAATCACAAGATTTCACAGGATTTGGATCGTGATGCTGAAATTGTGACAGCTTGACATCGACAACTTGATGATTTGAATATTTATAGGGACTGGTCAAAAACTGTGAAATTTCAAAATTAATCCAATTTTTGTCAATCATGTATCATTCTGTAGGGAATACTCTTCTCTTCCTTTTGAAGTTTATTTACATTTGGGGTGGATTTCTTCTTCAATGGGTCCAATCTAGCAAAAAGTTTCATATAAAAAAAAAATCACTTCAAAATATAATGGCATACTGTTCTGACTGCAATTACATTTTTTTCTGTGACATCAGTCACATCATGGTCATAATAATGCCATCTAATTTCCCCAGGGTACAGCATCTTTTAGTGCAAACAACCTTTTCACAGAGGGCCCTACTCCTATCACTCACCACTAGCTTTCATCAGGGAGCCAGACACTCTTAACCCGTTGAAGAAGAGTCCTGAGTATACTCCGGCTGGGGTCTATGGGAAATGCCTATTGTAGCAATATCAGCTCATCTTCAACAGGTTAAGCCAGCTTCTTACCACCAGTGTTGGGAGGGTGCTCATAGAGTAACTTGGGTAAAATGACACTCGCGAGACAACTAGATGCAATCACTGAATAGTGCTTGCTTTCAGCTTGACTCAACCACTTGAGAAAATTGCCCCGAATCTGATAAGATAATTGCCCTGTCATTATTCTTCGATATCATACAGTGTTTGATAAAGATGCGATTGCTGCTTTAATTAGAGCATGTATGCACATTAAACATGTTTAGCTAGAGTGCTTTAAAATTGAGCACGGTGATGAACGACAGACAAATAAATGGCAGACAAATAGAAAGATAGAGAAAGAGATAAGGGACAGACTGAAAAAACAACAACTACAAAAATTGGTCTCAAGCATTCATGTTCAGCACCCATATGAGGCTCAGCCTCCAGAAGTGAACCCTATACTCAGGGAACAGGCAGTGCTGTCACTCACACACCGTTTCAAGATGTAAAGAGCAGGATTCAAACTGAAACAGCGTTTCAATTGCTTAGATACATGATATGACTCTGTGCACTTGTATAGGACTTTACTATTAAACCAGAAACTTTTGTGAATGGGAGCTGACAGCCTTTTTTTTTGTGGCATGAAACTTTTGCAAATTTTCACTGGCATTCAGTGCATTGCCTAGACAAACCTCTTGGCTTCTCACGAAATTTGCAAAAGTTTCATGCGTGCAAAAATTTCTGGTTTTTAAGTATCGTGCCAGGCTTTCGGCATATGGACAGAAGGGGACTCCCAATGTCCCCTCTGCCTTACAGTAAACATTGAAAAGGCTTTTATAGGTCCTGAGTTTACATCATATTACAATAGGACATTCAGCTTTCTGCAGGATAAAGATATGAATTGAACAACAGGGAAAAGGCATCAATGATGCAAAATCCTTCATATTGCCACGATATTGGGCTAAATTTCAATTATATGTTCAAGAAAAAATTTGGATGTCTTACCTGCTTTTGCGAACCCTTTTATCACCAACACCAACGCTACGACGGTGTTCATTCATGTCCGGTGTATTGCTCCCACTTAGCGTCACATCACTCTCACTTCCGGTCCTGGTTGAGAGACTGCCCAAACTCCCATCTGGGTTGTGCGAACTCAACCTCTGCACCAGATCGGGGTTCAGGAAACTGGGCGGAGAAGGTAGAGGTGATTGACTCAATTTATTCTCCGGCTGCAATGATGTCCCATCTTTGTTGTCCCTGGCAACACTATTGCCTTCATCGTCATCATCATCATCTTGGTCTGATGGTTCCTCCACCCCAATGACAGGGATAGCCAGAGCTGGCTGCCTCCGAACGCGCACATCCGTCAGCGAGCTGCTCCGGTTGCCGTTCTCCACCGCTCTTAAAATGCCGCGCTTCTCGGCGGTCGCGAGGTCCTCGTGGGAGGCAAAGGAGCGCGGCTTTCCCGACAGCGGCGAGGTCCCCGTCGGGCCCCGCTCTCCGGCGGACCGGCAGCTGCTGCTCCGATTGAGCAGGTGCTGCGCCATTGTCTGGTGCGTGGGACGCTCCGCCGAACTTGGGCTCGTCTCGGGACCACTCCCAGTTTGGTCCTCCCCATCCATCTCTTTCTTCTCCTCTTCCTTGACCTTTGCCCTGTTCTCGTCAATTACCCACACCTGCTCCAAGGGGACAGGCTGGTTGGAGGGGTGCGAAGTGGTAGCAAGGGGGCTGATGCCTGTCGGAAGACAAGAACGGACGACAATGATTATGACATCAATGACGACAGAAGCAGTATTCATGATGCAAATGATAATAGCTAAAATGATCAATAATGCTGAAATTTACAATGAAAATGATGAAAACTGTTCAACTCCACAGACAACTATGAGTACTACTCTTCCTGTAACTCCCAATCATCATCATCATCATCATCATCATCATCATCATCATCATCATCATCATCATCATCATCATCATCATCATCATCCTTGTTGCTGTCATCAAGTATTTACAAGGAAATTTTGATGTATACAGTATCTACTGAAATACCACACAATAGAAAATTAACTTATTGTACAACTCCTGGCAAATAATCCATCCATTTTGATACGGAAGGTGAACGACACATACTCATGAATTATGTGAATGTTCTCCAGTTTCAAGAGAAGAATCCTGCACAGACT